>VXBU01015246.1:2765315-2828910 GCA_013400315.1 Bombycilla garrulus
ACACTCAAATTCTTTTCTTTTTACTTATAACTACTACTATTTCTCTATCTAAGCTTTTGTGACTTGAAATTCCTCATACAAAGTTGACAACCTGTTCCATGGATTAGAATCAGAGCCATAGGCATTTTCAGTATCAATCCAGGGTCTCTGGCACCTCTGGCAAGGCTGAAAAGCCTCCTGAGCAGGGTTTGGGTCGGCCAAAGGCATCACAGGAACCCCCTGGGTTCCAACATCGAGCTGCAGAATTTAGGCCCGGGTTGGTCGTGTACAAGCCGTGTTTGTGGTGCCCCAGCAATAAACACGACGTGAGCTGGGCTTGGCTCTCGCTTCTCACTTTGCTGCTACAATGCAAGTTCTATTCCACGTCCCCGTTCTGTGTGTGCAACGGGCCTGACCCCTATAAAGATGGTCAAATAAATATCTGGTGACCTCACAAGTATGAAAATAAGCTTATTTGAAAGAAAAGTATATCTTCAGGGGGTTTGGCAGTAACTTTCAATTATTTTTAATTGCCTGGAAAATTAAAGTAAGAAAATAGTGTGGTATAAATGTTAGGGCACATTATTAAGCCGTTTTCATAATATCTTAGCCATAAGCTTAACAGACAAAAAGGGTTTTTTTAAGCCTAGGTCATCTGTTCAATATGAATGGCCTGTCTGTTCCCAGACTTCCTCAAGGGGTAACTGAACTGAAATATTCCATGATAGAAACCAGATTCAGTTTGACCTGGTAGGCAACGAGAACTCCACAGAACCTTCAAGCTTTGGGTTTAATTACAAACCACCACGGAGTCTGGACTGCAGCCCGTGATCAGAAACACAAAGAGAGCGGTTGAGGGAAAGTTTGGAGCTCTGAATGCCAACGTCCCTTCCCCCACTTTCCTTTCCTTAAACCACGGGGTGGACGTTTTCTTATTATTGACAACACAACCAACTTCCAAACTGCAAAGGAAGCAAGATTTCCAAGGGATCAGTCTGAGACCTTTCTGGCTTTCTGCTCGTGGAATTCTGCTGTCACAACACTGACACTGCACCAAACCCACCACAGAGCTGAATTCCAGGCTTCCAGGTCTCATATTTTATTTTCTTCATTTGTCTGATACTTGGAAGCCTCAAACACACTTGGGTTGAGCTTCTCTAAGGCAGCCTCTGATGCAGTGGCTGACACACAACAGGCTTTGGGAAGTACTGGAGGTCAAAACCATCCCGAGCAGCTGAGCCCAAATGCCGGCAGACCTTGGAGAAAGCACAGGTTTGTGGTGCTCCATATCCTGGGCAGAGCAGAACTGTGATGTGTTTTGGCCACAGGAGTGACATAAATTGTCAGTAAAAGCTTGATCTAAAAGTCTTAGGTCGAGGGAAAGCCTGACTCAGACCCTCCCTGCACGAGAACAAACGCTGTCACATCGCTGGGAGCGGAGGGAATGTCACTGCTCAGTGACACTGAAGGTTCACAGGCTCTGCACTTCAGTGCTGTTCTCATACATCCAGCACACAAGGAATGATAAATAAATAACAAATCAGGGAAGGAGGTGGTGTGCATCCACCTAGAACAGCGACAGGAAATCTGTCCAATGCCAGGAGCTGAAGTGAGGGCGGATCATGCACCATAGGCTGAGTTTGCAGGAGGTTGTGGTAACGTGGATGAAGGGCTCAGATCCGTGGGGTGGCAACAGAAAAGCCAGATATCTGCAGTCAGACACAAACTTTGCTCCTGGGAGGAGGAAGAGAACTCCCAGCCATTTTCCAGAGGACAGATTTGGCACAAGGTCCTGTGCTGCTGCTCTCTGCAGGACGTTGGGTGCTCCTGGGCCACCCAGTGTGTGTGTGCACCCCACATTGCAGAGCAGGGCGCTCACTCGGGTGCTGCACTTGCTACAGACAGACAGGGATGAAGAGCAGGAAGATGTCTGTGTGGAAAAATGGCCTGACACCTTCCCAAAAGGAACAGTGGCAAAGCATCCACTCAAAGCCAGCGTCACTCACGCCAGCACAATCGGTCACGTCCCAGTGAAGAGCCCAACAACAATGCAGTCCTGGGAGAAGGGTAATCCCAAGGTTTGCTTTGATCTTTGCAGCTCCCCACAAGGATAAATTTAACCATTCTTACACTGCCACAGCTTTACTTGCTTTAAAGGATGTCTAAAGAAGCACAAAACTCCAAGAATGAGCTGGTGTAAGGATTTTGCAAGGCTGCAAATCACCATTCACTGACGTGTCTCCTTCACTGAAACACCAAAGGAAAAAAGTGCACGAAAGAAAAATCTGAAATTAGAGTGGTTGTGCAACCCAACAGAAAAGGAGAGCCTGGACAGACAAATTAATGGCTCAGATGTTGCTGTTTCATCAGGAGTGAGATGTTCCAACTAAAGCTTTGGATTTCATTCCTTGCCTGCTTTACCATGACACCACCAACAGCCCCAACCCCTAAATCTTTACCTTCCTCACATTATAGATCTTTGTCCCATTTTTCTGAGATTGGGAATTACAAACCCCTAAGCAGGTTAACTTGAAGGTTGAACAGAATATACCTGTGTCAGGTGAAGCCTGAGGCCTGCACTGGAGAGAGCAGGGAAGGATCTCACTGGTTCCCAGTGGAACCGAGTGTCACTCACTGCCTGAAAATCCCTTCTCTCCCCATGAATGGCAGGAGGAGGTGAGGAACCCCAGAAACCAAGGACAAGATGGATTTGATGGAGGGATGACTCCAGCCAAGGTCGATTTTTGTCTCCCCAAGGAAAAACACAACAACCTGCTGGTATAAACACAGTCTGTGTGGTGCCTGAAGCAGAGGGAAGTTGACGTTTCACCTAAACACAAGTGAGGCTGAGAAAATCAAAGCTCACCTCAAGGAGAGTTTTGCCAGCCACTAAAGGAAACAAAAACTATCACCTTTAGGTAGATATAACCTCATTTAAATGGTGCAGCAGCCAAAAGCTTCAAAGGCCTCAAACACATTAATGCAAAAATCCTTTGCAACCGTGAAAGCTGCTCTCAAGCACATGACTTGAGAATTATTGTCCAAGAAATTTGGGCAGGTTCCTCCAAACAGGATAAGAAAACTTCTGCTTAGGAGGGAAAAGAACTGAATTAAGGTGTCAATTCCTCACCTCTGCTGAACTCTCTGACAAAAATCACAATCCTGCTCTCAACAAGGCCAAGTTCAGCCAGCTTCCCTAAGAACAGCAAACGGAGCAGGGAATGGGGATAAAGCAGCAAATCTCAGCAGAAGGGAGAGAATAAACATCCGAAACAGCAAACAGAATCCCAAACCTTGGTTAACGAGCACAGATGAATTTTGTGGGAGAGGAGGTGATCACTGCCACTGCTGCTCTGCTGGAGTGGGAGGAAGGAGCTGCGGGAAGCCGGGCAGATAATGCCGGGCTCAGCTGTTCAGGGCAGCAGCTGTCCCCAAATCCTCACTGGAGAGAACGAGCCAGGAGGTCACGGGAGTCACGATGATTTGGAATGAAGAGGGGAAACAATAGGTTGGGGCCCTGTGTCTTCTTGCCTTTCTCATGGCTTTTGTGAGCTGCTGCCTTCCCAGAATAGCTGGCTGCACTCGGGGCAGCTCAGGGGCTGGACAGGCCTTTTCTCCCCTGCAGCTCCACAGTTTAAAAGGAAAAGTGACACCTCCATCCCCCCACGTGTGCGCCTGGCTCCCCGGCACCTCTGCAATACCTTCAGCGGGCCAAGGAGGCAGGGGGAGGCTTTCAGCTTTAGCAAGGGTAGAAAAAAAGCTCAAAACAGGCTCAGTCTCATGAGATTTGTTTTCTCTGACCCCTCTCCTCAGCTGAATTTATCTCCCAGGACAAAGCTGATGCCACAGTGCAGGATACTGTGGCAAACCTGTCAGAATCTCAGCTTTTCCTGAGCCAGGAATGCTGCTCCAGAGGGGAGGGAGGGGAGAAAATGCTGTTTGATAGAGTGTAGGAGAGCTTGTAGCACCCAGAGGGCTGAAACAGGGGCTGTTAACAGTTCACAAAGTTTAGCGAACAAAAATGGCCAAAAAAATTGGTTTGTCAAGATTTTGGGCACCGCAGTAAATAAACCATGGCTCTGGTCCTGCCTCTCAGTGCAGCCTCACATGACCTTGGGCAAGGCATTGAACCCTGATCCAGGCAGGGCTGCTGTGCCCCAGGAATGCTGCAAATCTCATCCCACTGCAGAAGAGCTTTAAAATGGCAATTCTTACACAATGTAGAGTCTGACTGGTCGGGCTCAGTAGAGCTGAAGTGAGAGTGTAAACACGGACTTCACTGCTTCCTTGGAATTTCAGATGAAGGATAGAAGAGACTGACTTCTCTTACAGAATTTTTCTAATCAAGGCTCCCATATCCTGACTCCCACTTTGTGTGAACTTGGAGAGAAACAGGTCTTGATTTTCACTCTAGGATAAAAATGTTGTAGTCCTGCTGGCTTAAAAGATCAGGTGAGAGATAAAACGTTTAATTTAAGATTAGCAGTCAGCGATGGACATTCCTTGCCTGTACCAGTAGGGATGAACACAGAGCCTGCTGAAAGCTGCACTGTGAGAAATATCAGGGTAAATCTGAGATCAGAGAAAACACATTTCTTGTTTTAAGCGGTGTTTTCCTCCTTTTTTTCTCCACACAACTTTAATATTGATCCACAGGCTAAGGACTGCTGTAGGGTGCCACCGGAATTGTTTAATGAGATACTTCTTGTGTCATAATCTTGGTAAAGAGACCCACATGTGGATTGGAGTAACATCTTGAAAGGAGATTGAGTGTAATAAGGTGACAGACAGACTGAAAGAAGATTAAAACTCATTTGATCCCCAACTCACAGGCAAAGCACCACAACTCCTCCCTGTCCTCCATCCTACACACACCTGATCCTGACGCTGCTAAGAGGCTGAAAGCACAAGAATAAAAACCCAACCAAAGCCAGGCTTCCCTTCTGGGACAGGTTTGATGTGTCTGAAGCCACGGGGGAGTTTGGATATCCCCAGGAGCAGGCTGGAGCACCCTGCTGGAAAGCAGTGCCAGTGATTCACCACGCCACACGCTCTTGGTGGCACCTAAAGATTCCATTTTTTTTTTTTTCCTAATGGTATTTGGCTTGGCTTGGTTTTCTGAACTGCTGCTGCTCTCAGGTTCAACAGGAGACATGTTTCTCTAAGCTGATTTCTCTGTGGCTGAGGATTTAATCAGATCAAAGTAGTGATTAAAACATGGGCTAGAACCACAAGCCTTGAAGGGAGAGCTCCAACGCCGAGCTCCAACTGAGCTCTCCCCCTTTAAAATCCAAGGAGAAGCAACAGCTCTCCCTGGCAAACGAATGCTTTTACAAAATCCTGGATTTTTGCTCCTTCTGGGTCACCTTTCCTCTCGATAGGGTGCGAAGCTCCTGGCAAGTACCAAGAAATGAAGAAATGCAAATGAATTAAGGGCTGCAGTTAATGTGAATGCATTAACACCACCGAGACACCCTGAAGGTGGGTTTGCTGACGCTCCCCTCGCTCCAACACATCCACTGCAAACTTCCAGCACAGCTCCCTCAGACCCTGTCAGTGCTCCTGACATTCTTTCCTACAGTTTTCCACTCGCTGCTTTGTAGGTCTGTGGTTCCTTTCATCCATCCAAAGACAGCACGATAGCATGTTGGGAGTGGTGAGAAATAGGATTATAAAAAAAATGGAAATGGAGCAGCATTTCCACAGCTCTACACGGAGTAAACCAGAGCAACCCAAACATTAAGGCCAAAAACGCCTTTTTAGTGACAATTAGGCTCAGAAATGAGGCCTAATTTTACATCATGACCTGCATGAAGAGCCAACAGAGCTGTGCCATCAGATCCATGAGCCCCATCCCAGCTCCCTCCTGCACAACAAAAACAGGCCAAGTGACTCACTCGGCAGCTGAGGATGAAATGAAGCGCTGGGTTCTGGCTCCTGCTCCCTGCCAGGTTGGGTGGGAATTGTTCCCAAAGGTGCAGCACAAGAACAGCTCCTCTTGAACTCCAGTTCTGCCCCAGGAGCGCCACGGGATATTTGGGATTAATGGAGAAGTGCACGTTCCACTGGGAGTCAATATTTGTTTGTTACGGCTTGGCAGCTCAGCGCTCCCCTCACTTCCATCACTGTGACACCTTTGAGATCCCAGCTCCTTGGTATGTGGGATAGCATCTTCTTCCAAGCTATTCCTGACGCTCCACTCCTACTCCCCTTCTATGTGTTTAACCATTTTAAAGCTGATTTGGGTCATGACTAATAGAATTAGATACCAAAATCATGTGCTGCCAGCAGCAGACATTGTAGAGCCAGCAGGACCCATGTGGAATGCAAGTTGAGGCAGCTTCTGATGGGTGGGAAAGCAGGCACGTCAGTCTGTGATTTCTTCCCCTTTTTAAATAGAATAAAGCTGGACAAAAATCCCACAAAACCCCCAAAACTCAACTTTGCTCTTTTTGGAGCCGATTTCTTTAGTTTTCGTATCAGTCTAACCCCAAAACAAGGGAGATGGAGTTGTCCTCAAGCACTGCTGGGAGTGAGGACATCAAATAAATGCCAACAACCCAATTTAAGATCTACTGAATTAAAGCAGGCACACGCGTTTTCAATCTAGGGTCACAGAACTGGGGTTTGTGCTAAACTCACTGGTTCTACCTACTTTCATCTCATTGCAGTCTGTATGAAGAGCACATGGATATTTCCAATAACTCTTATTTTCCCAGAAAAAAAACATTAAAATAAGACCACACCCTCTTCTCCCCCACTGTGACATTTGGAGAACAATGTGTCCATCAGCTTTAGGGCAGGACTGAGAGTTACACAGGCCTGAAGGTCAGCAAGCACTGGGTTTTATTCCCAGCTCTGCCACTGAATTATTTGAATGGCTTTAGGTAAATAAAATGTTAGAAATGTAAACAGCATCACGGTTTCTGAAGGAGTTTGGTATTTTCCAGCAGAAGGCACTAAGAAACAAGACTGATGTTTTCATAGCAAACACACCCCAAAGAATCTCATTTTCCTAATTCTTTAATAGGGTTAAGCACCATTAATTCCAGCTGGGAAACAATTCAAGGCGCAGCTCATGAGTTTTGTCTCATACTTGTTGAACATTCAGTTTTCAAACCTTTGACTGTAACTTGAAATCTGCTGTCGTTGTGAAAACCCCCAACAACTCAAAGGGCTCAGTTCATCTTTCTAAATAAAAGCATGGAGTTCAACAGAAAAGAAGATTTAAGTTAATCTATGATAAAATCCTCCAAAACTGGACACTCCACAAGAGCTGCTCTTTTTTTGCTCCTTTTCCCAACTCCTCCCGCACATCCCTACAAATTTCTGCTCATTATGTTCTCCAACACTGAGTCCGTGTGCCAAGCTCAAACCCAAGCACTGACGTGTAAAATTTGGTTATTTAAGAACTGGGCTCACCGCAGGCACCACCTGCTTACAGATATTTACATGGGGCTGCCTGTATTTGAGGCAGTTGTCCAGATTCCCCTGCAGGCAGCAGAAAGGCACCTGGGACTGCACCTCACCCTGCAGGAGATGCTTTAAAACCTGCAGATAATCCACCAGTTAGTCCTGGCTTAGGCACTACGCTGCAGCCAACCAGTAACTTAGTCTGGGTTTACCCAGGTTCATGGAGAAGACTCTGCATGGAGAAATAAATATCTAAATATCTCAAAGAGCTGCTCAGAACCCCCTATGAGACTGGTCCCTCTTTAAAGGGGCAATATTCAAGCATCTTTTCTCCCAGCTCCCTCGTGTCAGCTGACTGAGATCTGTTAACATCTTAGACAACACTTTTATGCCTCATGCATAAGTCAGATTTATTTTTGTGGTGTTTTCTCCTCCACATGAAACAACAAGTCTAAAGAATTATTTTAATGAATGGTTACATTTTTCAGTAGAACAAAAGTGATCTGGTCCAGACCCACAAGGAAACCAAGGTACATTTGTCCCCATATATAGAAAGCCCCAGGATAGGAAGGAGGGAGTGAAAGGCAACTCCTTCCTTGTGGGCAAAGATGTTTTTACTTGCAAATGCCTGAAACTGCGCCCAAAAAGCCGATTACAAATAGAGCAAGTTATCCTCGTGTAGAGGTGGCTGAGCCATCATACTCAGGTTACACTTTTTGGAAGGTTTTACCACTCCAGCCACACGCCTGAATCATTTTACTGTGATTTCACCCTTTCTGATGGGTTATTGACAGCATTATTTTTTAAGAGGTTACAATTCTGCAGGAATCATCAAGGGTCTGACTGATGTGCACACAGCCCTAGTGGGATACTGAACAACTGAACTCCTTGTTTTTCCCTAGAAAGGATCCCACAAACTCATCTCCGGGAGAGCGAGGCCACCAATCCACCCCACAGAGTCTCCTAATGGAGCGTTGAGGTTGCAGTTTTCTCTCTGTGTCCTCTGCTTCCACTTTCTCTGAGGTCAGATCACATTAAAGGGACGATCAATGCTCCTGTCTGGCTCTTCCCCACCCCGTGCCAGGGCCCCCTGGATCTGGGAGAGGCCAGGGAATCCTGGCTGCCAGCCCGTGCTCTGGCAGTACCCACCGACAGGGTGGTGGAACAACCCAGCAGCGCTCTGCCTTCTCTCTCCCTCCTCCTGGCTCCTCCTCAAACCTCACATTTTGGCACAGTGATCACTAAAAAGATTAAAATTTGCAGAGGTGCGAAACAAAAATAGGAGCACAAGCTGGGTGAGGCGTGGGCTGGCTGACCTGAGGTCTCACCTGAGGGGTTGAGCTACATTAACCCCTCCTCAGGATTCCAGCATCACGCTTGGGGTTCAATAAAAATGTTTCAAATGGCCAAATTGACCCCGTACAGCACTGTCAGTTTATCCCAGCCCAAGTGCACTGTCAGCTAGGCATTACTGAATTGAAATGTCCATTAGAAATTGGAGGAAATTCCAGGTTTTTACCTGTCCAAGCATGCAGAGATGAGTCTTTGATTAAGGAATGCACAAGAGCAATGTTTTGTTGAACTAGCACAGGTACTCTGCCAGGCTTTGAGGCAGAAATATTGATCAGTATTCAGACATCCACCTCTCTGACACTGTGCTTGACTTGAATCTTCTGGGAAATGTAAAGTTTGGATGCCACCCTAAAATCATGTGAGATTTAAGAATCAGTAGAAGGGAGCTGCACCTAGAACAAAAGCCAAATCTCCAGAAGTTATGCCCTCAGTAAAAATTGAATGTCCAATAATAACAGCAGCAATAGAAGGAATCTCCTGGAATTATGCACAGATTTTTGTAGGTACAGTCCAGGTGACCTCAACAGTCAGAACAAAAAGCCCCAAAATTGTGCATAATGCACTGAAGCAGGACAGGTAGAATTTTTCCATGCAGAATATCAAATAATCCTGGGAATGCACTGGCAACCAAAACTCTTTAGTGTAAATTATCACCCCCAAAAGCATCTCAGTTTCCCCTGAAAATGGCTTTGAGCAGTTTGGTACTTTGTGTTTATCAACACAAATTCATGGAAACACCCCACTTCCCCAATATTTTATAAATCTGTAATTTTAAACAATTCTAGATTGGCCAAGCATTTCTGTAAAGAAAATAAAAATGAAATATAATAAATGGCCATTTTTACCGCTAGCACTGCACCAACACAAACGTCAGTGTTTCCTACGTGCTCAGGGAAAATCAGTAATCCCATTTTCAGGCTGGACTTTCCCCTGAGCATGACACACATTTCCCACGGCCACAGGTTCTCTCTCCATCACTCACTCACGTGTCCAGCACGGATCTCTCTGCCTGAATTGTCCCCTCAGTGCCACAACCCTGGGCTGCAGCACAGCCACCACTCACTTCTCACAACCCCACGGGATTATTTCCCACTTCCATACAGATTTCAGATCACAGCAAAGGCACTGAACTGCTCCACAAAGGAGCAGCCACTCTCCCTATAAAACAAATGCTCCAAGCGCCATGAAATCCCTCAGCTCCTCTTCCCAGAGCAGAAGAGGAATCCACTCCCAAGGCTCCTGTGTGCTGGGCTCTGTCCTAAGGCAGCACAGAGGGAACCCAGCATCTCCCAGCGCTGCTGAAGGACCAAAGCTGATCATTTCAGCTCTGCCAGGAGCCCCCAGGACCTGCGGGGATGAGGGCAGCAGGGCAGGTGTCCGCGCAAACACAGAAACCACCGAGTCTCCAGGGAGGATGGACGGGAGAGGAGGAGGGGAATTACTGCGGTTCAGAAAAGGGAAGGGGTTGGTCGAGAGAAATGCTATAAAAGCACCATGACGACAGAACAGGGTGATGGAAAGGTCAGTCCCTTTCAATAATGCTCTTTTTTTTCTTGTCCAAATGAAATACTTGGCCACGTCCACCGGCAGAGTTCAGCTGGAGGTAAATGACCAGACAGGGGGGCCATAAACTGTCTAGAGATGATGCTGCTCTGGGGGGGGCTGCCCTGCCCTTCCAGCACGGCAATTTCCACAGCAAAAACCTCCAAAAAACTGCACCAAACAAAAGGTGCTCTTGTGCAAGCCCGGCACAGAGCTGGGCTGGAACTCCAGCCTCCCTCCAGGGAGGGGAAGGGCTGAGCTGGAGCCCGTCCTGAAGGAGGATTCAGGAGTGAGCACGAAGGGATTTTCAATAATGAGCCGGTGATTAATCCTGATAGACATGCAGCCCTTGGAATTGCTTTTCAGCTGCTACTGGTAGGTGGTCAAATTATACCTTTCCATCACATTTCCCACTATACTGCACATCTCCTCAGTACATTTTCTCATGAAGCACTGGAAGGATTCAGAACAATTAAACCTAACGACTGAGTAATTCCCACTCCTTTTTTCTTTTTTTTTTTTTTTCCCTAATATGAAATCATTCTTCTAGTGCTTTAGGAAAATAAATGTAAGCTCTAGAGCTCCAAGTCAGTATTAACGTACCAAAATGGTGCATTGTAACAGGAGATGCAACACAAAGATTTACTGTTTCCCCAAGCGGGTGCTGGAGCCAGCTGAACGGTCATTTAAAGTTTTCAGCTATGCATGACAGGTGGAAAAGCTTTCAGGAAAAAAAAAATAAATTATTGTATAGTGACTGGTTCTGATATTATACAAATGAGAGCATTTCCTGCCTATCGCAGCTTTCCTTAAGGCTGGAAGGGGTTTTTTCCGCTGTTATTTATTCACTGACAACTGATTTATTTCTTAATTTATTTCCTAAGAGCACAGGAGTGGTGGCACATAAGCAAATATGTCAAGGAGCAAATATACAGTCCAGACATATATTCCTGTAAGGCCAGGGCAGCTCTGCATTCAGTGATTCAGCTTCCCCTTCACCACTATTTATGTATTTACAGGAGCTAAAAGTCTTTTATCAAAGTAGCTCCTGTAAGGGAAATCCAAGCTCCATTTTATCTGCAGTAATGTGTTTACTTTTAAAAAGGGGAGGGGGCAGAACACTGTCATCAGTTCTAACCTCCACTGAGCAAGTTGGTTTCTATTTTATTTATCATTAATTTTTCCCCTTCACGCACTCCTTTGGGAAAAAAAAAAAAAAAAAGCAAAACACCTGGAGTATTTCCTTTCATTCCTAGTTTAATTGTAATATGCATGACCTGAGCAGCTATAAAGAATATGCAGAAAGTCTTTTTATTTCCCCTGCATCCTAAAACTTCAGCTCATTCCTGGTAAATTCTCTCTCATTCCTGTCCCCAGTGATATCAGCTCTTCTCTCTTGGTCACTGGTGAAAGGAACTAAAGTGATGCTTGATCCAGGACGCTGCTGGCATTAAAGATCAATAATACAAAAAGATTTAACTTTTTCACCAAGAATTAGAGGAAGTGCTAAACAAAAATGAATCACAGGACGTTGTCGTTATTCTGCTTGGAAAATTTATTTCCTAGGAATGAGTAAATAATATAAGAAAAATAAATGTTTTATCTGAGCATTAAGTTGGTATGCTTACAGTTTCTAGGTTTACAACCTGTTTGTGGGCTCTTACAAGTTTTGCCATTAAAAAGGCTTTAGGAAATGGCTGACAGCTCTTCTCTTATTTTTCACAGGGTGCATTTTCATGCGTATTCCCCATCAATGCAATTTAATAATCCTTTACAACCTGTGCAGAAGGAGCAGTGCAGCTCGACAGGTATTTAAAGATTAAAATGGGATGTTCGGATGTGCCGAGCAGGAAAGAAGAGGGGGGGAAAGGCAGGGACGGAGCAGAAGAGCACAGGCAGTAATTATAACAATACCTTGTGCCTTGCCGAGTGTTCCATAGCATGACTCATTAGATCCTAACAATGCCTGCGAGATAGGAAGTGTCATTAGCACGATTTAATAAGCGGGGGAAACTGAGGCAGGGAAAAAAGAGAACGTTCTTGTCCAAGGTCACCCAGCAAACAGCCCCGACCAGGATCCCGTTTTGTAACCCCTGTGTTTCCCCCCCGGGGCAGGGACCCTTCAGCGAGGAATCAGCAGCAGCATCCTCCCCGCCACGGCTTCGTGAAGAGATCACCAGAATGGAAAAGAATTTGAGCTGTTAAATTACATAAGTGTGTAGTCACCACCTAGCAATGGAGAAAAAAGGGCTGGATATTTTCAGTTACAACTAGATTTTCTAACCAGATGGCCAGAAGAACTGACGTCACTCACATTCCAAATTACAGAGCTGCTTGAAAGCTGCTCCAGCATTAAGGATGCACCAGGCCTGCCTTCTAAGTCACTTTTCCAAACCCCTTTCTGCACAGAGATCAGGAGGGGTTTTGACATCATTTTTGCTACGCTGTTGAAAATCTGCTCCTTTTGGGACACACCTGGCCCAAGCTCCCTCAGGGATGCTCACATCTCCTTTTCCTGGAATGAGGCCCCAGTTCAGGCTTAGCTTTCAGCACTTACCAGGGTCCTCAAAAATCCAGAACTTGGGAAGTTTTTTAATTTGTACTGAAAACTTCACAGAAGGAACTGTCCTCTAATACTGACTGCTCGTATTTAACTCACCTGATCAGCTGGATTTTGGCTCCAGATGAAAATGTCAGCAAACACAGCAGCCCAGGCAGGGCAACAAGACAAGGAGAAAAAAGGAAGCAGGAAGTGCAGACCAGTCTCTTCTGAAATTTTAAATTTCATCCTCAACACAGAATCAACTGAAATACTTCAAGTCTGCTCTACTTTTTGCTGCTTTTCCCCTCTCTCTTATCTTTAAAATTTAAGAGCAAAAAGTCAGTGGGAAGCCAGCAGGAGCCTTGCAGCCCAGGGAAGGCTGGATCTGATTTCAGGGCGAGAACCCTCTCCATCCCAGCAAAGTAAAAGGTCTGAACAAGTTCCAAAAACCCATCAATCACTGGCTGGACATTTTCCCACCTTCAATGAAATGAAATACATAAGGGGCCTACAAAACATTTTTAACCCAACCCAGTTCAGAGTTCTGGGAGACCAACAGAGAAAATCAGAAATATCTAAATCCCCAGTATGTTGATTTTCCTACAGCACCTAAAAATCAGAAAAGTAACATTATGCTTGTTAAAACACTGCTCCTCCTGAGAGCTGGTACTGCCTCAGGACAGCTGGCCACATTTCCATGGAATGCTGACACTGACAGGCTGGAGGCTGCATACAGATGTACCACATTGAACTGTGACAAGACTAACATTTCTGACTTCAGCAGCTACACTCGACAGCAAGAGGGCAAATTCTGGGTGCTGCACAGGCCTGGACTCGTAGAATCATGGAATCACTGAGGTTGGAAAAGGCCTCCAGGAGCAGAGTCCCAGCTGTGCCCAATGCCTGATGTCCCCAGCCCAGAGCCCTGAGTGGCACATCCAGGAATTCCTTGGACACCTCCAGGTATGGGGATCCAAACCTCTCTGGGCAGTTCCAAGGCCTGGCCACCTTTTCCATGGGGAAATTCCTGCTGGTGTCCACTCTGAGCCTCCCCTGGCTCAGGCCCTTCCCTCTCCTCCTGTCCCTGTTCCCTGGAGCAGAGCCCGAATTCCCCCTTGGCTGTCCCCTCCTGGCAGGGAGCTGTGCAGAGCCAGAAATTCCCCCTGAGCCTCCTTTGCTCCAGGCTGAGCCCCTTCCCAGCTCCTCAGGGATTCTCCATTCCCTTCCCAGCTCCTCAAGATTTCTCCAGCCCCTTCCCAGCTCCTCAGGGATTCTCCATTCCCTTCCCAGCTCCTCAGAGATTCTCCAGCCCCTTCCCAGCTCCCTCAGGGATTCTCCATTCCCTTCCCAGCTCCTCAGGAATTCTCCAGCCCCTTCCCATCTCCTCAGGGATTCTCCAGCCCCTTCCCATCTCCTCAGGGATTCTCCAGCCCCTTCCCAGCTTCCTCAGGGATTCTCCAGCCCCTTTCCAGCTCCTCAGGGATTCTCCAGCTCCTCAGGGATTCTCCAACCCCTTTCCCAGCTCCCTCAGGGATTCTCCAGCTCCTCAGGAATTCTCCAGCCCCTTCCCGGCTCCCTCAGGGATTCTGCAGCCCCTTTCCCACCTCCCTCAGCCCCTGCTGTGGCTCCAGCCCTCCCCAGCTCCAGCCCCTCAATGTCTGTCTTGCACTGAGGGTCCCAGCACGGGGACAGGGCTTAAATCGAGTCATGAATTTCTCAGCCCCACTGAAAAGCAGCCACCGGGAGCCCGCAATTACCACATCTTTGCCCAGAGTCCCCAGACCCCCCGACAGAATTGCAAATCAGCCGCGCTATTTGCACGGGCAGGAAAAGGAACAACAGGAAAGAGCTCTTTCCACTGGCTGTTAGCCTTAAAGACTTGGGAGAGGAATGCCAGGAAAAGTAATCTGGTGCAAAGCACAGCATTTCGAAGGTGATAAAGGAGTCGAAAGAAGAAAACAAGCTCTAGGATGTCTAGCAAGAGGCGATTTCTTTAAATCACCCCCTGTGTAAGGCAGGCCCAGCACTGGTTGTGTCTGGGAGCTGGCACCAGACTCTGCCAAGTTTCCATGCAAAATAAAACCTTTTATTTCCTCTAATTTCTTTCACCCCTCTCCCCACGCAGAAAGATTCCTGGTTTGGCATAGAACGATGAATTGAAGGAAGAAAACATCAGGTAAAGCAACAAGAAAAGGGAAGGGAACTCAAAGAACTTTTGAAAAGGGTAGGACGTGCTACTGCTCACAGTTTGTGGAGAAAAGCAAAATAAAGCAGAACAGGGAATGAAATATTTCTGAGGTACAATACCAGCCCCCAGTTAAAACATCGCAATTCACCCCAAGCCTCACTCACCCTGCAAGTTACTGACCAACGTGACAGGGAGAAATCCCATCCTGGTGCTTTGGGATCCCTTGGGAAGCTCCTGTCGTGACTTCCTGACCAAACCACAATTTGCAAAGCTAAGTTACTCACAGTATGAGAGAGAATCCCCAATTTCAGAATCTAAATCTTTCCTTTTCCACCGGACCTGCCTGCTGTAAAAGGCCCCTGAAACAAAGGAATGTGCCCCAGCTATGGGGATTTTGATCCATCCATGCAAGAAGAGATTAAGAAACACCCAACAGTGTCTCCATGGTCATCAAGGTGGGTCATTAACGCAGCCAGAGGAATTTTGAGAAGGCAGCTCTGACACTCCAATGAAGGGTTGTCCTGTTCACTTCACCCCCAGAAAAGAACAAAATGCACTAGTGATGGAGCAATCCCATTTTTTACAGCTTGTCTTCAAAATGGTTTAAAATGCTTTTGTTCAATGGAGTTTTACCTAAAAGCCAAATCAATTCACGGAACAGTTCACAAAATGGGAAAAGCCAACAGCAGCTGTCAGTTCCCAAAACCCACAACTGATACTTCTGGGGGCTGTCACTGGAATGCCACAGAAGCATTTCTAACACTGTGATTATTGGCTACTATTGCCCAGAAATACGGACACACGCTCCCATCAGCAGTGACCACAGTCCTGTGCTGCAGATCTTGGAATCTTTGCCTCTAATGTTGGCCCTGAAAAGACCAGGTCTCATTTCTGGTCACTCCTGATGTTCTCTGCTTACCTTGGCTCTGAGCCACCCAAGTTCCAACAGTAAATATAAAATATACAACTCCCCTTGCACTCCAGCCACTGATCTGACTGACACCTGCAGAACCATCAAGCACAGCCACAATATCACCAGGAAAATTCCATCTAAGTGCTGGTTGGGACTAAAGCACAAACCAAGGCAATGCATTCACACTGAAAATAACTCGGCAAACATGCAAGCACTGACCAGCTGTGGGGTGGAAAGCACAGACACACACACACACACATTCCCAGTCTTCCCAAAAGCTCCCCAGGTCCCACAGCTGGCTGTGGAAAAATGCAGTAAGTGACAAACCAACCCACCAGCTTTATGTATTTCAAATGTTACTTAATAAATGGCCTCCATCAGGTGGTCTGCAGGCTTACAAATTATTATTCTTAGTAATAAGGAAAACTAACACTTTTCCTGAATAAAGTCGCAGTGTCTAAGGGAGAAGTTCAAGACTGAAAAGGAGAAAGCAGATTCTGCTCACCTCCCCCAGTGTAACTGAGTGCACGCTCCAGACACCAACAACTCCACGGCAAGAACAACACCTGACGCCACACACATCTAAATTTACTGCCTGTGTTAAAAAGCAATGCTTGAGTCACTTTATAAATACTTTTCATCAGTTAAAATCAGCTATTAATTGCAAATCTAATGTACTGTAGGCCGGGACACCTCTATAAACTCAAGAACTCTCCAAGGAACATCCTGGGATTAAATAATAGTCTTATAGTCATTAAAGGCTCTTTCTTTCTCCACGTGTTGGGTTTTACTTGCACTCACTGGTGTTTTATTACACATCAGTTGTCCTAGACAATTGATTATCTATCACGATCATGGGAGGTGAAGAAAGGTTGTTTGACTGCAGCTATTAAAGATCCATCAGATTTGTTAAAAAAGGAACAATTACTCTATTGCTTTTCTAGTTTCTCTTCATCTCCCTCAGTTACAAGAACATTCATTTTTATCAGGGATCACAGCATCTCCTGCACTTACTCCAGTCACTGAGGTGTGCTGGGATGAATTCTCCAAGAAAAACCATCCTGCCCTGGGACCTGTCATAAATGTTTATTTCCAATCAATACCTTAATTACAAGAAAACACACTACCAATAATGTGAAGTTTGTTATTTTAAAAGACAAACCACCTCTGTTATTTATCAGACAACACAAATTCAGCTGAGAAACTGCAGCTACTGGAAAGGATCTCCCTGAACTGGAGTGGCCATTCCAGTTTCTGACACACAGACTGGGGGTACTGGTGTTGACACCACCTTTGCCAGTGCTGTTCCAAGGCCACACAGATAATTCCAGATGCTAGAATAAAACGCAGTAGTGTAGGGATAGACTACAGGCATCTCCAGAAAAGGGAAATGATTCTGTGTGAGCAGCACAACAGCCCTTTCCTATCCCTTGATCCCAGGCCATTCCCCCGCCAGGGAATCACGAGCATCACTGCCCTCTGCCACCTTCAGCACAAAGAGGAGGGAAAGCCGTGGAGCAGGGCCAGGAACAGAACCAAGCCTGGAATCAGGCTCGGGCACATCATCTCCAAGGTTTTAGCCAACACAACCCATTCCTCTCTAAATCATGTGCGGTCTGGGGAGCAGAGTCCTTGAAAGAGTGACTATTCCAGACACACAGACAAAATAAACAGCCCCACAACCCAAACAGCCTGCACAATTAGACTAAATTGTTGATCATTCCAACAGCCCGAAAAGAATAGATGATGAAGAAACATCTGTGTAAATTAAAAGGATACTTGGAGCCAGAGGAGCCTCACTTGAGATTCCAGGATGCACTATAAACATCCCAGCAGAGCCCCAGAGCTGTGCCCACCCCACACAGCTGGGACCAGTTAGATTCTGTCAATGGTTTCCCGTCGCCCTTCGGAATTACAGTAAGGTAGCAAATGCCTTTAGTCTAAACAAGCTTTGGGAGAAGCAAATGTTTTTGCACCAGTTCAGTGTGAGCAGCTGGAACGAAGGAGTGCGCAGCTCACATGGGAACTGAGAGAGGGCAAAGTAGATATTATTATTTTTACTACATAGCCGAGGTGCTTTGGAATTCATCCCTAAAACAACCAGCAGCAAAAAACCCAAACTCCAAAAACTCAGATTATTCTTCCTCACTTCCTTCCCATATAGGAACAACTTTATTTCACAAAATACCTGTTATAGAAAACATTTGGAGCAAAGTGTCCCAGTGTGTGGAAGGCCTTTGCAGAAGCTGAGGGACTGGCACGTGCCATCCTTGCCTGCAAGTGTTCCCTGGATGGAATCCTCCTGCCTGAGTTTACTGCTGAAACCCCTACACTCCTCTATTTAGAACACTTCCCTGCTCTCATTCCTATTCTGATTTCAAGCACACTGAAAGGCTGTGCTGGGTGAAGGGAGTTGGTGTGGATTACATTTATATCCATATATTTAGTATTATGATAAAACAATCAGGTTGCACAACAGCCACCTCGACTCTGCTACACCTACTCGTTACCTTTGTCCTCCTCTCAACACTCTCATTCATTTACTTCATTTTCTGCTAAATTAGATTTCAAGAAGGAAGTCACTGCCTCTCGATGCATTTACAGAGCACGAAGCACAGAAGGTCATGACTCTGGTTTCCAGCCTCTACTACAGCAGGAATAATAATGAATCTGGTGTTGGTGTTACAGTGAAATGGAGCCTGTAATCACAGCGTGAGATCAGAGAGGGACGTACTACTATTAGCATAGAGAGAAACAAAAGTCAACAAATGAATGCCAAGATGATGTCAATTGGAATCAGCCCAGATTTACACAACTGTCGTAGAAAATTAAACCTAAAACTTGGGGAGGAATAATTCAGACCACTCCCTTGCAGGGATTATTGTCCTTAGCCACAAATACTCAGAAGCGGGAGAAGATTCATTATATATACAATTCTTTCAATTGTCATACAGTTTGACATAAATCTGGAGTAATTACAAATTGTTGTTGGGAAGAAAAACTAAAAAAAATCTTAAATTACTAGATGAAATCCCTGTAAGTACCAAATTAATGCAAGAGGAGAAACTTCTTCTCTGCGGTCTTTACAGAATGAAGCTTCATCTGAATGAGAAACTGCTTAAACTTGGGCTAAAATTCCAGATAGTTTTTTTTTCCCCTTTCCCCTTTCTGAGGTCAAAACTGTCTATTTAACAAGGTCCCTTTGTTCATTATATATGCATATGCAGTTTACAAACTGAGTCAAGAGAGACATTTTGTGCCATTTCTGATAACAGTTCGCAGACTCAAACACCTCTTTAGCACTCGATCTATGAGTCAACACTCCAGAACTGACTCCGAACTGCTGGGTTTTTCCTATGGCAACCACCATACTCACTTAAATGAAAACATTCTGAAAAAAAAAAAAAAAGGAGAGAGGGAATGGGATGAGATCCTTGCCAGCACAGTTTCTTCTGTGATCAAATTAAAAGCAAACCATAGTAGTTATTAGATGTGAACAGTTGTCTGCAGGTTGTTTTTCAGGTCGGAGAGGAGACAGCAGGCTGAGAAAGGCCAAAATCTGGCTTAATTTATGTTCTCTATAATCTGTTCTTTTTTCCTACCAGCGGTGGCTCAGAATGCTGATGCATGTGCCTTTGGAAAGTTAACATTTAACAGAGATTTCAGGTCTACCGAATTCCAAGAAACAAAAATAAACTCTTGCCCTGCTTTAGCTGCCAGCTGAGGCCAATGTTTGCTGAGGGGAATGCTCGGAACCACAGAGATTTTCAGGTGGAGGAGTTCCAGCAGCCTCACGAGCTGTGCCCCCTGCCCCACAACCATTTCTGGGCAGGCAGATTGGACTCACTGCTGCTTCTCCCTTCCTTATCAAACTTTCCCAGCTACAGCAGGGTTTTTACAAACATCATGTTCACTGCGGTCACACGTTGAACGGGCTCTGTTTGGGTGCCACACCTCAGCTCCAAACTCCCCACCCCATCCCTGTCCAGGTGAAGGGATGAGACCACCACGCCTTCCCCCACGAGTGCAGGGCCACGCTGCTGCCATGAGCAGGGTTTCAACAGAAATTCCTCTTCCTCCAGCCCAGGCTGCAATCAAGATGTTTGGAACTGCCTTTCTTGTGGTCAGTGTCTGAATTGTCAAAATAAAAGGGGAAATGTGGTTAAGTGTTCCAGGCTTTGTTCTAAAACCAACTCTGACATGGAGGAGCTGCACATTTCCCAGGATCTTCTCCGTGCTGATCTCTGGGCTCACAGTGACCCTGTGCACAAGAGTCAGGACATCCTCCAGGACACCCAGGGGGAACAGCCACATCCTGAATTACACGTGTGGACCCCTCAAACAGCACCACCAATAAAATCCCACGTGAGCTCATTCACTTTTTTCTTAGCACAGAACTCCCTCCCACTGCCAGGCATGTGAGGATCTGTGCCTTGTCCTGGGCTTTCACCCATCTTGGTGAAATTGGTAAAAATTCACCCATCTTGGTGAATTGGTAAAAATACCAATTTCAACAAGCAGATGCAGCCCTGTTTGAAAATAAAATTACCTCTCTTTAGTGAAAAGGAAAAGACACACTTGGGGTGCTTGGAGCAAATGTATATTTATCTTAAGACTGTCATTAAAGTGCAAGATTCTGATGGATTCCTTCTCTTTTTTTAAAAAAATAATCTTCTCGCTGTGAAGGCAATATATCAAATTGAGCATGCTTTTTGACTATTTCTGAGAACATGATCTACCTGTATAAGCAATTATACTGAGCCCTAAGGTGCAAATAATTATGTCCACAGAGCACAGAAGTTGTTCCATGATTTGTCTGATTCTGAATATAAAACGTGGAAGCAAGAAGAGCCTCAAATGTGACACACTTTTATCAGCACCCGAAAGTTTACACAAACCAGAGCTGGGGATTTCTTTTAAAGGCAAAGATACCAAAGTTCTGTGACTCAGCATTTCTGAGAGATGTACCTTTAGGTCTTAAAGGAGGGAATACTCCTTACAATGAGGAACAACTGAATAGTCTACCGTGAGAAACTGCACTGAGGGTTTTTTCACTTCAGCTATAGATGCCTGTATATGTCCTATGACTACTTCTGAAGCCAATAAAACCAAAACTCAGGGAAAAATAAACCCACAGAAATTCTGTCTGGTTTGTGCACAAAACCATAAATTGCTCCCAGCTTGCCTGGAAGCCAGCTCCAAGCCTGGTCACAAAACAAGCTTCCAAATCTCAACCACCTCAGTCCAAGTCTGAATTATTATAATAACAATAATAATAACAACACCTGAAGACCCCAGGTTTTCCTTCCAGACTGAGGTTTGGGAGCCTGCAGAGACACCAGCAGCTCTTGTTTAGGGTTGTTTTGATGAGCAAAACGAGGTTGGGGGGCGTCTCTCCTTTAGGGATAGAGCAACACAAAGCTACAAACCCATCCAAACCAATTTCAGGCATCGTCCCAGAACACAGCTATGAAGACATTGCAAAGTGGATGTGTGTCAAGAGGCTGCAGGCCAGCGATGAGTGTGGGGGCAGGTGATTTCTGGTCGATGTGCTCTGGTTCCCCTGCAGCCCGCCCAGCACACGTCAGGCCTCACAGCTTTACAGGAACCTCCAACAACTCCCTGGAGTCAGGATCTTAAGAGATGTCTCCTGCAGCAGGCAGATGGAGAGGAGATGATAAAACCCACTCACTGCCATTAGCAGCACGGTGCAGGGGCTTTTATCTGCTGCCAGAGGTTGCTACCGAGCCACTTGAAACGCACCTACTGAAACGTAACCCACGGTGGGGATGGGAGGAGAGGGGGAGCAGCTTGAAACTACTCCTAAAAAAGCAGAGCTTTGTCGAGACCGACTGAAAAAGCCGAGGGAGTCAAGGAGGGAGGGTTTGGGAGCACGTGCATGAAACGCTCGCTGCGTGAACCCCCCAATGTGCAGCTCACCCAGAGGCTCTGGCAGAAATCACCTCTGTGTCTGTGCTGGTGAACCCCAACGTGTGTCCCACACCAGCTGGGTTCAGCCACTCACTGAATTCACTTCGTGGTCAGGATCCCTCCCTGCTGCAAACACCCCTCAGTTAAAGACACGCAGATTTCAGTCTGGGAAAGCAAAACCCACCCCTCGCAATTCAAAAGTGGGGAGAGAGGAGTGAAGTCAAGATTCCACCTTCAGAGCACAAGAGGATCACATTTCTTCTCCACCCCACACTCCCCTCACCACCCCTCCCCTCCACTTCCCTCCTCTCCTTTTTTAATACTCTTCCAGGTCTGGCAACCCGAGTGTTTTTTTTTTCCTCCATAGAAACCGACATAACAGCGAGTTTGAGCCAGGCTCCAGCTCCACAAACACAGCCTGGCCCAGGGCAGACTCAAGAGAAACACAGAGACATGGAAAGAAATGTCCAGGATACCCTGGGGCTGCCAAGCACATCTGATCCTTCAAGGTACTGCTCTGAAGTGCTCAGGATAAAGCACAGTCCAGGAAGGCAGCACAATCTTGTGCCCTCTGCTCCACACCAACTCCTCCAGCACGTATCAAATAATGACATTATGGAACAGCACCCATCACAGGTAATTAATGGAGCACAGCAGAAGGAATAATGTGCCCAGAATGGCACTAAAGCAGCAGCAGTTTGTCACAACGGGTTACAACATCACCACACACCTCACTCTGTGGGACTCTGCAGACACCAAAATGCACACAAATTAAACACGTTTATAACTGACTTTCTGCAGCTGGAGAAACAGACACAAGAGGACACAAAAATTCGCCACAAAAAGCAAATACAAGAACAAACCCAGTGCTTCTACAATTCAGTTCTGTGCCCTAACCTGTTGTGCAGGAGCAGAACTGCTCGGCTGTGTGTCCAAGGCCATCAGACAGCTCTCCCTTATCCAAGCCAAAGGAATTTATGCTTGCAAGAGCAGGAGACTGTTCCCAATGTTAAAATGAAGTTCTGAGTGGAGAGGCTATGAGAAAATACCTTGCTAACACTGATGTGCTCCTTTAGTGCATTTTAATAAGTATCTTGGTACAAAAAAACTGAAGCAAAGAGGGAGCAACAAAGTAACAAATGGAAGAAATTATTTATCATAATTTGGGGCTTTCTGTAGTATTTCTGTTGCCTTTCAACACAAGAAGCTTCAAACCTTCGAATAAAAAGATTTTAAAAACTCCAGAGAAAGTGAAGTCCCAGCCCTGCTTTATTACCATTATCCTTCTGCAGTGTTAGGTAAGAAGAACAGCACAGCTACAGTATGGAAATGCCAAGTGAAAACAATTCCTGCTATCAGCACGGGCAGGCTCCAAGCTCCCTCGCTGCTCCTTCCCTCCCAATCTGCAGGAAACACCAGCCCAGCCCACCCTGGGCACTCAGTGACCTCCCCCGTGCGCCTGGAGAGCAGAAAGGGACAACAGGGGCTTGGGAGCGGAGATAAAATACCCAGCATTTCTGGAGGGGAGAAGTGGAAAAGGGCAGAGACTGCTCACAGCGAGGACATCCACCCTGTGAGAACAGCCAGTGCCCGGCAAATTCAGCCACTCTGGCTTTTGTGGGCAAACGGGGATTCACCCCTGGAAAGGATGAAGCTCCAGCACTCCCTCCTCTCCCTCTCCTCTCGCTAAGCACAGAGACAGGAGGCTGCAGAGCATCTCCAGAGAAGCTGGCATTGCACTACACCCATCTGCTCCTCTGTGCTGCCAGGGAAAGAATAAACTTATCAGCAACTGCAGGTTTGGGGGAAGAGCCCTGGGCCAGCAGCTGGGCTGTGCGGGACGCTGCACACCGTGCCTGTGACCCCAGCAGATCCCAGAACCACTGGGCTGGGAGACATCTCTAAAATCACCGAGTCCAGGGCTGTGACACGTTCTGAGCACACAACCTGTGTCCCTGGCAGCAGCACAGCACTCATGGGCACCAAGGTGATGCCTGTGCAGGTGACTGATTCCCCTCCCTGCTGCTGGTGGCCTGAAACTCTGTGCCAGGGCATTCACCAGGATCCAGAGCAGAGCACACTCCCTCAAACTCAGAATTCACAGACTGGACTTTCCCTTCTCCCCCACTCCCTCCAGACATTCTGCTCCCTCCGTGCACTCCTGTTAACAAATGCAGAGAGAAGAAGAACCAAACAACTCCTGTGCTTCACTTAAGTCATACTGGAGATTCCCATCAATGTAGTGCCATGTGACTTCCAGAAATCCAGCTTTGATTTACCCCAGCTCAAGAGAGACTGGGATCAATCCAGCTGAGCTCAACTCCAGCTCTCCTGCGCCTTCCCCAGAGCATCATCCCAGCTCAGAGGAGAGCTCTCCTCCTGCCCCCCACCATCCTGCTCCCCTTTTCCTCTCTCCTGCTGCAGCTCCTCCGTGACCCTGGCACAGTCACGCATTTGGTTCCAGTCCAGGATACGACTGCACTGCAATAAACAACTTTTCTTAGAATTCTATTCCCAACCCCCCTTCCCCATCCTGTGTATGTTGTCTGAGGCTGTGGTTCAAAACACCGAGACAGAATTATTGCAACCCATCTTTTTTACACACTCTGCAGACTGTCTCCTCAGCATGATGCATTTTTAATAGGTTTTCTAAATGCAGACAACCAGGCTGCTAATAACAAGCTGCCTTTTTCTTACCCCCTTTTTTTTCCCCTCTTATATTTTTTTTTCACAAGGTAAAACTGCTGCAGACCTTTGATGTCTCACTGCACCTTACACAAAGAAACAGTTTATATGGCAAACAATTGCAAAATCCACAGCACTCGAGCTGTTAAAACTGTATCAGGCACCACTGGAATGATCCTGGTGCTTGCCTGCCACTTCTGTTAGGTCCACCACAAGTTTTACTCTCACAGGCCACAAAAAGAATATCGTTTGAACACGAGTTGAACAAAAGATCTCAGGATGCTGGGCACCGAACCAAGGAGAGAGATAAACTCCAAATTTAGCCTGCCACAGGCAAAGCCCATCTCCTGCAACACTTCAGACAACTCGGGGAGAACTCCTCCTCATCGTTGGACTGAGATGAAGAGAAGAAATCCTGTTGTCTGGCTGGAACACCTTTCATCTCCTGTCCTATCTTCATCTCCACCGTGCAGCTGCCCCCTCTGCGTCCTTGGCGCCTCATAAACTGCGGGGCCAGCCTCGCAGGGATCAATCCCCAGCTGCTGGCAAAGGGCTGATCCTGCATTGCAGGCTGTTGCTTCAGCCCATGCCCCAGGTGTGACAGGAGAGTTACTGAACAACAACACCGAGGAGGAGATGAGAGCAGGAGGTTCTGGCTCTGCACGTGGGTGGCTGGATGGATAAAAGATAATAAAAGATGATAAAAGATGGAGAGGCGGGCAGGCACTCCTTGCTATGAAAGAAAAAGGTATCACCCTTGCTCAAGCTTTCCTAAACTCCATTGCACTTTCAAGCTTTAAAAGTAAAGCTACAATTTAGCTCCATTTTTGATGAAAAAAAAATACGTATATAAATAAAAACCAGGAGCACTGATGTCACTAACTTCTTTTCCCCCTGCTTTTCCAAAAACGGAACTTTAAAAATGGGCCAAAATTCAGGAGAAAAGGCTCTACTGTCTCCAGAGCTAAAATGTACCAGTTTGACTTGGCAGCTGAACAACTTTCCACTGATTTGATGCTTTCCCCCTCCTCGAATTCTCCCATCCAAATGCAGCTGGAAATGTCGTTAGAGAAAAGAAGAGGCATTTCCTGTGCGGTTCCCCCTTCCCCCATCACATTCTTGGCACAAAAGGCAAGGGAAAAGCTAGAGAGACAAAGTGTGCATAAGAGGGAGAAGAGAGAGGCAGTGTGCAGGGATTTCTGGCTGCTCCCCAGAAAACGTACAACAGGAATTGCACAGCTCAAGAGAGACAATTTACCCCCTTTCTGCAAGGCTCTGGAGCCCTTGGTTCAGTATGGAACGGTGGCCAGGGACAGGAGCATGGCACTACAGCCTGGACAGGACTCGTTCCAGACACTGCAGAGTCCCTGCAGGAGACATCCAGGATCCTTCCCACAACCAGCCACACACAGCTCAGTTATTTACACCTCAAATCCGGCTGCATTAAAATCCTCCAGGGCTCCAGAAGTGTAAGGAATAACGGGGGAGAGGGCTTGAGGACAGGCAGATGAGATGGGGACAACAGTAAAAAGGCTTCTTTTAATGCTTTGATCTTTGGCCACATTTGATTGACTTTTTTTAACACCCCACTCTGAAAAAGGCAGCTTTGCACAGGACAAGTTTCCAGCGCCTCTGTTTTTCAGAGCGTGTGTACTCAGCACTTTGTGAAAATTAAATCCCTCCAAGGTATCCAAGTCCAAGCCCTGGAAAGGGCTGGCATTTCTAAAGCAGTCTGCAGAGCCCCAAAGGTCTGTGCCGCTGGCTGCTGCCCAGTCATTTTGCACTGTGGTGCCCTGCAGAAAGCAGCCATTGTCCCAGCCCAGAACCCCTGATGCCACTCCCAAAGTGCTGTAACATTCAGGGTTCTTTGTGAAAATGATCCCACGGCAACAGTCGTGAGCTGGGTACTGCAATCTGACTTCCCCTGGTTTCACTTAGTCACTCTGCTCCAGAATGGATCAAAGCCTCCACAAAGGTTGAGTCAATTTAAACATTCAGTTTGCTTCTTGAGCTGTGAATTAAATGCATTCTTTGGTGGCTGGGTAGGGATGAGTGACTCAGTCTGTATAAACATTAACTGACTCTAAAGCTAATGGAAAAAAGAAATATGGAAAGGAGAAAAACAGAATCATACGTAACTTCTTGTTTCAGCTGGCAGCAAACCCGGATTCAGTGGGTGCACAGCAGCTCGTGAGGACTCTGTATGGTCCAGTCTCGTTTTTCTAGGGCACAAACACACCCCTACCTTTAGGATTCTTTAAGTCTCAGTCCGAAATTCACATCCGTGCAGGGGAAGGGAACACATAAAGGGTGTGGCCTAATGACTTCCTTCTTTGTTCTGCAATCAAACAGCACCAGGCTATCTCTGCCCTCGCTTCCTCCTTGGCAGACAGAAGAATTCTCAGTTCACTAAGACCTTGCTCTCCCTCTAAAAACTTCCAATGGATCCCATTCTTTCAGCCGGGACCCTGCAGAAGTTTTTACAGACCTCTAACAAGAGCACAGCGCTGCGAGCACGCGCATTTACAAGCGATTCCTATTCCAAAGAGTTTAAATCCAAAGAAAAGGAAAAGAAAGGCCCCTTTTTGCAGATCTGGATTAACACGATTTAGATCATACTTACAGAGGATTTATGTGGCAAAGGAATTAAATTTACATATCCTTAGTCCCAGCTTCCACTGGAGCGGCTGCGAGACTCCTCACGGCGGTACTGCACGGAGCACACGGAACTTTAGATCCCCAGAGCGGTGCCCGGCTGCCAGAGCCAGAGCCGTTCTACCTGGGGCTCCAGTGCAAGGGGAAGGCAGAGAAGCAGATGCTGTGTTGACTGTGCAGACACCTCTGCAAACACAGCTCCGAGGGCACTGACCTCCCCTTATCTGCGCCGTGGAGCCGCGCCGATAACGCGCACTTGGCACCGGCCCTGCTCGCTGCTGCCTGCCTGCGACATGATTTAGAGGGGCAGCTCCTGCTGCTCGGCTACTGCATTTCACTCTCACCTCTGTGCTCCGTGACGGGGGCAGAGGTGGGCCTGGGGAAATCAGCTTCACTGGGAAACAGCTGGGAATGTTCTCCTTTGTGTGCCTGGAGGCCGGTGATGGACCGTGCAGCGCGTTCTGAACCCTCCGTACAGCGCTAAACCCTCTGTATGGCAGCATAAAGCAGCCTCAAAGTAAATAAAAAGGCCCTGCAAGAACAAAATCCTAGGTTTTGTCAATTTTCTATAAATGGTTTCTGTAATGGTGCAAGTGCTGTTTCAGTCCCAGCACAGGTGTAACAATGCACTCTGTGTGTGTGTGTGTGGCTTGCACCCTCCCAGGTCATGTCTACAGCCAGGAACTGAGACAGAGCAGGACTGAGGCTGTTCTGAAGTTCTAATTGACCAAAAAATGTCAGCTCACCTTGGAATTTCTGCTATGGACACTGCCCGTGGATGTCCACTTCTCCACACATGCAGATATGAGAGCCTCCATCATTGTCCAGCTGCTTAAACTGTTTTAAAATCCATTAAGAACTGAGGGGTGAGAGGCAAAAGCTATAAGCCAGATCACTGAGGGAGAGCTAGACAAGGGTTATCCCGGTCTATTCCTTCCTCTACTGAATCCAAGTGTCCCAAACACCAAGAACTGGGCACTGGACTTGAAGAACAGTGCACATATTCCATTATGGAAGCAGTGGAAAGCCCAGTCAGCCCTGCTTCCTGCACTTTCTGACCTCTCATGTAGGCAGGAGTCAAAGAAAATTCAAAGGCTCCCAGAGAAAAAAGACAATTTCATATATTGCTCTATATATTCAAGTCACCATTACAGTCTTATATTTAGGAATGTTCCAGAAACAAGGCAAAAGCAATTAATTCTCATTCAAGTGAGGTGGTTTTCTTATCTCCTCCCTCCACAGACTCTCCCCACTGCTGCACAAGAGGCCTACAGGGCAGTAAACAGGAGCATTCAGCTACAGTTTGCTGTTTTTCTAGAAAAGGAAGTGAAAGTGCACTAACATAGAAAGAACCTTAAATTAATGCTGCAGATCAGCAAGAGCCACCTCACACTGCCTGGGAGTGTCTCGTGGCCCCAGATTATCCTGCACACTCTGCAGACAGTCTGGACACCTCCTAAGCCACTTTGTTCCTCCGGATGTCCTTCTCCTCCCTTTTCCTGCACACTGACCCCCAGCCAGGTGCTGAAATGAAACCCCAAGCTCCTCTGCACAGCAAAAGCAAAACCTTAGCATGGAAAAAGGCTTCCCGGAGCTATTTGAGAAGCATCTCCTAACACATGTCAGTGAAATTCTGGGCTTCAGGAGCTCAGAATAGTTCAGACCTGAGTATTTTCAGCAGCAGAAAATGGATGGAGAACACTTCAGAATGTGCTGTAAGACAGTAAGCAACTGCAGGCCTCACTCAGAATGGGAAAGCTCGCTGACTTTACAGCACAATACCGATAGGAATCCTGGCTTTACCAAGAACTGCTTTGATCCATCCCAGCTCTGCCTGTAACTCAGGGCCCACCTCATCAAAAAAATCCTTATTTTAAGTGTTCTGAAACTCTAACTCCAGCTTGCTGTCCAGGGTGCACATGCCATAGAGAGACCAGAAGTGTTTCAAGCAAGCGCTCAGCTCCGCAGACAGATCCCCACAGGTTTGTGTGTCACTGCCACCTTTTCCTTCCGAAGCTGCTCATCTGCACCACGGCTACCAGTGTGGTTAGACTGAGTTAAGAATCCGTGGTTAAATATCTGTGGTCATAATAAGCAAGTGAAAAAAGGTGGTTGAACTCGGTAGGGGTGGGGTGAGCACAGCCAAGGAGGAATTAGATCTGTTAAATATCAGCTTCTCAAAGCTCCTCTCCGTGAGCAGCCATGCTCACTTGGTTCTGGGAAAAACGAAGCCAAACACCCTCCTTTTGACTGGCAAATCTCAGTGGTGGTGACCAGATGCGTTGGGATTTACCAAGCAGTGACAGCCACGTGCAAATAACCACTTCAGCTTTGTCAGGATGTTTATCCCTGGTGTGTGGCTCCATCGCTGCCAGCCAGATACTCCCAGCTGTTATCACCACTTGTGCTATGAAACTGAAAGGTGAGAACTTCAGAAGCACCAGTCCAGAAGGCAGGAGCAGTGCAGAACTGCTGAGGTTACGTGGCCCAGGTGGACAAGAAGCCGTGCTGAGGCTCACACGAAGCAGCCCAGCTTCTCCCTGAGCTGCTCTTTCCAAGTCCCTTTTGTTTCCCCACAACACTTTGCACACTCACTGTCTGTCTCTGCTTCCTCCTGCCTACCCTGCGGTCGGAGTGGGAAGCCAAGGGACTAAGGCCAATTAAATGTGGGAGCAGGTGGCAGCCAGGTGGAATTATGGGAAGGAGAGCAGAAATTTCCTCTATTCTCGAGGATCTGCTCTCTCTGCACTGAGATCATACTTACAAAACAGGTGCTGCTGCACCATATGTCTCAGAGAAAGTCACACTAAGCAAATTTTATCTCACAACAGAAGAATTTTATTTTTTTTTTCCTTTCGGATCCCTCAGGTATCAGAACCCTCTGGGGAGACTCTGGGGTGCTTACACAAAAAGTGCCAGGAGCATAACCTGTAATGGCGAATTTTGCAGCTGAATTTACGTGCAACAAAATTTAGTCTATTAATCCTTTTTTGTATAAAAGCTAAAAAAGAACTTGGACACCTGAAGCATCTTCTCAACACAGCGTGGAGGCACAAACAGAGATCTGCTGGTTTTGACCACTTCTTATTCATCCCCTTTAGCAAATGAGTAGAAAAGCGATCCAAAAAACCTCTCAGACATAATGATGTTACCCTTTATTAGGAAGCCATTAAAGAATTATTGGGGTTGTCAGAAAGGCCTGACAGGAACACTTAAGTCATCAGCCCGCTGTCCTCTCTTTCACCCCTATTCTTGGCCCTTCCTTTGGAGATGAGTATCTTGCACAAACAAAATTACCTTTGATTGCAACAGTTGAACTTCTGAGAACAGGGAAAAGCAGCTTGCTGACTACACCGAGTGGGGCTGCCCCAGACAAACACCGCAGAAGGAACAAGAAAAACAAGTTTTAATTAAAGCCACTTCTAGATTATCAATTTTCCCTTTTGTACCATGAAGTTTGAACATACGCCTGAAGAGTGTGATACCAGTGACACGTTACACAAGGCGATTCGAGGACTGAGAACAAGGTGGCAACGTGTGAACAGCAGGATCCTGCAAAGTGCTGAACATCCCCAGATCCAAGAGCCTGCGCCACGCAGCTCCAGCAGGAATATCCCTTCTGACACCTCTGCTGACACGGGTCATGCTCGTCCTTCCCAGAAAAGCTCATATTTTGACTTGGTGCTGCTGACAGGAGGTGGAGGAGCCGTGGCACAGCCACGGGTGGCTCCTCTGTCCCTGCCCCGGGGATTTCCACAGCCTGCAGCCCAGTATCCCACAACCAGGGATTCTTAACCAGAATTTAACAGCCCAACTTTTTGCATCAAATGTTCTAAGTTTAATTGATGTAATCTGAGAGAAGAATTTGGGGTTATTTTTAGCCAGTGGTTGCTGCTGCTTTTTATGTATATACACTAAGGAGACAGCCATTACCAGGATCATTTTACATTATGTTCATGCATAACTGGATGTAGGAACATTTTTATACATCCATACACACACTCTCCCGACATTTTAAGCACATATTTTTTCCATACATGTCAAAGAATAATTCTGTGTGCAAAGAACCTGAGCACACAGCGTATCATCCTGCCACTACACAAAACAATTCCCTTTAAACCAATCATTTACCTCAATCTTTGGGAGTCTTAAAATCTGTCATACCATCAGAGGGAGAAATTAATCTATAGCATTGTAAAAAGGAGAAAGCACAATGAATCAAAATTTGCAATTCATGGGCTCAGTGGGGTTTTTTGGGGGGGGGAAGGGGAGGAGGTTGACAAGGGAAGCTGATGGATTTGGCTTTTAAAGCCGAGGGACCAGCACCCCCTCCCCAGCTCCCTGCTGTCACCCCCCAGCCCTTTTTCCAAGTGCACAGCGCCTGTAAAAATTCCTGCGCGCTATTTGCAGGCAAGGTCACTGCGAAAGGGCATGGCTGGGAGCCAGGGTGTTTTTCAGCTGAGCTGCAGGGAGGGGAGGGGAGGCTCAGGAACTCAATTAGAAGTTTCTCCAGTCTAGCCAGGAGGCTGGAGCCCAGACTGCGGCTGTTCCGCCCCGCGCCCGCCCGCCCCGGCTGCCGCCGCTGACNATCCCTGGAGGAGCCGGGGGAGCCTGGGCTCCCTGCCGGCCTCTGCAGCCCCGGCTGCTTTTCCGGCACGACATCCCGCTGGGGGATGTGCCCCGGCCTTTCCCAGCCGCCCTGCTCCGTGCGGGCACAGCGCTGGGGCTCCGCAAAGGCGCCTGCCCTGCCCGGCCCGCACCCGCCGCGCCTGTGTCACCCTGTGTCACCCTTTGTCACACTGTGTCACCCTCTGGCACCCTTTGTCACCCTCTGTCACCCTTTGGCACCCTCTGGCACCCTTTGTCACCCTCTGTCACCCTGTGTCACCCTCTGGCACCCTTTGTCACCCTTTGTCACCCTCTGGCACCCCGGGACGCGCGGGGCATCCCCGGCCAGCGGCTCATTCATTCTGCGCCGCCTGATTTGTCTCGAGGCGGAGGAGGGCCGGGCCGGGGAACGCACACGGGATATTTGAAATACTGTCGAATGTCACCCAAGGGGAACCTTTGCCCTAAAATTGTCACACAATTTCCCCGGCTGGGACTGTGTCCAAGGCAAATCCATTCAGCAGCACCGCATGACTTCCTCTCATGCCTCCAGGACAGGCAACCCTCGGCCGTGGCTTAAAGGAGCACCTGCATGGGCAGAGCTGCTCTCTGGGGATTGTGGCTCCACCCCACCTCACCTGCAGCTCCTGGGAGTTTCTGACCCAAATTTTCAGCCCATGAACGAGCAGCACAGGCACAGACAGACACCGAGGGTCCAGCACTAAAATGTGCCCCTACAGTGCCTGGGAACGGAGTATTAATGAGTGGTGGGGTCCCACAGACGCAGTGCTGGCGATTTTTCAAAATGTGAAAAGGCTACTGACACAAAATATATAAATCCTCCTTCCCCCCCGTGCTGGTTTTCTAGTTAACTGGAATGAATTTGGCACATCACCTGGGAAATGAAACTGCATCTTCAATCATCTGTGGAGTATTTCATACAGACCCTTTGAATACATATCCATACGCATTCGCATCCTCCCAATTATTTATTCACCTCCCTCGTTGAGTTTAAAACTTATGAACAAGAGGGTTAATGAACCAGCAGGACCTTTCTCTCTTGCCTGAAAACTGGGCAGCACTTCCATAATTCCATAATTGCACAAGGAATCCTCTGCTAACAGGCACACCTGACAGCCCAGGAAACCCTGAATTCGCTCTCCAATCCAAGGGGTGTTTTTGTGATTCCCATCTGTGGCAGCCTCATGTTGCTCCCCTGAAGCCAATGCACACCAGCCTATCCAAAATCAGAATCCGTTTGCTGAAGTTTTTAAGGTCATGTCACCTTAGATTTTTTGATAAAGGCTGAGCAGTGCCTGCCTGAGAATAAATCCAGCCAGTGCTCAGAGGCGTTGTTGCATGTCAACTGGAGGAAGTGATTAAAAATTAATGCAAGCGAGGGAGATAGAGAAACCTGAAAGGGTGTGCCCGTAAAACACACTTTCAATCTGTCTCGTCAGCAAAAGAGGAAAGAAATCAGATTCTTATAATACCAGACTCTAGGGAAGTGGTTGGGGCATGAACTCCGTGTTCTTTTACAGATTCACCCCGAACAATAACAAGGAGAAACTCCACGTTACCACAGAACTGTTTCTTTCTGGTTCTCGGGGTGGGGATGCTGGGAGGAGGGGAAGGGAGCGTGGGGGTGTGGAGGTACAGCTGTGGGTGGCAATTACACTGCTGGGATGTGCAATCTCACCCTTCTGGAACAGATGGGAGGGAGCTGGCCTTGGACCATCCACTTCTGCCTGCTCTGGGTATTGGTTTGGGGTTTTTTTTTTTGTCATCGTTGTTGTTTTAGGTCCTCGTGAAACAGCCTTGAAGGGATACAGAACCTGTTTCTCAAGGCTTGTCCGTGTTTGGGCACAAGAAACAGACACACGCAGAGCAGGAAAAGGAAAGACAAACTGAACGGCTTTTCAGGAAGTGGAATTCAGAAGTAATTTTGGTGTTTTGCAGCACCTTCATGCACAAATCTATGTCTGAAATACTTAGTTTGGCTGGTAATGAAGATCTGAGGAAACAGCAAAAGAGCAAAACCTTCCATGAGCACTAAAGAAATGTTTCTCCTCCACACTGGAAATGCATTAAGTTTCCCCAGCATAGCAATCCTGTTTGGAACCTGCATGGCTATTTGAATTGTAGTAATTTAATTAGCACATAAAATTTCTACTTAGATGTCTGGCAAACAGCAGGATTCAGCCTTATTCTCTAAATAGACTGAACAGTTTATTTGGAATAAAGCTAATTTTTGGTTTGGGAAAAAAAAAAAATGAGGTAGGAGAAGGTATCCAGTCATGGGATTAGCAGCAATATTCACAACTGAGCTTCGTGAGACTTCCCAAAAGCTGGGGCTGTGACTCCTTCCCAACCCAGCTAAAAATCCCAGTCATTTCATTAACAAGTTCAGACTTTGTGCTCCTCACTGAAGGGTTTTAACCTGTGACCTTTGCCATTTCCAAGCCCTCCTGACTCCCCCACGCAGCAGCGTGCAGCCCTGGGAATGCCAGGTTATACTGCTCTCTCTTCAGCACTGGCAGCAGAATAAAGGATGGAAATGAAGCTTCAGAAGGACAATAATAAATGCAGAGCCTTCATATCATGCCACAGCCTGTGAGAAGAATTCCTGGCTGTGGAGAGCAGAAAGGGCTGGAAGGCCCTGGAAGAAAACAAACGTGGGGCATTGGAGCAGGACCCACAGCTACACCCCAGCCCTGCAGTGAAATAAATAAATAGATTCAGCAGGGGAAAACCTTTAAAAAACCCTCAGGATAAAACGAGGAGGTCCCTCACAAACCTTCCACTGACCCCTGTGAGGGAACTGCCAGTGCAAAAACCCACCCCAAACAGCAGCACATGTCACTTGGAAGGGAAAAAAAATCAATAGGGAAATGGTCCCCTCATCATTTCTTCTCCTGAGCACAGAGCACACACGACTTTTCTTAATTATTCCTGATGTTCATTGTAGGTTGCATCATTTTGGAACACCGACGGTATCATTTTTAAAACTCTGGTTGCCATGGCAGCACAGAATGTGGCTCTTAAATGTACTCTGCTTGCACATTCCTCTGATGAGAGGCTGCTTTTCTTTCCCTTTTTTTTTTTTTAAGAAAAAAAAGCATCTCCACTGAGAAACATGATATAATGACAAAAAAAAAAACCCTAGAGAACAAGCATAGGAAGAAAATGGTGGCTTAAAATAATATGGGGGGGAGGGGACAGAAACTGGGCTAAAAAATATAGCCAAGAGGACACTTTTCTTTCAAAGGCAGAACGCAAGCAGAGCATTTTGGGTGCTCCCAGAAGGTTGTAAACGCAGACAAACCCAGTCACTTCCTTGGTGACAGCATTTACAGCTCTGTATTCAGCCTTTGTTTCCCTCTGTAAGGTTCTCCCGGGCCAATCGCTCAGAGCCAGAACTTTAAACCTTGAGCAACCTTTGAAGAAGTGGTGGCAGGTGATAAGTGCCAGCCAAGCAGACACTCCCCGGCCTCGCCGTGCCCCTCTCTCCCAGCCCGGGGGCTGCAGGAGCTCCGAAGGGCACGGGAAGAGCCCAGCAGCTCTTGGAACACCCTCCAGAGGGATCCAGGAATGGGAATTCCAGCGGGAAACACGAGGCTTCTCTCAAATATGGAATCTGTAGTGGGAATAGTGAATCTTGGACATCGCCACCAAGTCTGGCACTCCTAATAATGATCTCTTCAAAATTAATTTTCCAGCGGACAGCAGCAAGGCTTTGCCACCCCTGTCCTACACACTTCAGGGTCCTAGGGGTGTTTTTTTCTTGTATTGTCTCTATTTCACAGGTCCCATCTTTTCCTTAGGAATCTCCTAAGCAAGAACCTCTGCCCTATTTGGAAACGAATGGCAGAACAGGTTTTTTTTTTTGGTTTTTTTTTTTTTTTCCTGTGCTCTTCAGCTCATGTAGCTGGGTTTGAAACTTAGTTTAAATAAGAACTCAGCCTCATCAGTGATCCCTCAGTCATAAAAAACATGGGTTGCACCTCTTCTGTGGGAACTGCTGCACTCCTGCTTTCCAAAAAGAGCCCAAAAAGAAAAAAAAAAAAAAAAGCCAGTGAGACTTGCTTTTTGAAGTGCTCCTTCCCTTCTGGCTTCCACCAGCAGCGAGAGTGAAAATTTAAATTAAAATCAATTTCTCCAAATGTTCAGTGCAGTTTTGGCACAAGCTCTCAAGCCATTTTATCCTTCCCTAACAAGCAGCCTATCAAAAAAGATAACCCTCTAAGTGCTTCATATAAGTCTATAAGCAGCATTATCTCCATTTTTGCAGGCAGGTTAACAGAAACAAGGATTTCGAGTCCATCACTCAGCAGCAATCCAAAATAGAAACCAACTGCCCGACCTTCACACCCGTGTCCAGCTCTTAATGCCCCCCTGCACTCTGTAAGAAAATTAATGAAAAAAAAAATCAGCTGGAATGATGTAAAAAGAGAAGATATTGAGGAGATGAGAGTTAGAATGACACAGCAGCCTCCTGATCGTAGTAAGGTCACAAATTGTTGCTCCAGGTAGAATGACCAAACACAAGTTTCTTCTGCCTGTGGGACTGGTTTAAGATTTTTGGGAACAAATTATGATTTCACATCCCTTCGTTTCTGGAGGAGCAAGAGAGAAGGTCAACGCACATCAGGTGCTGAAATCAAGATAAAGAGATCTAATTGTCACCAGCTGCCCAGTCATTACTTGGGCAGTCGATGCAAATTCACAATCAGCTTTTGGCAAAGAATGCAAATTCCTGGATTTAGAGTTTATGTTCTTTTTTTTCCCTTGCAGATTTTTCAACAGCTGTTAAGTCCACATTTCCAATACCCTCAAGCTGACCATTATCATCAAGATGCAGGTATGATCCAACAATAATCTCGCCCTACTTCTGTTTATAATCACAAACTATTTTTCTGTGTTCTAGGATCAACTCAAAGATGTTTACCCTCACATCAAATACTTAAGATTAAACACGTGAACAAGACTGATTGCCACAGAATCAAAGTAAGAAAATAAGACTCACACAAACCTTCTCACTCCCATGTTTTCTTACGTGGGCAACTTCTTCAAAACTTCACTGAGGGGTGAAATTAGGAGGGAACCACACCAATCCCAAAAAGGAAAGGACATTAAGATGCAAACTAAATAACAGGCCTCTACTGATAAAATATTGGACTTGGAGTTATGTCTGTGTCAGATTTTTACCATTTTGAAACAGAAACATTTTGGGATGACAGCACAGCCGCAGAGGGTGTCTCCCTCGCCCTCCTCCCTGCCTGCACACAAGCAGGTAACTCTGAATTTGTTGCTTCCACAGCTGCACAGCGCCGTTCCTGAGAGCTCCCAATGACACCCAGCAATGGAAATGGGCTTGGGGAACCACGAGCTGTCAGAGCAAGGGGCTCAGTACCAAAAAAACCCACAAAAAAAACCAACTCCCCTGCAAGAGGAGTCAGCTTCCATGAGACCGAACAGGCTGAGCCACCTCACATCAACATTTGCCCTTTTCCATCTTTTTCCACTACTGCTCTGCGTGCTTCAAAGCTCAGGAATCACAGAATCCACCTTCCCTGCCCTCCTCCCAGGTGCAATAGCCTACTTTCTTTATTTGGACAAGCTGAAGAGGAGGAGTGGTGTCCTGGCTCGGACTGACAGCTGATGCTGCTTTTATGGGGGAGATTAACTGTAAACTGGATTGTGCCCCGAGTTCAGAGTTCAGCCTTATCTACGGAATCCTTCCCCTCTTTACACATTCCAAGGGTTCTTACAACTTCAGCTCACTCAAGCCTGCAATATTAACCCCTAAACAAGCTCTCACTGAACTGCCTGAAGGAAAAGTGGGTTTAGAAATTTTTTTGACAATGTATTTTTAACTGCTCCAGTTTGCAGAAACAAAACAACTTTCACTTCCTTCAAAACAATCCATATGTCCATTTTTGTGTCTGTGCCATCGAATGCAAATCGTCCTGTTTTCAAGTTGTGTACAAATACAGACCAGGCTCTTGTCACTGCATACGCCAAAAAAAAAAAAAAAAAAAAAAAAAAAAAAAAGAAGAAAAAAAAGGCAAATAATCCTGTAACCAGTTCCACAGCCAAGAGGGACACCTCCCTGTGACCCTGCCTTTTCAGATTCCCTCTGGAAGTGCAGCTGGGAATGGGATCTGTTCCACAATTCAACCAGCGACAGGCAGATTTGGTGTGATGTAAATGTTGCAGGATCATTATTTCCTGGACACAATGGCATTCCTGCTTTTTGCAGCGCAGAAATTGCTCTGGCCTGATAACCAAGCCAATGGAATCTGGCGAGGATTCGGGGTTGGTTTTAGGACACCTCTACCAATGCACATTGGGGGGCTGGGTTTTCTTCCTCCACTTTTCCACTGCATCCAGTGAGTTTTCTCTGGGATTTTGTACTGAACTTCCCAGCAGCGGGAACCTCTATTGTGTTTTTACTACCTCCGATTTCTACCATAATGCAAATAAACTGTGACTAAAAATACAGGCAGCGATTGAATAACACTTTGTGGAACGCTCTATGACAAACCTACAAACCAACACAAGCCTCACTGCTTCCCAGAACCTGAACCCTTTTGAGGTGGTTTGGGTCTGGACAACCAAAAACAAATACTCACTTCCTCACTTTCAATATTTTGTGACAAAAAGGGAAAAGTTCAATAGCGGCCAAGATGCTGAATTCTGATTGAACAACTCCTTGCACTGAAACATCACCAAGCTGCAATTGGGAAGTTCCAGGACAGATCCAGCTCAGGCTTCAGGCTAGTCTTATTTTAACTGGGGGGGAAATGGGAAAATGCATATTTCAAATACTTCTGAATTAATGTCTTGAAAAATGAAATTGAAGCCTGCAGCAAACAAAAGCTTCACCTGGCAAACCCCAGCAATGCCCCACGGCCTGAAGGATCCAAAGACAATCCCAAACACAGCACAGTGAGCCTGGACTGACACAACCCGTGCCTCTCCTCTCCTAGCACTGCTTTCCCAAGAGCATCTCAGCAAAGCCTCCCATCCAACTCCATCTGCAAAGCCCAGCCTCGCTGCAAAAGAAACCCAGTGCTTCCAGACACGACAACTGAGGCTTCCCGGCACGGATGAGAACACAAAAATTAAGACCTTAAGTGCATTATAATCCCTCTCTTTTTCCTGTGGAGATCCTTATCTTAATTAAACACATCTTCATTTTTTTTACCTGTTCATAGCCTTAATTTTTGATGAGCAAATGTTTCTTTTTGGGCCTTGTATTGCTTAATTAAAAAAAAAAAAACAAAAAAACCTAACAACATCCTGAAACACTACCCTGTTTGCAAAGCAACATATGAAATTTAAAGCCCTGATTGTATATTCTGACTGTGTTCTGTTCCTTAGGCTGCCCCAGTGAAAGCCCAGCTCTCCTGCAGACTTCTCTGGGGTTTTCTCCGAAGGCGCCTGTGATGGATTAGGAAAGATCCCAGTGAATGATGAAAGCTGATCTGCAGCTGGGGAACGTGCACTTCTCTAACAGTCCACCTGGGCAAAGCAATCAGTGCTCTTGGATATTTCTCCAAAGATACATTCAAATTCTGTGATATAGAACAGCAGCTCTGCTGTGCTTTTGCAAAAATGCCCCATGACTGCCTGTTATCAGCAAAGCTCTCGAGAAATCCGTTTGGAAAATATTTTCCTACACCATTCACAAGGAAATTAAAATGTAATTTAATGACAAGGCATGTGAACGGTAAGACAAATGACTTCTAACAAGAAGGAGTAATACTTGCTCTGCTGTTCAAGTGCTTTAATGATAATTCGTCCACTTTTTGTTTGCTTGTTTTAAATAAATAAGGGGAGGGAGAGAACTGAACTACTGCACTTAAAAAGTTCCCAAAGCACAAGGAATCCCTTGTGAAACAGTACAAGATAGGTAACAGAATTCCAGAACCAACTGTAGGAACAAAATACATCTTCCAGTCAGAAACCACGACATTTATCTGGGAAAATTCTTCCAAACCCATCTCAATTTAAATACAAGACAAAAAAATATGTGTTACTTACCCAACTCCACCATCCAGCACAGTCAGATTAAAAAAGGGAGAGGGGAGTGTGAATCTTCCTCCTTCTACCCAAACCTGTTTACTTCTCCTCAAAAATTTAGGTGTCTTTTTTTTTTGTGCCTCCTGTCATAGCAAGTCACATTTTCCAGAATTATGTTTCATGTTTTTCAAGGGAAAAAAAAAAAAAAAAAGGCCTAAGAGCCCTCAAATGGTTTATGAGTGCACTGGGCACCAGTAAACTGCAGTCTACAAGCCCTTCACTGGGAAAAGGGTTCCTGCTGTTAGGGAAGAGAGGCCAAAATGAGGCACAGCTGTTTCTCCCTTATTTCCAGCCCTGCTCGTTTTCCCCCACTCAGGCTGTTATTGCAGACAGCTGTGAAGTCTTGCAATTGCTTTGGGTTTTGAAGTTTATGTACGTCTTGTTTTAAAATTAAGGTGAACACTCAGAATAAAAACGTTTCAAACCTTGATTGCCAACTTTATTTCTAGACCTTTCCGTTGAGCTTGTGGGAAAGAGGAGGAATGACTGCTTTCCCTAAAACAACATCAGGAGCCATAAAAAAAAATGAGACAACAGCCCTCACCCACCCGGTGCCCCGGCCAGGACTGATGATGGTCATGAAATGGGACTCCTGAGAAGCCAAGGGAAGGTAATAAACACTCACACTCACAAGAGCTCTGACCTTTTGGGCCCTGGATCCACGTGGAGCTGCTGGACACGACTGCTCCAGGGAAAGGACACCTGAGAGCTGCAGGGACAGCTCCTCACTGAGGGCTGGGAAAGCCCTGGGAGGGACCCAGGAACGAGGAGGAACAAAAAGCAACAGCTCTGGACAACAGACTACCGTTATCTTAATAAATTATACACAATTTAAACGTCAGCTTGGATGCCAAGACAACCCAAGAGGCAGCACGCACTGAAATAAACAGAGGAGGAATCCAGACTCAGTCAGCTGTGCCCTGAATGACCCGGGTGGGTGCTGGTGGGTTCTTCCAGCGCTGCCAGAGCAGCATCATCTGCACTTCTCCCGCCCTGCAGCCCCACCCCAGCGGCAGCAGCAGCGCTGGCAGCCGTGTGTGAGCGGGGCAGATGGTCCCTGATGGTCCCTGCAGCAATCAGGGAGGAATGCTTTCCTCCTGACCACTTTCACACTCGCTCGCAAGTGACAGGCACTAAATCCTGACATAAATCACTCACGCCTGCTCCATCTACCCACCCGCCACACAAAACGGGGATGTGTCAGCCTGTTTCCTCCAGAACCGCCCTCCCAGCCTCCTATTTGGGGAGGAATCGTGTGTCCTGTGCTTTTTAACGTGCTTTAATAAACGTTCAGACCAGCCTTTCATGCTCAGCGGTTGATTGATAGCAATTAGTTGGCACTGACAAGGATATTGCTTGATGTGACAGACCAACAAAACACACCAATTTGTGCCAAGAAAATGTGTTCAAAAAAGGTGGTACATCTATAGCTCTAACAGGGCTCCTGCACTAAAAAATTAAATATAATGAGCGTGTTCAGTATAAATAAGGGAAAGTGGCACCTCACTGCATGGCTGTGTATGGATTTCATAAGCTGTACAAGTCCTGCTACAGGACAGGCAAGGTGGTTTGGGGATTTTTGAAATCATCGCTGTAGTAAGAATATCAAGGCAAAATTCAGTTTTATGCTAACAACGCAGCTTCATTACCTTAGTTTTATCTCTGCACCTAACAGCACTTTCAGTTAGGCCAAGTCATTCAATTTAAGTGATTTTATATGCCAATAGTGTTGTTAAATAGCAGGCAGGAAAAGACACAGTTCAATTGTCATGCATGTCAGGAGTCTGGCACACACTCCCTTGGAGATTTAAACTTCTCTTTAAAGGAGGGCAATTAAACTGTTCATGAGGAAAGGAACACCAACATCATTCCTACACTGAAAAGCTGCACCCGTTTCAAACTAAACTGGTGTCAACAGCAACAGACTCGTATTTTTTTGTGCGCTGTACTTAAAATTAAGATGTTCCTAACTGACAAATCTAAACAAAAAGACTATTCTTATCAGATCTGTTTGCACACATTCCAAGTACAGCTGCACTGACTTAGCTGCAGGAGTTTAAATTCACCCATTAGGTTAAATATTATGCAGATTTTCCATGTGGACACATAGTGGATCCCAGATGTGTAAAATCTTAGGGCCCGATTCTACAAACTGCTCACCGCTTTGTGGAGGCAAAACCCATCCAGGATTGTCACATTAATTTGAAAAAACACATTCAGTTTCTAGCCAGTCAGGACAGGAAGAGCCATGTCCCTGCTGTGGAATGCAGGAAAGGGCACTGGAAGGGGATGAGGCACCTGCAGCCCCATCAGCCTTTGCTTGTTCAGCAACAGCATTTGAAAACAAACTATTTAAGACAATCTACGGCAGGGCAGGATATAAACTTGCCCACACTCTGTGAGAGCTCCCAGCTCTCCCCCTGGCCAGGCTGGGGGACGGCAGAAAGTTCCCTGCTCGAGGACAGGCAGAATTGTAGGACAGGAAGGAACCACTTGGCCAACGACGTGTGTTGTGACTGGACGTCCCCCAGACTGGGGCAGGTTTCTGTGGTTTCCTGCAGACAGTTGTGACTGACACAACCAAAAAAACCTCCTCCTTCCCTTTCCTGTCTCGTGACCTTTAGTGCCACTTGTTCAGGTTTACTGTGTGTAACCATTTCTGAAGCACACTCTGAATTGGAAAGGGAAAAAAAAACCCAAAAAACCAAAAAAACATTCTTAACTCAGGAGAGTCAGATCTTGAAAAATGCTGGAGAAGTTTTCTTTATCTACCACAAGCACCAACTGCTCTGACTCTTGCAGGATAAGAGGAAAGTAATTTTGTAGCCTTTACTTCCAGCTTTCTACTACTAGACACCTCCCCAGTACATCCAGATGAGCATGCCTTGAGTGTGAGAAGTTTCACAGATACTTATTTACCTACGTTTCACTCAGCCAAACTTCTGGATTTACAGTTACACTTTTAGACTCAAGTTCTGGGAAGCACTGCTAGTCAGGTCAGATCAGTATTCTAATGTGAAGCATCTTTAAAGCACATGGTAAATCTTAATCATTTTAAGTCCCTAAGAGAATTATCCTAAGCAACTTCTAAAATTATGTCCTGAGAATTGGGATTTCAAAGTAAGCATTTCTAATCTTCCATGCATCATTAGAAACCCTCCGGCCCTCAAAACTAACCCTGCCATGCTCCCCTTGGCTACAATACATTTTGGTTTTTAATTCCCCACTTCTGGAATGCAGGCCCACCTGGAGTACTGGCTTAGCCTAGGTAGTGATATTTTAATTTCCATGTCATTATAGCCAGGCAAAATGGTGGCTGCAATTCCAGCTTCCTTAGCAATCCGCTGTGACTGTGGCAAGGCAGGGCTGTCAGGATGGCAGCAACTGGAGATTCCAGAGGGAAATTGTTGCTTCAGACAAAGCTCAGCCACCAGAGCCATCACCTCCTCCTCCGGTGACGCTCGGCCCCTGGAACTCGAGCACTGGGAGTGAAGCTGTGAGTAGATTTTCATGGCATTCCGAGCTCCTCAGCAGGACACTATATTGAGTATAAACTGGCTGTTTTAATAAAAAATTGCTTGGCAACAGGGGTTTGTATAATACAAACATTTCTACATAAAAACCCAAGGTAGCTTTCTCATGTGATTACAGCCGGGTCCACAGTAATGCAGACCAGATGTGCCTTCTGCATTCCAGCATATTTGTTAATCTGGAGGTTCTGTGCTGTGTGGGAGGAAAAAACAGTTTATAGAATGATTCATATTAACCAGGTATAGCTGGTTTTAAATGCTCTTTATTATTCAGAAACAGAAATCAAATCAGGTTCTCTTCTTTAGAAGAAAGAGATGGGTCTTTTATCATCCATCACTTTAAAAACATTCCACGTTCCCAGATGAACCTTCCTTGTATTTTATTCTTGCTCCTGGTTTCAGACTCTGCTCTCTGACTTGTGTTGTAGTTGTTTGAGCACCTTGAGCTGCTTGTGCCCTGCCCTGGATGGAGCTGCCTGCCCAGCAGTGCCTCCTGCTCTTTGTTTCCAGCGTGAGGCCATCGTGGCATCTGGGTAATGCACAAAGTGCATCTGTCAGATGTTACTGCTGTCACATCTGGGCAGCTGGAACTTTCACCCTGGCACAGAGGGATGGCCACGGAGCTCAGTGGGAGGAGCTGTGATGTACACAACGTGCAAGTCAGCAGAAGAGAAAGCCTTATATAGTTATTCCAAGTTTTACTTTCCTTTGGTGTAATCCAGAGAAGTATCATCTGCTGAATCATTGACGTGTTTACCCCCTTAATGTCATGTGCTCCTGTATCAGCACTGCCCAGGACTGCTCCAGAAACAACACCTCATCTCTTTCAAAAGATTTCACATCTTGTTCTGGACAGCACCCCAAAAATCTTCATGTTTTCCTCCAAGGTCTGCTGCTGCAGCAGAACAACTTCTATAAGCTACTGATTGTGTTCAGGAAAAAATAAAAGAAGAGTAACCAGCCAGCCTGCCCTTGCCAGCTCATTGTTTTGGAGCTGCCTGCCCGCTCCATCTGAGCACAGCCCAGCAAAGTTGAGGTTGTGTTTAATTCCTGCATTCCCTGACAAAGTTGAAGCTGTGTTTAATTCCTGTATTCCCTGATGAAATTGAAGCCATATTTAATTCCTGTATTCCCTGACACAGTTTAAGCCACGTTTAATTCCTGTATTCCCTGACACTTTTGAGGCTGTGTTTAATTCCTGTATTCCCTGACACAGTTTAAACCATGTTTAATTCCTGTATTCCCTGACACAGTTGAAGCCATGTTTAATTCCTGTATTCCCTGACACAGTTTAAGCCGTATTTAATTCCTGTATTCCCTGACACTTTTGAGGCTGTGTTTAATTCCTGTATTCCCTGACACAGTTTAAGCCATGTTTAATTCCTGTATTCCCTGACACTTCTGAGGCCGTGTTTAATTCCTGTATTCCCTGACACAGTTGAGGCCGTGTTTAATTCCTGTATTCCCTGACACAGTTGAAGCCATGTTTAATTCCTGTATTCCCTGACACTTTTGAGGCTGTGTTTAATTCCTGTATTCCCTGACACAGTTTAAGCCATGTTTAATTCCTGTATTCCCTGACACTTCTGAGGCCGTGTTTAATTCCTGTATTCCCTGACACAGTTGAGGCCGTGTTTAATTCCTGTATTCCCTGACACAGTTGAAGCCATGTTTAATTCCTGTATTCCCTGACACAGTTTAAGCCATGTTTAATTCCTGTATTCCCTGACACAGTTTAAGCCATGTTTAATTCCTGTATTCCCTGACACAGCTGAGGCTGAGCTGGACTCCTGCCCTCCCCAGCACTGCGAGCCTGCGCTGCCCGGCCTCCTCCCAGCCCCGAGACCACGGAGAAAGGGGAAGGAGGGGCTGGAGGACAGGCCATTTTACAGTCTCTCGGCATTCCAGTCCGCTGCCTAATTCCCATCTTTGGAAGAAAAAAGAAGGGGGAGAGGACAGGCTGAACTTTTGACCTGCAGCGCAGACACCCAACCAGAACAGAGAAGAGCCATAAAGGTGTCTGTGCAGGGCCGGCATCTCACAACAATCGTCTGCAGCTTGTTTCCTCACCATCCTCCTCAGAAAAATGTTGATTACTTGTTTTATGATTGCCAGATGGTGGACTCTACTGAGAGCCTTCTTCATCCCCGTGACTGCCTGACCCCACATAAAACTGGAAGGGGCCGAGCCTTTCCCAACCCATCCCACACAGAGGATGCCGAGACCTCCAAACCTTAAAGAAGCCGACCCCATTTGTACCAACGTTGTTTCCAATTCTGTGTAAGGAATTCACACCCGGATTTAGAACCAGCAGCAGGTCAGCCGTTCGTAAAACATTTACACTTCAGCAAAAGTACACAGCAAGCCCAGGAGGGGAACGCCAGATGAGCTCCTTGCCCCCCTTGAGAAGGGGATTTAAAGCTCGGTACTGCCCTGTACACACGGGGCACAGATGGTCTTAGGGATGAGCATTTCACAACTATTTCTCTTGACTGCTGTGCAGTGAGTGATCACAATCACACACAAGGAAAGCAAAAATGCAGTTTTATAGATGCTGGCTTGTGGACACACACGAAGAAGCCCAACATCTATTCCAGAACGGCCCGTGTGGACACACTACTCCAAATAAAAGGCATTTTATGCCACAGTGCCCCGGGAGCTTCCACAGCAGAGCTATGGAATACAGACAACTTTTCTTACAGACCAGAATCCCAGGCAAGGAGCTGCTGTGGAAGACTGGCCTTTTATTTTTGTTCCCACTGCCCTCAATTTCCCCACATGTATGAGCTCCAGATTTCCAACACCCCCTGCTTGGGCCAAGACCGAGCAACACCACAGAGCAGGGAGGAAACACAGTTCCCATTTCTACTTCAATTGCAGGCAACTCTCTCCTGTTTGGCCGGAACTGTCCAGATTCTTCTCCCTGAATCCTTTTTTCCCCTCTTGCTCTACCCCATCACCATATGCATCCAACTTGTGAATGCATTACAAAGATCCTTTTCATCTCTTCCAAGTGGACACCAAAGAAACCAGAAAACCTCCGACCAAAACTCAAAAAAATCTCATGGACTCATCTTTCAAAGACGTAGGAATTGCCACTGGGGAGCCATAACTCCATGTCAACAAATCTGGTTATTGATACACCCTAACCACGTTCCTCTGATCATTTCCTCAGCAGTGTCACATGCCGCTTCTGCTTTAAGGGCTGGTGTAAACCAGCTTCTTACAATACATTCAGCTGCAAAGATTTTTATTGCTAAAAAGACCTGGGCATCAAAGACTCTTCCCACAGGATTGTGAATCTAAAGGCACTCCTGTGCCCAGTTAATCTTGCACTGCAGCAGGTGGGCTCTCTGCTGTCCCACTGCAAAGGCCAGAGGGCCATACAAGCAAATACGTTTTAAAATCCCATTCTCCCAGGCTGGAGTGTGCACACCCACATGCTGAGGACCTGGCAGCTCAAATGCCAGGGACTGCTCGGCTGTAACCTCACTTTTCCAGCACTCAATCGGAATTAGCTTTTCACTGGAGACAACACTGCTTGGAGAGCTGACAAACTCAAGGGAGGGAAGTCCCTTAAGGCTCTTAAACACAAACTTCCCAACTCAGGAAGGCCTTAAGCTGCCCATGACTGGTGGGAATATGCACTGGGAAATGCACCTCTGCATGCTCAGCCCAGTCTCTTTCCTTCATTTGTCCACTGCTGTCCACTTTCCAAGCCAGGGCACTGACGGAATGGTCACTCACACACCACGGCTGAGAAAACATTTTCTCCTTCTAACTCCAGTCCTCAAGCAGCTCACACTCAGAGCTGAGTCGCTTGGCCTTACTCTGTTTTCATTCCCTCCTAGTCCCATTCCTCCCTCTGCCATTTTAACTGATAAAACGCCAAAGTTCACAACCTCACTGTCCTAGGATTCCCCTCAGATATGGCATCCTCCCCCAATCAGTGATAAATAAGATTTACAGGGATGGTGACTGCATCATCCTCTAATCTCCCCCCGACATACCAACACGCCATAAAGTTTAGTGTGACCCCCTTTCTGGGGTTGTTTACAATACAATCCTGCCTCAGCTTCTGTCTTGAATAGCTATCACGAAGGTCACTCGGACCTAATTGCTCTGGGTGCCTCCTAATGACCACAAATAGCACCTTTTTAATGAGCAGAGAAGGGGGAGAAAGAAAGAAAGAAAGTGAAAAAGAAAAGAATTCAGCCTTTCAAACCCAGAGAAAGCCTCAACTCCGTGCTTCTCAATTACACACAACTTTAACTTCTGCTGAACTTTACTAGAATATGCACAGGCAGGAACTCAGGAGGTATCTTAATCTTTATCACCTAGATTTAATTAGGGGATTGATTCTCCTCTCATATACTTCAGTTGGATTTTATTGCTCCCTCTTCTCCCTTAGCTGTTGCCTTTAGTGTGGTTCAGAACAAGATCTCACAACAGCAGCACAGAATCCCCAGTACTGGGAGGAAGCCACAGTCACACAGCAAAATGAGGACTTCAGGTTGTTTTAGAGAGAATTTCTTATTCATATGTGGATTGTTCAGGCTCAATCACCACTTAAGTGTTATTTTTCTTGTATGGATTCATTCTGCTCTGATAAAATTTTCTAAAAAGACACAAACCCAGAAGAATTCGCAATGCTCATTATTTCTCTTTTCCCTGTGATCCTGATCTGACTCCTGCTGAATCACAAGCCTAAATGTTTGCAGGGATCCATCACAGAACAAAACCAACACAGAGGTGCACAGTATATGTTACATCACACAGCTTCAAACACACTTCTGTAAGTTTGACACAACAGAATTAAAACTGCAAATAATTCACTAATGAGGCCCCAAAAATAATGAATAGAATGGTCAATGAAGTCCAATATTCCATCATGAACAGAAACAAAAAATTTGAGCACAGTTTCCCAACCATCCCACTTGGGGATGAATTTACTTCATCTCTGATTTTAGAAGTACACATTGTTCTGGAAGAGAGAACTTCTTTGGGAAATTCAGCTTCATCCTTGTTGGCTCTTTCCTTTCCCTAATGGAAGGGTTTCTAATTCTGTTCCCATGATGGAGTTTTCCTTACTCTCACCTATAACAGAGGATACATTACTTTGGCGATACTGAGTTCTCTTGCTATTTGTTTTAAAACCTACACCGAGTTGAGAAGTAAATTCCTTGCACACCTTTTTTTTTTTTCTGCCATTTTTGGTTTAGGATTTTGTATTCTGTTTTTCTTTTCATGTAACATCTGGTCAGCAGAAGGGCTGATCCACCCCTCTTCCTTACTGCATGCATGTAACTCACATCCCAACACTAAATACAGACCACATGAATCCTTCCAACACTGCCAGAGAGGCTGATACTCTTAAAATACTTACAAAAATGCAGGAAGTTATTTACTGAATTTAACATGCACTTTGCCTATAAATGAGTTAACACCAGGGGGAAAAAAGAGGGTTTTTTATTCATTAACACAGGGCTGGCAAACATTTTGAGAAAGAGGAATGTGGAATGTGGATACCTTTTATAGTGGCGCCTGAATACAACTGGAAGTCTTAAAAAATTAGGAATTTACCCACATAACCCTTATTTTTCTTTAGCAAAGCGACATATCATCCCAAAACCAGCCCAGCCCAGAAGGGACATGAGCCAGTCCAACTATGCACAGCTGAACCAGAGGAAAGGGACCTGAATTCAAGGCTCACTATAAAGGCTCACTATTTTTTTTCATAGAGTTTATTTGCAGTCAATTCTTGTTCTCATTAAGAGGTTTAGGCAAATAGTTAAGTATCTCCTTCAGCATCTTCTTTATACAGTTAATATGCCACCAGCACCTTTCATTGAATTAAATGCTGGTTCAGACAGCATGTTTCTGCAGAAAGCTCTCGTAACATGCATAGCCATCCAGATCCTTTTCCCACAAAAAAGTGGAATACAGTTTAGGGGAAAACCAGAGCTAAACACGATTTCCATTTTACCAGGCAACACTTCATGGGAAGGACACGGAGATGTGTCAATCTGCTGCTGTGCAATCCCCCCCGTTATTTACACTCCTCAGAAACTCTGCTTTGAATTCAGCTCAGGGCGTTTTGACATTCATCCAAACTTTCATCTTTCCAGCACTGAGGTTGGTTTCTGGATTTTCTACTTCTTCAAAGAGGCACCATGTTACCAAACAGGATCCTGCTTAGTTTTTTTCTGTGTACAAAGGGCAACAAGAAGTATTTCCAAGAGCTCCCCAGGCTCAAAGGCAGCACATGGATTTTCTCCATACAGGCAGCTCCCAGTGCCCCCTCAGTTAATCCCAGGCTACAGGGGATCCCTGGGAGCTGGCAGGGCACCCTCCTCATGGACCACCCGCCTTCCTCCAGGCTCTCACGGCTGGAATGGTGACACCCAGCTTTTATCCAGGTCTGGAGATACAGCAGGGAGGTCAGAACATCACACTGGAGGCAAAGGCTGTGTGCCAGGAGGAAAAGCTCATCAGGTCATCGGGACACAGCAGAGCCCGGACCGAAGGGTTCTAACTGCAGGTCCACCAGAAAACTTCTTGTGTGGCCACAGACGAGCCATGGGGTGTTCTCTATCTCCGTTTACTCCTCCAAGGAGCGGATAAAATAAAACTCTTTGTCAGGGGGTGACACAATGGCTGTTTAACATATGTAAATGTTCCAACAGTCTCCAGCAAACCGAGCAGGGAAGGCAAAGCACTGCCGGGGGTGTTGCTGTAACTGGGTCCCGACAGGCTGGGATGTCACTGGGGCAGCCATCTGAACGCCGAGCACACACAGGTCTCTTTAAATGCAAAAGCAGAGCGCTGTGAAAGGATTGTGTTCCCAATCACGCCTCCCGTCACAGCCCTGGCTTCCATTTGCCCCTAAATCCCAGCGCAGCAGCTCCGTGTGCATGTGCCAGAGAGCACGGCCGCTGAAAAGAGACTCGAACAAATCCTTCCAGACAGCATTAGAGAGGAGACGAGAGGAGACACCACCGGATCAAAACAGCCACCTGGAGTGACCTCTCCCGCCTCGGAGACAGTTACATAAGCTCGGGGCGGGAGCCGCCAGGAATGCGGCACAGGAGGGAGGGAGCGCTGAGGCCAGCGGGATCCTGGAGCCCATTCCAGGCAGGTGCTTCTCCAGTGAGCAAGGCAGGGACTCTGTCCTTCAGCAGCAACGCTCACTGCACACAGGGCGCCCTGTCCCCGAGAGCAGGTGGCACCACGAATGTTGGAAGGGACACGTCTGATACAGAAGTGAAGCTTCTTCAGTGTGAGAGAGCTGAGGAGTTACACCTGAACAAAATGCAGCCTGGTGGATGTTCAGACACACTCCAGGATCTCTCAGCTGAGGGATGAGAAGCCCCCCAGACAAAATATAAATACCTGCAGTGTCTTTGTTCCTGCTGGGCCTGGCTCCTTTGCCCAAGGACAGTGGGTAAGAAATGTTGGAGGGGCTGAGGTACACGCTCCAGTTCTGTGGCTCATTAAGCATATGCCTCTGACTCAGGCATTTGGAAAACTGTGTGCCAGGATCAAAATAAACCCAGGGAAAATTAAAAAAAAAAAAGTAACACCTTTTGAACTCATCTATGCAAGTAAAAGTGAACAGGCTGAACCAAGATTTACCAAGAGTTTTGGTTTATTCATTTCATTCTCTGAGTATCTCCACAGTCTTAATGGGGAGTGGCAAAGGGCATCCTGAAGATGTTAAACACTCTTTATCCTGTAGAGACCCAAAATAGCATCTTGTGATGTACTTGTGAAATTCTAAAGAAGTCACACAAAAGCCCAGAAGCCACAGGCAGGGGAAAATGGAGCAGAGCAACACAACTTATGATTGCAGGACCACAGGAACGTGCAGGAGAGCAGGAGAGAGACAAATTCATTCTCTGAGTTGTGAATGGGAGGCTGGGAATGTCAGGTTTGGGAGAACTTTAAAAGGGACTTTGAAAGAAGGGGCAGGGGCTTTCCCAGCACTGACCTGCCACCAGTAAATCCCTGAGCTGGCTGGCTTTTTACTAGCACTACCACTGCCCTGCTCGAGAGCCTCCACAGCTCTCATCAGGATCTGACTGTAATTGCAAGCTGCTCCCAGAAGATACTCGGGCACAGATCAAAGAGTGCTGAACACTTTTAAAGGCTTTAGCCAGGGACCTGTGCTGTGGATAATTTAATTAACAGTTCAGCATCCAACACATGACAGCAGCCAACTCTGATCCTGCAAGTCTCCAGCCCCTTGCAGAACAAGCTAGGAATATTCCAGGAGGGAGAATGCACCTCCTCTTGCCTACTGAGGCCAAGAAGTGCAACATCTCCGGGCTTCCTCCTCTCCTTGCTCTTCTTCTTACTTTAGAAGTGTTCCTTTTATTAAGTGAAGGAAGTGTTTTCTCCCCAAAGATATTCCTCAAAGGACCAGAACCCAGGCTGCCCCACTGCCCATCCAGCTGCAGCCATCCAGGCTCTGTGATGTTAAATTAATGCTTGATGTTGCTCAGAAGGGCCCTGAACCATGGCTTAGAGCCGCAGGGCACTTTCAGAGATGTTCCAGGAGTCATTGCTGAACCAAGCCTGCTTGCAGGAACGGACCATGAGGTATTTCTCAATCTTTTCAAGCAGAGTTCACTAGAACTTGCTGACCTCCACCCTTTAAAGTGGAAAGAGCAAAATGAACCAATGAAAGAGGGAGAGGAGAGATTCCTTCTTGTTAAAACCCTGTTTCTGTAAAAACAGAACTGCCTCTTTTAGTCTGCATTCAGGTACTTCTGCTTCTGCTCAGTTCAAATGAAAATGGATAGAAAATGGAGACAAACCACATGAAGAACTTCCATGGCTCCAGTGGAAAGCCACCTACCAAGCTCCTTCAACCATCCTTAGGTGAATTCCATGGATTTTGGTTCATTTGAAACAAGATATGAAAGACAGTGGGTTGCTGAATTTCATGCTTTCTCTCAGGAGAGCAGCACAAGGCTGTGTGGCTGAGAAACAGGGAGTAGTAAAAAGTTACCTTGTCTTCTCCATGAAAACATGAACTCAACGCTCCCAGTTTCTCCACAGTCACACAGATTTTCCAGAGGCTCAGCAGAGTTCGCAATTTCCAATCTTGTATGGTAAGTGAGAGATGAAACAGAACAGATTTTTCTTCAAAGCAACTACTAATGTGAAATTACTTTCATCATATCAAATCCTGGCATCAAGTGCAAAGAGAGATCTAAAACCTCAACTCCATCGACAGGCACAAATAGGAGATGGGAGCTTCATTTCACTATCATTTTACCCAAACAGATGATGCCTTACCCCATCCCAGCCACTGCAGAGAACAAAGCAAAGGCTTGATGGACCTTGCTCTGTGCTCAGCTATCCATCAGCACATCCATTTACATCAGCAGAAATAAAAGGTGTCAGAAAGGACAAATTTGGGCTATCACCGCTTACCAGCTGCATGGTACATCGAGAAATGAAAGTTTTGAAAGAGTTGCTTGTACCTTTCAATATTGGCAATTTTAGAACGCGTACATCTGGTACTTTTTGAAAAGCAGGTCAACACCAGGCACATCCAGCTGCACACACAAACTCATGGGGGCTGCTGAAACTCAGAGGCAAAGAGCGAATCCTGCTCTGGTTCTGTGGTGTCCATCCAGCCCTGGTGCAGCGGCACAGGCTCTCCCCGCGCCGTCTCTGCCCTGTTTCCTCAATCCCACACGAAGCACAAGTGACATCTCTGGCACGAGCTGACTGCCAGCATGCCCATCAGAGCTCGCACTGAACTCTGCAGATAGATGTGAATATGGATTTCACAGTCACCGTTGTTTCCCCCTCCCTGAAAAGGGAAGGGATTCCCCATCCCCCACCGCTGCGCAGCCCTCTCCACCTCATTTCCATCTGGCTGACGCTGCACTAACGCTGGAGCTCCAGCTGGATCCCACAGCATTGTCTTGAACATCGTGTTCCAGCCGAGCTGAACTCGAGGAGCCTCCCGGCTCCAACAAATGCGGGGTTTTGTGGCCACGGTGGCTCTGCCAGCCCGTGCCCCTGGTCCTGCCGGACGGGCTGGGAGCAGGGCTGGCTCCTGGAGCGGGCACAGCCTGGGAGCAGGGCTGCCTCGGGAACAGGGCCAGTTGTTGTGCTCCAGGGGTTTTGTTTGGGTTTTCAGACACTGCCTCTTTTCACAGCACGCAGACAAACGGGGAGACTCTGCCTCGCTCCCTAATGAGGGGGGGTTTGCTCCGGAACTCCTAAAGCCTTCCCACACTCACCCAGTGCTCCACTAACAGCGATTTCAGAACAGGATTCTTTGGAATGGGTGAGCCCACAGCACTCAGGTTCCACACAGCTCCCTGTATCTGCGTTTTCTCTCTCCCTCGGTGAAATACAGGACAGCCTGGGGCCACAACAAAAGCCAAAACCTGGCTCCCAGTTCAGTTACCAAAAACACGGTAAAGCAGCAGCTGGCATTTTGGAGGGCACGCAATTCCTCTCAGCTACTTCAGGCAGAAAGCTCGACACCTTCTAAGAGTTAACAGGACTGGGCTGCTTAATACTTTACCCTCATCAAACATGGTAAGAGGCCTCCCATGCTGGAAACTCCTATGACCCAGTTAAGTACTGTGACCCAATTCTGTTATGACAGGAATGAAGCCCTTCTAATTTCCTCAAACAAGAACCATTTCAACTAAACAAATCCACTCCAGTCGAATCAGCCCTCAGAGAGAAGAGAAATCTGCAAAATTCCTTTTTTATTGCCATGGACTCACCCTTTCACAGGGCCATTCATGTCAGTACATCTTCAAGCACTTTACAAATTAAGAAAGCACATTTAATATAAAGTAATTGCCCATATTTAAATTCTCCTCTTGCTTTCAAAGGTAAGAATTCCAACCTCAAACCAGGAGACCTTTCTAGCAAGCATCTGCACTGTTCCAGAGGTGTTCTACTACCCCTAGTAAATGTACAATTTCTCGCTTACTTTGTCAGCCGAGTAGAGGGGAATGCACAGGTGCCATGAAACGAGTGTGAGCATATTGGAAAGTATCTCTGGTACATCCCAAAAAGATCCTCTGTGAAAGCTGCCTGACCTTTGCACAGCAGAATCAGGTGCTAAGTGACACAGATCTCCTTGAATGTGACAAGGTGAAGTCGGCCACAAACACAGAGAGGAAGTGCCAATTAGTGCACCAGGAAACAAAGTAATTCTTTATGTGAACCTCTTTTACTACTGTGGAAAGTTCTGATTTACACCAGTCCTCTACATGATAATACAATTTTAAAATGAATAAAATAAAAATTTTCAAACCTGTTATTTTCTAAGTATCAACAAGTCAGGGTGGGAGGAGGGAGAGGACAGAGGAACAGGTAACACTAAATTTTTTATGCTTCCAGCAGTCTCCACCAGCCACAACACCTGGCTGGTTAGTACAGGTCACCCCAGGGTGCTCACACAGCCCGTCCAGGATCAGTGTTGTGTCAGGGGTAGAAGAGCCCACAGAGCCATGACAAAAAACAAAACCTCCCAAACCTTCAAATGGACAGAATTCAGCCAACAGCTCCTGCCTCTAGTGAAAATCAACCAGACATTTGTATGTGGCACCTTGTTTGCAATCTGGAAAAGGTATGTTCTGTCTTCTATTAACAAAAACCAACATTTAACAAAAAGTTTGGATTTCATGCCATCCTCCACCACTGAAAGTAACTTTTCTTTCTCCGGACAATAACCTGAATACGGGGCCAAAATTGCACATAATTACTTATATTTCGATTTTCTTACACTTCACAAACGCTTGGCCCTACATGTTCGTTCACTCACCAGGTAAATTATTTTCATTTTAACCACAGCAATACAGAATTTTATAAGAACACACATACACTTACAAAAGCTGCATCTGCAAATGTGAACACCCACAAAACTGAGATACCCCACGTGAAATCTCTAAGCATGCAAATGAAGACACAGATCTGCCCAGAATTCACATGGATACAGGAAAAACACCATTGTTTCTACCAAATATTTCAACAGGGCCGATATGGCACAAGGAAATAAGAAACCTCAGGCACCAAGTACACAAGGAACTGGCTGGGAAGGTGTCAGGGCTCATTCAGAGACTGGATGCTCTCTGATCACATGAAGCACTTCTACTTTACAGCACCTGTGGTAAGTTAGAAACAAAAGTGTTTCTGTGACCAAACTGAGCACCTTGTCCTCCTCCAACAGCCCTTGTCACAGTGTGCACTAAAACACCCTTGGGTGCACAGAGCTCCTCCAGAAGTCCCAGATGAATTAGAGGTGAAAAGCAGCTGGGAGAGGCCGGGGAGCTGGGGAGCTGTGTGTGCTCCAGGGCTCCGAGCCAGCACAGAAACCCATCCATGTGAGCACCGAGGAGTCTTCTGGGGAAAACTGGCCACCAAACGTTTTACTAGTGAATAAACCCCAATTAATTTACCACAGACCTCCCCTAAAATGTGTGCAAATCCACCGCATCTCTTGAAGCATTCAGCTTGACAGAACTTGTGGAAGAGTGGACTGTAGCACTCCAGAAGTTTCTCAGAGACTGGGAAGAGCAACAGCAATGCTTAACCAACTCTACAGCCTTTTATGTTTCTTCGTGTCACACGTTCACTTTTTAATTCTTTATATCCACGTGAAGTGAACACCACGGCTTTTAGAGATGAGTGTCAATGCCCTGGCCAAAAAGCAGGTACCCAAAGATGTCAGAAGAGGAGGAAGCTCAGTTTTCTGCTCAGACCAGAGCCCTGACAGGTTTCTCTCTGACCTAAGCCTGCCTTGCCAACACAGCAGACTAAACCTAAGGTTGCTGGCTCTGAGCAGGGACAGATGTTATCTGAGAGCTGTCATTATAGCACTGAGTCACATCACCTGAGAAGACCTCTGGACTGCAGGGCTGGGATGTTATTACAAAGCACTCGGTACTCAGGTCTGTCTGCCTTTCAGCAGCTGCAGCCCAAACATCAAGTCCTGTGACAACTCCATCAAAAATTTTCCTTCCTTTTTTTTTTTTTTTTTTCATAGACAGCACAACAGAAACAGAGCGAAATACTGGCAGAGCTTGAGAATAACATCCATAAAATCTTAAAAATTAATTGAAAAATTCTTCATGTGACCCCTGGGAACACACATTTATGATAAAATAAGCAGGGTTTGGCCGTGTTCCTTCATTTCTGCCTGAGAACTTTCCCCCTCCACATCCCAGGTGTGTGATGGTCTCCCTTACAGCACTCCTGCCCTTCTCCCACTCTGCCTGAAAGATCCAATGAGATGAGGATCACGTCTCTCCTTTACAAACTGGAAACCCTCCCAGCTCTGAGCACCCTTTCAGAGCAGCTGCAGTGCAGAATTGATTAAAAGAGGAAGTTTTCCTTGACTCCAGGGGAGTGACACCCTGGAGACGGCGCTTGTGCAACCTCCTCGTGGGGCTGTGCTCTTGATTTCCCTGTCAAAGCTCAGTTCTCGGGAATCAAAAATGAAACTATAGCACAATGTTTCACCATCATTCCTCCTCCCTCAGCAGTCTGAGTTGCATTGTAGGATCTCGCAAAAAGCTCTACAGAAAAATAGTACAGACTTAGTTTGACAGCCTTCCTAGGCCGCATCCCTAAAATGTCACCAGAAGGACTGCACATTCACAATAAATACATTTTTCTTTTAACACAGTGCTAATTAGAGGAGAAATTGTTTGGCACTTTCTCTTCTGAGTACGTCACCAGCTTCTGAGGACAACACTCCCTGTCTCTGCCACTGCCTAAATTCAGAGCAACCACAAGCCTGTAATGAGTAACGTGTGAAGGCCAAGGTGAGGTAACGTCTTGGCACCTTTCATACATATTCATAAAGAAACAACAACTCTCAGCACTAACACGCTCCTGTCTATATGTAAAATGCTTCACAAAATTCCTCTTAAGAGCCTTTTTGGGCAGGGAGGTAAATACTGTTAGTCCTGTTCACAGAGAAGTGAGGTGACTTGGCAGGGAAGTCACTTGCCCAAGGTCACCCAGTTAAGTGGTGTGAGGAGCTGGGACTGTAAAAACCTGCTCTTGCCTCAATCTTCTGCCCTACCCACTGAGGCAGCATTACCTCCCTCACCTCTGGTAATAACAATAACACCCACCACCCATGAACAAGTTATACCTAGCAAACACCAAGTAATTCCAGAGGAGGGATGAATGAACTCCTATGTAGTTAATTCCAGGAGCTGATCCAGTTCAGGCCTGCCCACGAACAGAGGGAAATTCTTTCACGTACACAGAAAGAAGAAAGAAAGACAAAGAAGAAAGCCAGAAATGAAGTGCTCCACATCAAGTGAAGCGTCCTAATCCCCGAGCAGGAGCTAAACCAGACTGACTGCCCCAAGGACGGAGCTGCCTCAACAGGGACACAGTTTTTAAAGTGCAGAAATGTCTCGCTAACCTGACTTACCCTGCTCAGCCTCCAAGGTGTGCTTGTGGCTTTAAATATTTTCTTGTTGCCGCTTTGAAGGCAAGAACAGACACGATCTCCCAAGCACTCGCTGCTCCGCAGTTGGGGGGAGGAGGAGGAGGTGAATACTGTAGCTAGCTGAGAACTGTCAGATTGTGTTTGCCATCAAGGAATGCCATTTCCCAATGCCTGAGTTTAACTCTGGAATGAGATGCACGCTGCTGCTGACCCCTGTGCTGCCACTCCATAGACTCCCTTATCTCATCAGCCCCTGAGCATCCCATCCTCACTCCTCCGCGTTCATGTTCCCAAACTGTCAATCTCCCCGCAGTGACTCACAAGGTTCTGAACCCACCATTCGCCTCTGAGTCTCACTATTTTTTCATACAAGTCCTTCTGGTTTAGATTGAGAGGCGTCTTATTCTTCTTAAATGTTAAAAACGGAATTAAAAAGAATCACTGAGAGCAATATGCCCTCAGCACAACAGCCTCCCTGAGAGCTCTGCGTACTTCAAAGAAAAACACGAGAATCTAAATCTGCTCTCCAGTCAGAGTGCTGCAAATTAGGAATAATTCTGCTGAAGTCAATCAAGCCACAATCATTATAACAACCACTGCGAGCAAAAGTGAAGCAGGGCCTGCCTGTGGGCACATTTCAGGAGTCACAATGGATTAGAAAATACATGGCAAGGGTGTACTGAAGTTTAGGTCAGCTTAAAAGACTCCTGATGAACTCCCCTTACAGCCCACTGAAAACAAGAACTCTCTTTACCCACATTCTAATCCCATTATTACCCAGTGCCAGCACCACCTGTGCATTACTAACACACCTCTGAGAAGGTGGGGTGGTTGGAGATCGCTGCCAACCAAAATTCCAAGGCAGGCTTTGTTTGTCATCCCCACGTGGCACGGATGTATCACCCACCGAGGATGGCTTCAGTTCTTTACCTTCTGTCACCTCCCAACTCAGATTACCCCACACTCAACCCAGGGCTCACTTAAGGCAGTGTTTTTAAAACTGGTGGAGTTCAGCCATTGGTAATGGAATTGTTTTAATGCTTCCTCATCCAATCCTACTGCAAAGAGGAGGAGGAGAGAATGGAATACAGGCAGCTCCCCCCAAAACATTCATTTTGACATTTTGATATTCCTTAAACCCCTGAGTAACCCGACCAAAGTGGAGGGGGTTACAGCAAACCCAGCGTGCTCATTTTCCAGGGAGCACAGAACCAAACCCAAACACACACATCCACGCATTATTGGATTTGCTGGTTTAATCACAAGTACCAGTGACTCAATTAGCCTCTTAGCAGTGCCTAAATGGCACTAATTCAGCCCGCTGGCTGCTGCACACATCTCCCAGGCTGTCCCTTTGCATTTCGCGGTAACAGCACGGCTATTCTTCTCCTGACAGCACCAGGGGCCCAGACAGTCTCCTGCTCTCTCTCTTTTCCTCTGCTCTGCCAACCACACAGAAAGAAAAGACCCCAGGGCTGACTGTGTGTGAGCGTTGAGTAGGAGGAAAAAGGAAGAGGGAGACACTATTTCTATTCACTTTACAGCTTCATCCATCAAAAGCCTTTCTAAAAAAAAAATGGAAAATGCATTTCCAGAAGCTCCTGGTTTACAGCAAGAGCCTAATAAGGTGTTTAAGAGATTGACCCAAGCCCTAGCAGCCATATCTACTACACAAAAGTTCAACTGACAGATGTACTTTTAGAAGTATTGTTTGATTCTAACCCACACTCCCACCACTGTTCGTCGGTTATTTATCTTTTTTGGGTTTAGGATAAAGGTTAAACCATCAACACGAACACACCCTAGTTTTAGGTGAAACTCTAACACCTTTGGCAATCTCAAACAACAACACACAACCCCAGTGAACAAACCAGCCGACCCCAAAGTGCTTTTGCTGGGCACTCAACAGCACATTTGTTCAGCTAATTTTTGTGACTCTCCCTTATATAAGGACTAATTTTCAGGCAGATTGATTCCCTGGTGAGTTGTTGCACATTGTGCAGCCATAAAAGCACCAGTGACAGTCAAAGAAGGTGACAGGAACAGTAGGCTGGTGTTAGGGGAGAAGCCAAAAGGAGTTTTGGCAGCGACTAAGTATATGTCAAATTAAAGTGACCAAGCAACTACAGCTTCAAAAGTATTGAGTCAGTATGAACAAAATGTGCTGTCAAAACACAACATGTCAGAACTGAGCCCATCAGATCTAGTTTACTTGATGATTATACATAGAATTACAGGTCAGGAGAAACATGGATCTCAGAGGAGGAAAAAAACCTTTGCTAATGAACTTACAATGTGGAAAGCAGAGTAACCTTACCCAGAAAAAAAAGGAGCAAATGACACCTGAGCTCTTCTCTCTCTTCTTCGTAATTCTCCTCATAACTTGAAAATGAAGGCTCATTAAAAAATGGTCAAAGGTGGACTCACTCTTGGTTTGAGAGCCACATTTGCAAAAGGGGTGATATTGCTTTAAATCCCTCCCAGCAGCTTCCCAGCTGACAACAACCTGGCATCCAAAGGCTAGGTAGGAACTTGGCAAACACACAGCATTTCTACAACAATATTTGCAACATAAAATGAAACAAACAAATAAAAAAGAATATCCCTTTCAAGTACTAGACAGTAAACAGGCCTTGCACTCCCACTCCCCTTTCCTTATTAATATTCAACAGTTTAAAATAAAGATGTACCAAAAAACCACCAGGGAATCCAGGGAATTCATTAAGCCTTCAGTATTTCAGTTCACCACTCTCTGATTTCCAGTCAGCTGAAACTGGAAAGTCATTACTTCAGCTCCAGCCCAGGTCAGAGGAAAGACTAATCTCAGGCTGACAAAGCTGCCAGATTCCAGGTTCAGGATGAATGCAGGGCGGTTGGGGAATTATAAGGGAGAATAAGTGGAATGTAGTATCTTAATTAAGGAAAAACAAACAACCTGTGCCAACAAACAAGGACATGTACTGGGGCAGCATAAATCAGTGTTAGTGAGCAGGAGCCACTGGAGCTGCTCAGTGTGAAACCTGCTCAGAGCAGGGCACAGAAACCAGCGAGCCTCCTCCTCTTCTTGTGTGTTCAGGTCACTTTGATACCCGGCTTGGGGAGATGCTCCCGTGTGAATTCCACACGTCCTTCACCCCTGCCAGCCCAAAGCCCAGCTCCTGCCTCCACACAAACCCTGCCCAGGCTGCTCCAGAGGCCAGCACAGCTCACAGCACACAGCCCCCCCTGCACTAAAGTCAACATCATCTTTCCTGCACTAAGGGCAGGAAATTGTTGCCAGCGAGGGGAACTCCGTGGGAAGTGTGCAGAGACAATATCCTGCTTGGTGCATCCCCACAGCTTCTCAAAATGGTCCCAGATTTGCTGCTGAACCCCCTCCTGCCCATATCCCTGCTCCTCTCTCTGCCTGCCTGAGAAATCCCCTCCTAACTCGGCTCCCAGCACTCCCCATGCAGCAGGAACTGCTGCTCCTCCTGCCACTTTGGCTTTATAAAAACACTGCAACCAGACAAGCAGATCCTTGTGGGGTTTTTCTTTTCTGGGTTTGGTTTTTTTGTCTGTAGGTAAGCTCCAGTGTGGCACAGAGATTCTAAACTGCAGCCTGGTATTTGGGAAAAGCTGCCTTTCCCTCAGCGCTGCAGAGGTTCTACCAAAACCAAGGGAGATCACAATCAAATAAATGGAACTGTTCAAAAACGTTCTCTTGAGTAGGTGATGTTACTGCAGCTTATGGACATTTTGTCTTCCCTCGTCAGAAAAGCTGGCTTGCTAATTTATGGGCAGAGTGGGAAAAGCAGAGGGATACAGACAGACACAGAATACTTAAAACAGGCCTCAGAATGGAGACAAAGCTCCCCTTTCACCTCCTGCTGCTATTTACCATCTGGGATCCTGAAAAGGGGGTGATGGGTAGTTTTGTGATAGGTTTGGCAAGGGGCAGGACATTTAGGATTTTCTATGTGTAACGAGGTCATGTGTCAGCGCCTTTGCAGCACATGGGAACACTATCCAAAAGAAGGTTCAACAAAGGGGTTGCCCCGGCTGAACTGGAAAGAAATTCTCTTTAAAAATATCCTGGCACCAATGCAGGATTCTTAATAAGATTAGTAATAATAATAAATTTGCAGAAAATGCCTCCAGAATGTAGCTTGGGAAAGCACAGGAAAAAAATGAAGGAATGAACGCATCCAATTAAAAGTGGTTATTTTATATTATTCTGTTTTTAGAAGTGGTATGCCATTTCAAAGCAAAATGAAAATTGTGAATCACAGCATTTACACCTCTATTTGAAAACCAAACAGGTCAGGTCACTCCATGGTTTTTGGTAACTTTTGCTTTCTTGAGCCCCTTACACTGTGTTTAGGAAGTAAGACCTGAACAGGCCAATATGAAACGTGCTGCAAGTCTGTGGAGAGAGAGAAATGCTTTGTATTACAGTATTCTTTGACATTTCCACGAATATTGGGGGTTGGGGTGGTGGAGATAACTCGGGATTTCAGTCTCTGCTTGTAAGAAGTGTAGTGGTTTCATTCTGGCTTTTTGATCGCTTTGTTTCACAAAAGCAATTTACAAAGAGCAGTTACATGAAATGAGGACTCCTGTCTTCATAAAGAGAATTATTAATAGGGTGAATTTCCCATCACAGGGTGCTACAGTAAATCTTTAAACAGAATCCTTTAACCCAAGGACCTGAAAGTAACATGAGCACCCCAGCCTTTTGCCCAGACTGGATGTCTGCTGACTGAAGTGATTCTAACAACGTTCCTGCTGCAGACAATTCAATCTGTGCGCTGAATTATTTAAAATCTGTTCTCTACAAGATGCCCAGATGTGAGAATTAGTCACTAGAACTAATGCAGTACTTTCCTACCCACGTGTCTCAGAACTCCTGCTTGGTAGAAACCCCATTTTCAAGTCTAAAAGTCCTAAACCCAGGATGTCACTGCTACAGCACCAACTGCACAGAGAAGTTAAAGGCAGTTTGTGCATTGTGGAAGACAAAATTTCACAAGGTACTGATGGGGAATCGTAAAGTTATGTCAATCTTAAAGAAAAGACTTTTAAAACAAGCACTGGATCACACCTGTAAATCCGGTGCTCTCGTTCCTCACCAGCCTCTCCTCCATGCACGCACGTCACAGACCCAAAACTGCAGCCAAGGAGCTCTGAAAGGACCACAGCTGCCATGAGATCCAAACAGATGGACACCTTCAGTCACCAAGGAGGGCTCCCCAAAGGATCAGAGTTCAGGATGGCTCCATCCCACAGCCTGGCTCAGGCTGCAATCAAACCCTTGTGCCAGAAAGCCACAGCAGGCACCCCTGAGGGAGCTGTGGGGAAGCCACAGAGCACCAGGCACAGTCCTGAGGGCTCCTGCAGGCCCCCCCTGCCCGGCTCCTGACACCCAGCACCCTCCTCCCCCAGCTCCTCAGGCTTCCTCCTGTGCATGTCCAACTGCACAAGGACAGGGGAGCAGCCTAAGGAGCCTGGGGATCACTGGGCACACACAGCCTGGGCACTGGGACACTCTGGGACTGTCCTGGGACACTCTGGGACCGTCCTGGGATACTTTGGAACCGTCCTGGGACACTTTGGGACTGTCCTGGGACACTCTGGAATATCCTGGGACACTCTGGAACCGTCCTGGGACACTCTGGGACCGTCCTGGGACACTCTGGAATATCCTGGGACACTCTGGGACTGTCCTGGGACACTC
>VXBU01015246.1:2829082-2844937 GCA_013400315.1 Bombycilla garrulus
TCCTGGGACACTCTGGGATTTCCTGGGACACTCTGGAACCATCCTGGGACACTCTGGGACCGTCCTGGGACACGCTGGGACTGTCCTGGGACACTTTGGGACCATCCTGGACACTCTGGAATTTCCTGGGACACTCTGGGACTGTCCTGGGACACTCCTGCTGCTCTGGGTCTCAGCTCACCAACACAAAGCAGCCCTCAGGGTCAAACAGAGCAGGAACAAAGCATGGAGCTCCAGCAGCCCGTGATTTTACAGTTTTGGTGAGAGAGCAGCAGGTGATGCCACACCAGGCCATGGCAGTTTCCCACCCTTACACCAAAGACCAGGCCAGCACCTCCTGACACACAAAGCACAGTGCAGGGACCTGCACATCCCCCAGCTGCTGCCCTGCCCAGGTATTCCACAGGAGGAGATGTGAAATAAAAACCCACCAGGTCTGGGATCAGCACAAAAAAACTCGTTTGTGTCATCAGTGAGTGTCCTGCAGCACTGCAGCCCCCTGACCCAGCCACAGCCTGAGGAAAGCACCTTGGCCAGGCAGAACAGAAAATAAAAACCAGCATTTAACACAATCCTGACAACCACATGAGGCTGCTACTGATACTATAAATGGTGTCACCTAGCTGCAAAAAAAACAACAAATAAATGGCTTTTCACTCCAAAATTATTGAGTTTTTTTCTTTATGTGTTGTTCTGCTCTGAGACAATAACCAGAGTTCTGCTTTGTCCCCCCAATTTTGAGAAGAGCTGCAGAAGGAGGGGGACACACACACAGAGGTTAAAGGCACTGGACAATGCTCAGGATTGGAAAATACTACCAAAAATATAAAATAAATAAATAAATATAATCACAGTTTTGATAGTTCTGTGGGAAAAAAAAAAAAAACTTAGCAAATTTGCAACAAAACTGTTAAGTAATTAAGGCAAGACACTTCACACATGAACTTAAACTGCTAATTAAATCCCCCCTGCTTAATTGACTAGATTTGCATATCATTCAGTGAGGAATGGGAATGGCTTGGGCATTACACAAGCACTTCCTTGTACAGGAAGGCAGCTCAGTAACATAAACTAAGTTATAAGACAAAAACAAGGCCAGTTTCTGAATGAGATAGAGAAATTTTCAGCAGAGATTTTCAAGACAGTTTTGTGAGGAACATTAGACCAAAACTCACCTCAGTTACTGCTCCAATAGTAACATTGAGAACTACAGCAAATGTTTTATATCTGTTCCATTTCCCTACTCTTTAACCCATGATCAGTGTCTGCTCATCTATACAAAAAATGAGTTTACATCCAAGACAATCCATTTCCATTTGGAAAACCCCAATACCTTCATTTCAATAACCACAGGAGAAAAAATATCAATGTCTGTCCCTCTCTGCCACTAAACTTAGCGTCAATTTAAGGAAGGTTTGAGCAAACTTCCACACCTGTAGCAGAAAAGAAACACTTTGACATTTCAGATCAACCAGAGTCAAGGAAAATGTGTAACTATCCACTATTCCCATCATTCCCAACTGACCCAAAGTGTGCAGGATGAAGCCAAGCTGGCAGAATCCCTGCTCCAAGGAGGTCAGATGATGTTTTTCAAGTGAGTAAAGACTCAGTCAGGAACACAACCTCCCCACATGGTAAAAAATTTGGTTCTAGGAGGTCCTTTCAATAATCTGCTTTTCCAGTGAGAGTTCTTACACCAATGTTCACGTGAGCACCTGAAGAATCAGGGTCATTCTGGCATTCCAGTCTCCAAAAGAAGAGTGTAGATCCTAACATCTCCTCACCTCGTGTGGAAGTTGGTGTTACATCAGTTGATTGCACGCTCCATTCACAGATATTGATAAGGAGAAAGATTTTTTACCTCAGCTTGTATCTTAAAAAAATAAATCAAATCAATTCTTTATCTCATTTTTTAAAAGGTTCTGTAAGTCTTCGAAACATTAATATTCGCCCTAACAAAGCCAGCAGCTGCTCTGCCAGTCTGTGACATGGATGGTTTTGTTAAAAGGTTTTCATGTGGGGTTTTTTCAGTTCAGTGTGCTTTGCATATGAAACAGGACATTCCCCCAGCCTCCACCCCCATTCCCTCCTAATCCAGAAGGGACCTTACTTCCTCCCTCTCAAACAAGCAGCTCATTCAGCAAAAGGGAAATCCCGAGATGCACTCGGGCACAGAGCCTAGAGAAGGAGCTTGGAGAAAAAAACCCAAACCAACAAACCTAACAACAAAAACACCACCACACCCCCCCCACAAAAAATAAAAAAAAAAAAAGAAAAAAAAGAAGAGCTACCAAGTGTGTCCAAAGCAGCAGAAAGAGGAGCTGGTAATTATGAATTTACTTCTGCAAACTTCTCCTTTGGGACATGGCTCTGCCCTGCTGGTCTTTACCAGTTTTTTCAGGGCTGCAATTCTCTTTTGGCCCAGCCCAGAGCTGCAGCTCTCCCCTGCCCCAGCAGGATTCACAGATTGGAGAAGCCTTTACATGATGGCTGAGGGTGAATTTGGAACCAATTTTGCCGAGGCAAAATTTGTTTCTGGCTTTAAAATGAAAACAAAAACCAAGCAACCTTTTCCTAGTTCAGAAATTGGTTTGAGCAGGATCTGTGTGTCTCCACATTTCTCTTCCCTGAGACTCTGTGACATCACAGTGGTCTGCAGCAGTTAATTCTGATGTCACAGGGGATTAAGAATTTGGCTGAGGGAGCAAAAAAGTTCAAAAGTGAGGGGAATCTAATTAATAAGAGACTTTTTTCAAGGAAAAAAAACCTACATAGGAAAAAATACAGCAATTTCAATGTAAGGGTTTCACATCTGCCAAGATGGGATCCAGCTGCTCTTTTACAAGCACATGAATGAGCATCCCTCTTAGAAACAAAGGAATATATGGAGTTTTGTGTGACTCTACTGAAATCAAATCATGTTATAATAAGAGAAAACTGCACCAATAAATTAGTCCAGCTAACGAGGGCAAATTGGATAAATTTTTTTAGAAATCTAAATTATAAATTTGCATGTAAATTTGTAAGAGCAGAATTCAAATGTTGAAATAGACATCTGAAAAGAAAACTTCCACTGAAATTTTCACTTGTAACATCTCAGCAGAACGTGGCCCTCAAATTATTGCCAGTGAGGGAATACCTGGCCACATTTGGGAGTGATTTTCACATTTCAATAAATCTGGACCAAGCCCAGTGACCTCAGTGGAGTCAAACCACAGAGGCTGCAGTGAGGCACCGCGGGTCTGGGGCAGGGAAACTCCAATTCCTTCCCTTCCAGTCCCTGGCAGGGTTTCTCTGATATCCTGTGGATTATCCTGGCTCATCACAAGCCAAGAGAAATGAGTGAAGACCCTCAAGGTGTGGAGCACATTTAGAATATTCTGTTTTCTCTCAGGCAGGAGTTGAAGCTGAGCACGCCAATGCGAGTGCAAGGACTCAGCAGTGCAGCGATGGCACACGGCTCAGGCCGCTCACACAAATCCCAGCCGTGATTCCAGGGAAGATGTTCCAGCTGGGAACCTCCCCACACGCTGTCTGTGCCCTTTGTGAACTGATGAAACTTCACAAAATAACCCAAAACAAGGGGAGCAAAGCAGCAGTTTCTCTGGTAGCAGTTTCTGCCCCACGTCTGTGATTCAGTTTGTGATTTAAGAGTGGAGAGTCCTCTGGGCCACAGAATTAGAAGTTGCTGTCAGGAAGAGAGCGAGTCAGCTGTGCAGCATGGAAATACAGGTGGAGCAATAATCCCCGCGAGGGAATGTGGTGGAAACGTGAGCTCTCAGCTCCCAGCCCAGCTCCTGCCGTGTCCCAGTGCCCCTGAGCAGTAACTGGGACTGGGATGTGGAACATTCTCCATCCCCAAACTGCTCAACCCCAACTAAAGCCAAGCGTGACGATCTCTACAAATGCAAATGGCCCAAATGCCAAGACTAACATTTCTAAAACCTAATTCAACTCTTTCATTTCTTAGCTGCAGGCCCTTTGCTGCCACTCCTTTTTTCCACCCAAACAAAAGACTAAAGGGATGACTCAAAGCAACTTGAATTTCAAGCTAAAGCCACAAAGCACTGAATGCCTCATCTTTAACATTAAACAGGTGTGCAGATGATATTCTTTCAAGCCCCATCACAACTAGGTTAATTGCTCAAAAACTGCAAAAAGACCAAATTTACTTAAAAGACACATGAGTAAGTTCATGCTACAAATAATGAAGCAAGTCATACAACAAATACAAGCAAACAGTAGTTAAGGCACTGCCAACTCCCTCTACCCCTTCTTCCCCTCAAAATCACAGATTTGCTTTTATTTTGTACTCATAAATTTATATAATAAAAGTATAAAACTATATAATGATAATAAAAAATTTCCTTGAGAACTCAGTGGTCTTCAATACAATACTCTAGAATCAACTGGGCAAAAGAATGATCAATGAATTCATTATAAAAATAGGTTTTGGCAGAAATGTCTTTAGAAATTAAGGTTTTCGAAAAGGAGCACCTAATTTGCAGGCTGTGAGGGCCAAGGCCTTTGAGTAGTAATTCTGAATATTCACTGATAGTAAAACAGAGCACTTTACTCCACTTCTGTCACTGTCTGCCACTGAAAATGGCCCAAAGGTTACTTGGCTCCACTGGTTTCACAAAAAAACAACACTGTTGTGGCAAAAAAAGGGCAAAAAGCCAAATACAAGGAAATCTTTGGCTATGTAAGTGCAAGGACTCATTGCATGGCATGTTCTTAATAGTGACTGAATGGGAACAAAGAAATATCAGTGATGAACCTGATGCTGCAGTCTGTGCTGCTGAGGCTGCTTTACTTCTCCCAGCAGCTCTGCACCACTCTAAACACAGTATAATTTCTAAATTATACCAGCATGGGTGAGATATTTCACTGAATAAACTGGAACTGCCAGTGGGGAGTTAAGAATGGCAGTTTTTCGTTTTTTTTTTTTTTTTTTGATGACGCTCTGTTAATCTTTCAACTCAGATAAGTTTTCCAGCTATTAAATGATGGTGCTTCAGAAAAGCCTGTTTAACATATAATTCTTAATAACGAAAGTCTAAGTCTGAAATTCATTACATCACTGAGGGGTACTGAAATCAAACCATGGTTTAGCCTTAATATTGTGCATTTTCTGCCCTTTTTAGTCCAATACTCTGTATAAAAGCTATAAAACTTATTTTACTGCTATGAACAGCTAAACCTGAACAATCCTGAAGATTTTGTAAGGTGAAAAAATATGGAACCTAGAAAAATTTAATACTTAGTTTTTTAATTACTTAAAGCAATTCACTGCTTCTAATTGGTCCTGCTGCAGCCTCTGTCTGGGTAAGCAGCAGGATGCCTGTGCAACTTGTATTTTTTATTACTCAGCAGAATTAATTCTGAGCTAGATCCTGGAAACAGCAGCTCCCAGCACCGTGAGTGCAGCACTCCAGCATTCCATAGGGAATGTGGATAAAAGTGATTCCCCCAAAGCCACTGAACTGCAGGAACAGCTCCCCAGAGCTGTGCACGCTCTGGAGTGGGTACAGGGACCAGGACATGGTCACACAAAGGGCCTCACACAGAAATTCACACTGGAACAAGAAGTTGTTTCGCCCTCTTCAAGTTCAATAAACTCTCTTGACTGCAGTGCTTTCTCCTCCTGGGACACAAACCTTGATTCTGCTCAAGGGCAGCAGGAACTTCCTCACTAAATCAAACCATACCAGAAGCAGCAGTGCAGAGGTATTTCAGAGTTTTTAATGGTAATAAAGGACAGGACTTCTTACACAGCTGATCAGTGGCTGGAGTCGAGGATCTCAGAGATCTTTTCCAGCCTCAATGATTGTGTGACTCTCTGAAATCCAGCAAGTGAAAGAAAACACTACAGCAGATATGCATCAGCAATGCTGCAGGGCCCAGAACATCCCACAGGAGTGCCTGGCTGATCTACTGGGCAAAAATCAGCACCTATAACACAGGTAATGTGAGAAGTGGTGGGGGCAGAGGACTGCAGGATATGACAGTGAAAAGATGTGAAATGGTTTTTCTTCCAACCCCAACAGATGTTGTTCAATTAAGGATGCAAATAAATCACCCTCTGCATTGCGAGTCAGAAAACACACACATAAAAGCTTTCTAAATACATTTCAGTTTAAACTTGCATAATTCTCCCAGTGGAGAAATCATCTTCAACTTATGTAATCCTTAGAAAGAGACATTATTACATACAATTCTGTGCCACTAAGAAACAAGGAAGGCATATCTAGAAAAGAGGTGCACCCACACACGATTAATTATATGGGTGTGGAGGGAACAGAGGGGAAGAGCTGGAGCAGAGCTGCAGAGCCCCGAGTCTGGTGTTTCCACAGAGACTGAGCTGAGAGCGAGCTCCAGGGGCTGCTCCCCTTTGCCAGCCAGAACTGTCTGTTATACTTAACCCAGACTTCCGAACACTTGATATCCTGTCTGCTATTTCAATGCCCTTACTCAATGCTTCAGACAGACATTACACAAACTGGCTGGTGAAAAGGGTTGAGAAACCAAGAAGCAATCCAAGTCAATGACCTTATTCTACAAAACGATACCACTGAGTGAACAGCGGGCGAGGAACAAAGCACAGGGTGCCACAGCCCCCGAATCCATCACTGGAATCCTCCCCAGGAAAACACAAGCACCAGCCTCTACCTTATCTTGTTGATAATGCTGCTTTTAATTCTTAAAGCCTGAGAGTCCTTGTGCTTCCAGTGGCACTGATTCTCATACTAAAACAGAAACAGCTTCCTTTTTTTTTTTTTTTAAGAAAAAAACTACAGAAAACCAAACATAAAAGTCCTGTTTTCTACAAAGCATGTGCAAAGGTAACTGTACATAAATCAATAAACAACAAAGCCAGAACCCAGGTTATTGATTAGCTCCTTTGCTGTTTACCTCCAGCATACAGAATGATGCTGCAATTTTTACATACACACAGAATCTCCAGCCTCGTGTACGTTTTCCCTGACTCTTTAAACAGGACTGTTGTAACAAGGCAGCCCGAGTTAGGAGGGCAGGACCTGCCTTATTTCCCAGAACATAAGTCTGTGCAGCTTATCAGGTTGTGTGAATATGCATCCACTGCTTGGAGAAACCTAATTTTACGTGATAGCAACCAAAGCAGAGATGGAGGCGACGATAAGAGCTCCACACATGGGAATTCCCACTGGCTCCCAGAAGAGCTCTGTCCATCACACACTGACAGGATCAGAGCTCCAATTAGTATCAGTGTTTTCGTCACCTCATCCAACCAAAAGTCAAAGCAAAATCGTTATCTCAGTGCAGAGGGGCCAGTCTCCATCAGCCAGCAGGATTCCCCAACGCCAAGGAAAGCTGCTCACTCAATCAGCTGCTCCTGATTTAACTCTGAGGCCAAGCTTATGCTCCTTGAATTTGCACCAGCAGAAAAGGCTGGTCCTTATCCTAACCTTAGACATAGCTCTTCATTAGTAAAAAATAAAATAAAAAATAATAATTGACAAATCCTAAATGCAGGAAGAGAAGATCTCTGTGGTAGATTTCTACCACAACCTTAAAACCAAATCTCACATGTAGTGACCAACAGACAAGACCCTTTCAGTCTGAAGCCAGCTCCCAGGTGCCCCATTCAGGGAGATCCAGCAGGATCAGAGCAGCAAATGTCTGCTAAACCAAACCCTTGTTAATGAGCAAAATGAAAATATTGCAGAACTACAGGGTCCAAGAGTCAGCACAGTCTGAAGCCACTCTGCCTCAGCACTGGGATGTTCTGGTTCAGATGTGGCCCTGCCAACACACAGGAAGGAGTGTGATACACGAGTCTGCTGTGGTTTGTGGGTGAACTGGTTCCAATTACTACGGGCTGATTGCTGGAGTGGGAGCTGCAGAACCGGCCCCAAAGCCCCAAACCTTGGGATTAACCTGCTGTGTTCCAGAGGATACGGAGCAGTGATTTCAGGGACGGTCTGAGCCTGAATCTCTGTGCTGACAATGACACTGAAGGCACACAGGACTGCACAAGGTGTAAAAGAGGAAGGAAGGGACTACAGCACTTTTTTTTCAGAGCAAACTTGCTTCTCTGAAATTGTTTTCCAAGAATATGCACTGCCTGTATTAGAGTGAAATAGCATTTAAAAATTGGTGCTGATTTATTAATCCATAATACACATTACCCAGAGATACAAAACATATACAAAGTAGATACTATCTAATGAAATGTATCATTAACACACGTGCTCCAATTGACAGATTTCAAACAAAAACATGCTATATTCCCACATTTTAAAATAATGCTTCCTGTATGTGAAGATCAATTTGAATTAAGTGCTCTAAGGCCACTCAGCTAAAACAGATCAGCCTAATAATTGACAGGATTCTATCAATACATTCTCAACAAACCAGTGTAAATAATTTTTGTCTAATTTTTTCCAAGTTCCCCCTACTGGATTTGGTGTAACTCTTCCATGACGGTTCCCTCTTAAATATGAATTACAGAGTCAAGTCCAAAGCATCAAGTCCAAAACAACCAAATCAAGCCAAATACATATAAAAAAAATCTGTGTCTTAATACTGCACACACGGAAACACAGCTCCTCATGTGATGGCAAAGCAGTCTGGCCAGCTGAGCCAGCAATGTGAGTTCAATCACCAGAGATCCCCAGTGAGAGCCAGCCCACTCCTTACCGCACTGGGGACATTCAAACCCCTCGCTTTGCTGAAATCACTCAGCCAGCAGACGAACATAAGGAGAGTTTTTTGTGGCACTGCACCTCTGTACCACGCAGAGGCCGTGGCCCCAGAGCCCCCTGCTCTGGCAGTGCTGGGGCGCAGATAAGGAACGAGAGGCTGCAGCCCTGCGCTGCCCGGACACGCTCGCAGCAGCCTGGCGCAGACGCCTCCAGATGCTTTTACAACACCGGTGCAGAGGCGCCTCTCAGCAAGTGCAAACACACCCTCGTGGGTCAGGCAGCCCCAGCCAGCGATAACCGGGCTCGCAGCCCGCCAAGGACCAGGTGTCGGGCTCCCAGCACATCCAAAAGAGAAGCGGTGTTTACACGCATCTTCAAAGCGTGCTACTGTTTGGGCAGAACACACGCCCAAGCCCGAAACCACAGAAATGGAGAGGCAAGCGAGACGGCCCAGACAATGGAGGGAGAGGCAGAGGTTTAAATATTTTAGGTAGCTATTTTCAAAAGCAGAGATCGCGTGCAATTCCCACCCTAATTCAAGAGAACCGACTTGAGGAACTGAGGAACTTTTCTGGAGCAAGAGAGAGCCGTGGTTGACTCAACACCATGAGATCATTGGCAGCAAACTCTCTGTCCAACACACATGCACGTACCTGCTGCTTTGTTCTCGATCTACAACATCTGTAAAACTGTTTGCACGCTTGGGAAAAACTGCTGATGTCTGCTCAAACGCTGTCCTCTCCCTGGGTACACGGGATTTCAAGATGGTGTCACTTTTGAAGTTCAACTTTTAAGCTGTAAAAGGCTTCTGAACTAAACTATTGCCCCAAGACGTCAATGTTTTTGTTTTAGGGACATCTCAATTTTTCCTGGAGAATCCCTAAAGCAACTATTGAACATCAGGTAGAACACGTGACTTCAATGTTCCATGGGAAAACAACTGAACCCTCAGTTCTGGGGCAAAAATTTGCAGCAGTATTTTTTATGTCACTTTCTACCAAGAGGAATAAATCCACCCTGCAGTCTGAACACCACTGCCAGGGAATAAACTCCGACTCTCTCTGCTACACCCACCACAGGACATACCTATTAAAAAATAAAGGTTAGTACAGCCAGAAGGCAGGACTTTAGCACAGGAGTTAGGATAAGAGGCTGGTAGTCCTGCAGCCTTTCAGGTGGCCACAAAGCAGAGAGCAGCAGCCACTGGGCAGCACCTAAAAGCCCCCGTCCTCCCTCCAGCCGTGGCAGCCGCGCTCACAGCAATTTGGGTTCTTTGATTCTGCTGCACACTTGACCTGGCTAAACCTTCCTCCAGCTGAGCGAGCTGCATGTTGTGGCAGCGCTGGGTTGGGAGGCATTGTGAAATAAAGTGGGAGGCCTCATGTGCTCATTTGTGTGTCAGTACCCAGAATGCTGCTTCTGGCTTCCAGCTACTTCATAGAAGTGCTGCTGGGACTTGAACCGTGGGAACACGGCAGCGCTGGGTGTGTGGGTGTGCTCACACGCGTGCAAGGACAGCTCTGCCTCTCCTGGGCCCTGCTCACAGCCTGTCCTGCTCAGGGCACACGTCTGGCACACAGGTGGGCAACCTCAGCGTGCTGTCAAACGCTGCTCCCTTCAGTGCTGGAGAAAAAGGGTTTGAAATAGACACAGCCGAACCCACCCTCCTCTTCTGGAAATAGCAACCAACAAAGCCTTCAGGGCTGAGTCTGAACTAATTCTGTGTGAGTGGAGCATCCTGATGTGAGGCAGGCAGGGAGGGGAGGGCAGCACCACAGACACACCGAGGCCACACGGGTCCCACAGCAGAGCCCGCACCAGGCACACCAAGGAAAGGCTTTGGCACTGATGGTGGATTTCTAGGACCCTGTTTTGCAACCCCGCCACGTTATTCACATTTTTAATTTCTAGAAATACCTCAGAATGTAATGGTTGTGCTTCACACCAGTAATGGTGGATGAGATGAGATGAGGCAGGTAGGGAACCAGGACACCCACACAAGTAAAAGCTGTGCTGGTGCAGAGAGACAGCAAAGCACAACAAACCCTGCATGGGAAGGTGGAACAGCCAGTAAAGGACACAAAGTAAAAAAAAATTGAGAAGTTATATGGCTCAAGGAAAGGAAGATCTCTGGGAAGTGGCAGCAAGGTGAAAGACCTTATGGGAGGTCAGTTACTCATGCAAGCATGAACAAGGAGGATATAAAACCCAAAAATTTTAGAAGAGGGTAAGGAATGTGACTGAGGCCTTTCTTTATGGTCCCTGCTCTAGTGGAGGATTTCCAGCTGTCACAACTCCCCCCAGCTTTTGGTTAAGACCCTTTGTTAAGACTTCACACGGGTCTGGACAGAGGGTTCTTCTGCAAGTGGCAAGACCAGGCAGCAGGAGTCTTGTTCAACCAACACGGCTGACAGAGAGAGGAGATCTCTGCATCCACACATCCATCTCCTAGTACAGAAGGGTGGACATGCACTACAGATACTTGATGTAGAGAGAATTATGCACTGGGAATGAAATATCTAGGAAAAGCTACGCCTTGTAGGAAAGCTTTAAAAACACGCCAAGGAAAAAAAAGGAAAAGGGAAAGAAAAAAAAAAAAGAGAGGAAAAAAAAGGCAGTTCTGCCACTACGCTGAAGCTGCACCAGGGGCTCGTGCCAACCCAGCTCCTCCATTTAAGTTAGACCCTTAAAAGGCAGAGCTGTGCTGGCAGAAATCTCCAGACCTCATCACAGAAACCTCATGGAGACACATGAAAAGGTCAAAACACTCCCTGCTGCTTAAACAGCTATAAAATTGGTCATATGCATCCCATGCTACCAACATACTACCAGAGGCCCAGGGAAAACACACCACACAACGTGTGTACACACACAGAGAAATAAATAAATTGAGAAACTGGAGAAAAAAAATAGGCCACTCCTGAAAGCAGAAAACCCAATATCTGACACAGCAGCTTATAGCACACCACACACACAAACACCTCTGTATGAAACAGAACAAAGCAAAGCTGAGATCTACATCAAAAAAGAAGCCCACCACAAAGACACATGTGCTTCACCCTTTCATCCCCGCGACAGCCACAGCCCCACAGACACACAAAACCCACACAGGATTTGACACACACGGAATGGGACCATCCTGTCACTTCCTCCAGAGGCATCTAAACTTTACTCCAATGTTACTTGCCCCTGGCCACAGCCTACCAATCTTAGAGTCTGATTAAATCTCTCCGTAATTATCCGCACACACTGCTACAACACAAATGACCTTAGCATATGATATCCGTTGGCTAAGCCCAATGGAAAAAGACTTCAGGAAAAGGAAGGATAAGTGTACAAAACTCTGCCAGCACCGTCAGGGTCTCCTCAGGACTGCACTGTTTTAACAGGAGAGTCCTGAAGGCCTCGAAACTTAATATGAGATAAAACATTCTGTTCTCCCTACCCCATCGTCTGAGCATACAGCACTTTATTCTTCCCCACCTCACTCCTTGCTACTTTCCAAGTGAATTTATGCAGGAGACTTAGCATTTCATCATGATGGATTTCTGGAAAAAAATTTTAAAAAATAGATGGCCACCATTTCCTTGCAGAATTTTTGGTGTTCACTATTTAGATATTTTCAATACACTCTGCAAGAAGTGCTGCACTCCAGGCAGAGTTTGGAGGGTGAGGGAAGAGTGTTTCTCATGTTCTGAACTAGGACCTATGAAAGGGTCCCCAAAAAACCTGAGGCTCAGCCAAGGTTAATAACCTTTTCTTGTTCTCCTCTTGCAGCCTCGCCTGAGGTGTTGGATAAATGATGCAGTTGAAGAAAACACTGAAAAAGCCTTGCAAGAAAAGGAAAGCACTTCTCTACTAAAACTCATTTTAATTACACTCTGGAAATGACCAAGCCAGGGGAACAGGACAACAAAAATATGGGGATTTCTTCATTTTACTTCCCAAACTAAGCATGCCTTAAAAAATTCCTTTCCCAGCATGAAAAATGTCTCCAGTTTGAGAGCCATATTCTCCCCTCACATCCATGTAGATCTATCCCACCATTCCATCTCGGCACATGACTGACGGAGAATAGACAAGCCATTAAAAACACATCCACCTCCAACCACGGGGATAATGTGCCTCATTACAGCCCAGCTTTGTCACAGCGTCCTGACACTCCGGGGAGGAAAAGGAGGGGTGAGGACAAGGACTGAGCCGGGGGCCAGGAGAGAAACTGGAACTGGAAGAGTGAGACGCTGCTCCTTAATCCAGAAGTGTGCAGCCCGGTCAGATGGGCTCACTAGGCCTCCTAGACTGGTTGTGGAATTACTGTACTGTTTGCACAGCATATTTTTAAAAAAAATCTGGGTTTTGCTAGGGTATTTTTGTTGTATTTTTTTTATAAATAAAAGCTCCACCTCAGTCAGAGTGTGTTTCTGCCCCTTTAAGCAGGTATTTGGTAAGTTAATTCAGAATTTTCACAGTGGGCTTTAAACACCACTTCTCTTTCCCAGACTTGTGTATTGCCCTTCCACTCCAGACAAAAAAAAAAAAACAACCCAAAGTTTAGAAATCTCTGACAGCGAGGCAGAGCCCAACCAACAAACCTGCAGGGCAGACCTCGGCAGGCAGGAGTCTGCTTTCCCCTCGCACAGAGGGGAAGGAGCAGGACGCAGAATTGCTCATCCCCAGCCGGTTGCACCATCGCAGGAGCCAGACAGACATCCCGGTGTCTGCGAGTCCCCAAGGCCTTGTGGCACCGCTGCCCATGCAGCAGGACCGGTGCCAGCTGCCAAGGCAGCCTCCCACCCACACACCAGGGATTCTGGGATCTAAAGGCAGCTCAGACTGAAAGAAAAACAAGTGGTACCTAAAAAAAAATGTGCTTTAGCTGTCTGGCTCAGCACAGCACGGCATGGAATACCTTAAGGACTGCTGCAGCTGGCCCTAAACAGAGTCATTTGCTGGATATATACATAATCCAATACACAAAAGCCTGTCTGCTGGGGAAATTTAGGCTCCACGGGGATACTCTAAAAGCAGGAACTTCTCCATTCACGTTCTGAACACTTCATCTATAAACCAGTAACCTGCACTACCGGCATATTTTTTTTTTCTTAACAGGCACATTTTATTTCTATACAAGCATTTAGAGCATTCAGCCCGCACCTCCATCCCTGACGACACTCAATCGACCAGAAAAGTGCAGGGACTTGTGTCTGGAGCCATCAGTACCTGCTCCTTTTCTCTGGCTCCTTCCTTGCCTTGACCCCTGAGTGAAGAAGCCCTTAAAGACCCGAAACCACGCACTGCCAGATAAAGTCTGGGGCAGTGTGATGGGCTTCAAAGATCAAGGTCCACACATAGTAAAAGATACAAATACACAGACGTAATTTAAACAAACTCCAAGCACCGTGGTCAGAACACAACCAGAGAAATAAAGGTGCCATCTCGAGCACTGCTCCTCCACAGTGCCACACACGCGGGGAGAATGGAGAACACGATTAAAATTGCTAAATGACTCCAAGGAAAAGCAGCTGGTAACAATTTGGGTATATCGATGAATGTTACCGAAATTCCCCCCGCCCCCTTTAAAATTACAAGCACCACTTACCCGGGGGGCTTTCCTCTTGTATTTGTTGTTATAGTCAAATTTTTCTTTCATTTCATCTAAGAGCTGGCCCAGTCTAGCTTTCTCCTCTTTCCCAGTATAATCCTGGCTGAGGAGGATATAGGATCTCCAGTTTGCAGAGTCAAAGCCCCAGTGGCAAGTCCTGTTTTCCAGCGATTTGTGAGAGTGGACCACAAATTTGTGAGGTGGGTACATGAGCCTGCAGTCCAAGCACTGGATGCAGGCTGCGCTGGGGTTACTGTAAAGCTCTGGCACCAGGAGTCCCTTACACTTCCCAAAGCACTCATGATACACCTTGAAGCTCTTCTCCGTGAGCTCCAGCTCAATCGTGCTAGAGAATTCCTTCTTGCAGTGGGGAGGATAGGTGCCACCATAAAGCAAGGCGTTACAAAGCCTCTCAGCATCAGTTTTCGTGATGAGCCCGCAGGAAGGAGCGGAGAAGGGCAGGATGCCCATGACTTTGAGGATTTCCAGCTGGTCAGCAGTGCATCTGGAGCAGTAAATATGTAGCTCATCACACACCGAATTAATCTGCTGCAGGGAGAAGTCCCTGAGCACCGAGTTCAGGATCTGGGGCAAGCAAAGCCGCTTCTCTCCGCCCACCACGAAGCAGGAGATGGTTTCCCCTTCCAGGATGGTCTCGCACCTCTCCGTGGATCTGTCCGAGGGCATGAAGAAGGGACCAGGCATGACCGGAGGAGGCTGGATCGGGGGCAGATGCAGTACAGGTTCCGCTGGGTCTTTGCCATTGTCTTTCTTGTACATCTCCTGTGCCCATCGTGCTGAGAAAGCAGCAGGGCCACCCAGGGAGCTCATAGAGCTCAGATGAAACTGTTCCAAGGTCTTCTGCAGTCCTGGATGAGGCTGGAAGCTGCTTCTACTTACAGTCTCCATTTTTTAGTTTCTATTCCCAAAACAAACAGCAAAAATCCCCAGTTATCTTCCACCCTGGTGCAAATCCACTTAAGGGTTTTTTTTTTAAGGAAAAAATATGAACAAAATAAAACAACCCACCCTTGTGTTTTTCCTCCTTCTCACTCAGCAATCCACTAACGGAGAGGAAATAAATCCTTTTGTATGCGTGTCTCTCTCTTCTTTCTTTTCTCTTGGTTCGCGTTACAATTTCAAACCCTCCAAGTCTCCAAGCTGCCCCGATGGAGCACAGAATCACGGCAAAAAGAGGTCTTCATCCGAGCACTCACCCCCTCAGCCAACCCCCAGGCAAACCAATCCCTCCTCCCACACCTCCAACACACACTCACTCACACACACACACACACCACCCACGGAAACACAGAAAGTCTGTGCCACGCTCCGAGCACCCGGGGCTCAAATATGTTCTGGCGGCTGCTGCTTCTCTGCAGTGATCCCCCTTCTGTCCATATCCACCGAGGGAAGGCGCGGGGGAGGAAAGTAAAAAGCAGGAGGAGGCAGAACGCTCGGTCTGTGGAAGGAACAACGCAGGAGAAAAGGCCCGAATCTCCGGCGCTGCCAAAGCGGCGCGGGGGCTCCGCACGGGCGAAGAGCGGCTCCGCTGCCCCTCGTGCTCCC
>VXBU01015246.1:2854407-2919097 GCA_013400315.1 Bombycilla garrulus
ATCCATCCATCATCCATCCATCCATGCATCCATCATCCATCATCCATCCATCCATCATCCATCATCCATCCATCATCCATCATCCATCCATCATCCATCCATCATCCATCATCCATCATCCATCCATCCATCCATCCATCCATCATCCATCCATCCATCCATCATCCATCCATCATCCATCCATCATCCATCCATCATCCATCCATCCATCCTCCTGCATTTCTAACACACCCATTAATTGTCAGCAACTTCATCACATCTCCACTCCAAAGCTGGTGAAGGCACCACCTCCATGTGATACAGAGCAAAGTCCAAAATGCAAATTTCAGAGCCTGGTTTGTTTTTTCTGAGGTAGTTTTGTTCTGCTGTACTGCTGTGTGTGAAGACTGGGCACCAGAGCCTGCACTCTGAGGATTTTACAAATGCCCTGAAGCCTTAGTGTAAAAATTCCTTTTATTTCCAACCCCCCTCAGTAAAGTTCTGTAATTTCACTAAGATGAGGAGCACTGGAGACCAGAGAGCTTGGACTCCTCCAGCTCTCCAAGGTCACATCAGAAGACCTGCAGAAAAGAACACTCAGCATCTCTGGGCCTTATTTGTCCCATAGCAATCAGTGCCAAATTTCAGCCAGCGTCCAAACAAAGATTAACTTTAGACTCTCTATCTCCATAATGATAATTTGGGGCCAAGACTCAGTAGGTGCTGAGCACTCTGCAGGCAACAGAACGTCTCCTTGTAAACCCAGCCCATAACTTTTCAATTACTGAATTCAGACTGGACTGGAGAAGTCATCAATCAGGCCACTCCTTCTGACAATTGTTTGAGCTCTAGGACTGGGCTCCTGCTCTCAGCCTGTAGCAATGCCTCTCCCCTTGTCTGTGCATTACATCCCTCCTCAGACTGTACCTTCCTTGTTCCTGCTGAGCCTGAGATGATGGAATTGGCCATTTGCCCAGGTGAAGGGGGAAAAAAAGGTAGTAACTGTAATGGAAGGGCTTTCTGACTCTTCTGAGTGCAGAGTGAAAATCCCAGGCAGATAGCCTGTTTAATGACTCACACTCCGCTTTTTCACCAGGGAAAAATTTCAGGCCTGCACTCACTTAAAAGATGGAAATTTTTATAAAACTTCCATTGTGGTATGTTACCATCTGTTCAGAAATTAACAAAAACAAAATCAAAGTAAGCAAACGGGCTGATTTTCTTTCTTTCTTTTTCTTGTAGTAAGAGCTTTCTGTTCTGTAGATAAGAATGAATCTCCAAGGGGAACTGTGAGCACACAGAGTTCAGTACAAGAAAATAGAGACTCCAGTGTAATTGTCTGCTGGCTCTACGCAAATCTACGTCCTGCAAAGTAAACTGTTCTCCCAGTGATGGCCATTTCCTCCTGCAGGGACCAGGAGTGCTCCTGTCACTCAAATTCTGCTGTCTGTAAGCATCTGCATGTGCTCAGCCCCAAGAACTCCTCAGATCTGAACGGCATCCAAGGGCTTCTGATGAGACGACTTTTCTGACAAAGTGTTCCCTCTCCTGGGAACCAGGCCACTGAGGATTTGGAAGAGATGTGTATAATAACACAAAATTTCAAGTTGTTGTTGGAGAGAAAAAAAATAAAGAAGTTGCAGACAGCAAATTTTGCTTCATTCTTTCTAATGCTTCAAAAGAATACATAACTTTTTCCGCCTGGTTTTGAGCAAGAACATATATTTCTCTTTTTCTTTGCAGAGTTGAATTCTTGGAACTCATACCATTTTCATTTGGCTATTTTTACCCGCCCTGCTCCTTCCTGTATCCATGGAGTTTCATCAAAACATTGAATTCCAGCCTCTAATGACATAACCTTCCCCTTTCCTTCCTGTTCTCATGTCACCTCTCATTTTCTCACCAGCTCTAAAGCCTTCTCTGATTTTTAGACTTTTTCTACTTTAGACTTCTTATTTTCTTTATGTACTTTGCATCAGCACTGTCCTCTGTAGAGCGGAATATTAAAAAGTCACAAACTTCTGAATAAATAATCAAACAAAGCTGAGGAGAACACCTTCTCTTCTTCCTTAAGGAAAAATCTGATTTCAAACACGCAGTTTTGTCTTGCATTGGTATCAAACTGGAATGATTTAACTCCAGTCACTGTCTAAGTGTTTTATCTGCTGGGCGGGGGATAAATCAGCTGCAGGACAGCTCAAGTGAAATGAAGAGAATGATTGTCATGTGAAGCTGAGACAAAGGAACCGTGACACGCAGCCAACAACTTCCCTGCCTGTATTTACCCATTAAATGTGAGATAAAAGTGCCATTCAATGTATGGCTCGAGTTACTCGATGGATTAGCACTGCAAAATACCTGTCATAGTCTGGCTCTTTCCACGTGGATCCTGCACTTGTGTAATCCTGCACAGAGCTCCAGTGCTGGGTGAGCCTGGAGGGAAAATGCAGGAACAGCAATCTGGCAGGAACATTCCTTGTCTTAGGGAAAAAAAAATCAAACTGCGAATGGAATTCATTTGCTGATTTGCAGGAACAATGAAGTCAAGCAACAGAACTTAGCAAACCATATTAAAAAGCATCTTCACAAGTAGTTTTGCAGGCGACAGAGGTGTTTATGAACCAAAAAAAGAGGTGTAGAAGTTACAATTGCTCCAGGGCAAATTTTAACTGGTTTCCCCTCCTTATTAGATTTCTCATTCATAAAAAATTGCTGGCTGGCTTAGCAGTCACTGCACCATGTGGGATTTTTAGGTGTTCCTAACCATCTGCATGCATTTTTTCCATTTGTCTAACTAATTTTCCATCTTCAGTTTATTTGTCTTAATTTTATCTCCCTGCCTATATAATTAGATCTATGTGGAACAGCAAGACAAGCCTTTGTCCCAGCAGAGGGATGGACAGTCTATTTGCTATCAGAAACAAAGAACATAAGCTCCAAGCTATTCCAAACTCCACTGCCATTCTCTGCTGGCAGTAAATAAAGTTCTTCATGCTATAAATCATGTTTGATCCTGACAGTTTTTGCTGATCTGGAGCCTGGAAGTTCAGAGTCCTTCCAAAGGGTGTCACAGACGTTCCCAGCCAGGTTTGCTCTCAGAACACGACATTCTCAAACCCAGAGAACAGCCCCAAGTGAATAAGTTTGAGCTCCACACTGACAATCGGCCAGGAATTGAAAATCTCTGTTTAAAACTGAATCCTGAAATGTGTCAGGTGCCCAGAATTTCCATCGAATTCAGTGGCTGAGCCACAGAGTGGGATTCAAGGATTAGAACGTTAACTTGTGCAGAGTTACACCTATCCATAACTTCCCTATGGGAATGCCATGCTGGAAGATTACAAGGCTAAGTCAGCAATTTCTCAGTCCCAGTCTTATCTCCTGGTGCCCAGCTAAAGTCTTTTATCTACAGAAAACAGCTGGAAAGCTTTATACAAAAAGTTATGATCCTGCAAGATTCAGAATATTATTTGCACGATAAGCTGAGAAATGAGGTTTGAAGTCTTTCCTGTGTTTAAGCCTAAAAAGAAAAGCTTAGTAAGATTCAGAAATGCCAAGTTCAGTCTCCTTACACACAGCAAATTAAGTCTGTTTGGATCCAGGCAGATTATTTTGGGCTAGCCTACAGAAGCTCCATGGGGAACACATCCAGGTTAAAGAAGACATGCAAATGAGTGTGTGACACAGATTTGTGCTGCCTTTCATTTTTGCTCATACCTAGAAGAGCTCCATGACTAATGACATCAATAACGTTTCTTTTAGATGTTCAGTCTCAACCACACTGGAGTTGTTTATGTTTAGAATTCACCCGCAGTTTATCCATATTTCATCTTTTTCATGCCCTCCTTCCCTGCTTACCCTACACAGATCACTGACATTTTGATCAGTTATAATTACAAAGACACGTGGAATGATGGATTTGGGAAAGGTCAGAACTGAATCCCTGGTTCTTCCCCAGGTTGAGAAGGCCATTTTTAGCAAGTCAAACCACCATGACTTCCTTTAGCAGAGCTGTCCACGGGTTGTAGAGGAAACAGTGGAGTGGGTCACATTTAGCACCAGGAACCAGACAATTTTGTCATGACCTGCTGTGTTACCTACCAAAACCAAGCTTTTGTGCCATGTTTTCATTCCTTCTCATCACAAGGAGCTACTGCCTTGAACTGCCTCTGTGAAGAGAGACTCTTCTCCCTCAGCAGGAAAAACAATGAGGTCCTTAAAAGGGCTGCTTAAAAAAACTCAGCAAGTTCACAGAGATGCCTTGTCATATCTGCCCATTGCCCAGTGATCTTCCTCATATAATTGATTAATAAAGTCCATGAAATTTCTCTGGAGATAGGCCAGGCCACAGATCCTGTTCTCATTTTATTTTGGTTCTAGGAAAAGCAAGCAAGAAAAGATTCTTCTCAAAAGCTTCAGTTACTACTGCTGACACTGGGTTCCCACAGACAACTGTCAATAATGGGGTGTCCAGGAGGTTGTTTTGGTGTCTGGGTCTGTTCATGGTGTCCAGGAGGTTGTTCCTGGTGTCCAGGAGCCTGTTTCTGGTGTCCAGGTCAGTTCCTGGTGTCCAGGACATTGTTTTCGGTGTCCAGGAGGTTGTTCTTGGTGTCCAGGAGATTGTTTCTGGTGTCCAGGTCTGTTCCTGGTGTTTAGGTCCTGTTCCTGGTGTCCAGGAGCTGGTTTTGGTGTTCTGTTCCGGGTGTCCAGGTCTGTTCCTGGCATCCAGGCCTGTTCCTGTGTCCAGGAGGTTGTTCTGGTGTCCAGGTCTGTTCCTGGTGTTCAGGTCCTGTTCCTGGTGTCCAAGAGGTTGTTTTTGGGGTCCAGGCCTGTTCCTTGAGTCTAGGAGGTTGTTCCTGGTGTCCAGGAGGTTGTTTTTGGTGTCCAGATCTGTTCCTGGTGTCCAGGAGGCTGGTTTTGGTGTCCAGGTCTATTTCTGCTGTCCAGAGGTGCCACAAGCTGAGCTCCATGCACTGATCTCAGCCAGCTGAGGGAATGCCCACCCAGATTGATTTTTAATGGATTTTGCTGCCCTGCTGTTTAAACAAACAGGAGTATGCACTGTTTGTGCAATTTCAAAATCTGATTTGAAAGCATTTCATGCGCACCTCAAGCACTTCCTTCCACCTCCACGTTTCCATTCCTCTCCAGTGCTTTGCACTGGAATTCTGGCATCAGAATCCAATCAGATCTTCCAAAGGCATCAGAAGTACCCCTGAATCTGTCTGAACAAAATACAGGGGCAGTCAATCTAAACCAGAGCACTCCCATCTGTTGGATCTCCCCAAAGCTGACATTTGTGATGACCATCACCTCCTAAGGGCGCTGCACCTCCAGGTGATGACAGTGCCAAGCACATTGTGATTTTCATTTGCAAGGTTTAGCTTGGAAAGGTCTGCTGACAATTCCTGAGTGGAAGCTAACAGCCAGTTGGAATCACTGGTAGCATGCCAAGAGGAGGGGGCAGGGAGGGAAATAAACCTAAATTAGCTGTGGTTTCTGAGCAAGGGAGGTCAGCTCTGAAAAAAATAACATGGTCCCAGTGGGATAAACAGTGCAGCAGATAAATCAGTAACTGGGCCAGTCATGAAATACAGGTCCTGCAAATATTTCACAGCCATGGAAGGGGGGCTAAGGAGAAAAACAGTTGGCTGGTTGGGCACCACACACTCAGAGGGAATGCACAGTCTCTGGAAAGGTGGAACTGCACAGGGGTGCTGCCAAACTGGACACAGAACAGCCAACCACACACAGCTGTCCTCAGGATTTGTGAGAACTCAGATCTCAGCAGAGCCTCTGGGCCTGATGCTCTGTAGTAAGCCAAAGGTTACCTCCTTTATCTTCCAAAGTTCAGTTTTGTACTCACTAAACCCATGCTAATTGTCTTCACTGACATTTGAATTTTTAAGATGGTGTTTTGCAGACACTGGGTTTGGATAGCAAGTTCTACTCTTTGAAAAGCATAAAGATTTGCCTCAGATGATTTCAACTTAGTGCTCCCACGTATCACTCACTAGAAATGTGAAGTGCAGAAAGAATCCAGCAGGTCAATATGATCAGTAGGATTCTGAAAATTTTCTTCAAAAACAGAACCTTGAAAACATCATACACTCAAGCACATAAAGGAATCGTTTTTATGCACTTTTCATCACACTAAAAGATTCAAAGACTCTTTCCTTCTTGATTTTCTTCACGAAAAATGAGTCACAGAACAGATAAAAACTAGCACATTTTCATAATGAAGAGCTGCTCTGACCTCTAGTTTATATTAACTGATGCAGGGAAAGAAGGGGAAAATTTCCAAAAAACATAAGAAAGTAGTAACTGTTCAGTGTAAGTAAGGAATCAGTTGAGCATTTAAAAAACCTAAAAGTATTTAGGACATGGGCTTCAATATACAGCCTGTTGTGAATGGGATCTATTTACCAAAAACAAACTAGCTATTTCCCCCAATATTCCAGATCCTGAGCATAGCTCTGTGTTCAGGATCTGGAACAGAGGGGAGCAACCCAAAAGGTCTGAGCTGTTCTGGGGGAGTGTTTCATGCCACAGGGCCCCAGTACATGAGCACAGCACGGAGTGAGCCACCTCACCTAGATCATCTAGACCAGGATGATGAGCACAAAATGCCCTGTGGGGATGGGCTGTGGCTCACAACATCAAATCCTGCTCAAGGTCAGTGGTGTGTCCATGCAGCAGGAAGCTCCAGAGCCCAGGAACCCGTCCCTGAGCTGCAGAACACCAGCACTCCCACCCCTGTGTGGAGCTCCTGCAAGAGTTTGCAGTTTGGAAGGCACTTTTTTATTTATTGGCCATTTCCTGTTGACAGGAGCAGTCAGTAGAGGGGAAACATCTGTAGGTGTTGCTGTAACTTAAAGGCTTTCCCTGCAAAGACAGAAGTGCTTCCCATGTGCCCTAACTCAGCAGAAAGCTCTGGTGCCATCCTGCTCAGCTCTCAGTGCAGGACAAGGTCTGAGCTGCCACAGACATCCTACAACATTCCACAAAATCATTAAAGAGGTATTGGAAACAGGAAAAGTACCAATTCACTGAAAGAACAGGGAAGTGGTTCTGAGAAGGAAAGGCAAGTTGGACTGTTTCCACTGACAGGGCTGAGGTTATTTAGCCTCAGATTATATAGAATATAACCTGAGATTACATCAGCAGCTCAGGAAAGAAGTACCTGTGCAATATCAGGTGTAACCTCCAGCCAAGGACTTCGACAAGTCCTCCACAGTGTTTCAAAGCACTTAGAAAAGTTACACTGTGCTGACAAACTGAGGCAAGAGAAAGGAATGGAGCAATTCTCTCAAAAAAACAGAAGAGGTCTGGAGAGAAGCACAGATTTCCTGTGCTTTTAACCAGTCATGAGGGCTCTGCCTCATCAAGCCCACGCAGGTGATGGAAACTCATCAGAACCAAGGATCATTATGCAAGAGAGAGGATGCAGGGCTGCTCCGACACCTTCACCCAGCAACTCACTCAAGCCACGACTCAGAACAGGAAGTTTCAGTCAGACTTTCAATTCCCACACCAGGCTAAATCAATCTAAATCAAATACATTTAAAAGAAAAAGCCTTGAATGGAAAAAAACAGTCGTTTTATGCCACCCACTACCAGAAAGATTATTGTTCTTGCCTCAAAACTATTTCTGATTTGAAAGCTGCTTGAATTTAGAAATCCAGGGATTGGATTATTTTTTTTCTGTGTTTGAATTTCTACACAGGAAAACCGAGTAATTTGTACAGTTAGCTAAGCCAAAAAACAAAAAAAACAAAAAAGAAAAGAGGCAGCGAGGAGGATGGCCACTGCTGGATTGGAATTAATTTATGCTGATAGAATGACACTGTCAAAAATCCCATAGGAAGAAGCATTTTTAAAAGTCTTTAATAAGGCCTTATTTTCCTTTCTTGTTTTTTTTCTTTTCTTTTCTTTTTTTTTTTCCTTTTTCATTCCAATTTCAAAAGCCTACTCCTCTGATCCACAACAACTTTGGGACCAAGCCTTTGTTTCTTGACATCAAATGCTGTTGGTGTTATTTTCAGCACTGGAATTGCTGCAATGGAACCCATGCAGTGCCCATTATCCTCTCCCTGACACTGGCCACAAAAAGCTGCTTCAACAAAACTTTAAGACACTTCAAGAGGTACCAATCCAAAAACAAGAAATCTGTCCTTCACCAGCAAGAGTTAAAAGGGTTTTCTTGTTCCCTCTCTGCTGTATTTTGTTTTAAAGATCATTACAGTAACAAATCTGGGGGGGTTTGCACCATACAAATATCCCATCATCCCTGAATCCTTCCACACTCTCAGCTGCACAGCCAGCAGCACCCAGTTAAAAATACAGATATAAATATATGTATTTATGCTTCATGTTACAAGCTCAAGTCTGTGCCTCCACACAGCAAGGAGCTGCAGCAGGGTCTCCCTCTGCTCTCTCCTTTTCCCAGTGAAGGATATCAGACATGACAGCCCTGGAGTCTGCAGAGCTTTGTCTCCACAAAAGGTCCAGCTCTGACAGCAGGAGGCTGGGACTTCACTTGGACACTGCTGCAGCAGTGGATTTCAATCAACAATGCCTTGAGAAACTTCCAGGAACCACCAGCAAAAGTCAGGAATGAGCAATATTGAGGCTAAATAAGCAGTCAAGGTTCTCTCTTTCTGAGAGCTCTTTCTGAGAACTACCAAGGAAACCAATTAAGATCAATCGTGTTCGTCATTTAGGCTGGAACACATCGGGGACCATGTCCCTGTTTATTTATGGGCCACTTGAAAATAACCCTATGGAAAACAACCAGGGAGCTGCCACTGGCACGGAGTGCATTTGAAATGCAATCAAAGTTTCTGCTTTCCTTAGCAGAGAGCCTGTGAGCAAAGCACAGCAACCCTCCCTGAGAGCAGGCTCACAGAGCTGAGGGAGGGAAAGGGTTACCCAGGGCACCATAAATGTCACCAAAATATGCTGGGCACTCTGCTCCCCAGAGGGATTTTATTAGGATTTTCCACTAGCAGCAATGCCACAAGTACCCAGGAGTCAGAAAAAGAAATGGAAGCAGTTGTGAAATTGTCCCGTCTACTTTTACCGTCCACATGGAAAAACACACAAAAAGACTGACGGGCATACACTGGGAAAAAAACCCCAGATGATGCCCTTAAACTTCTTTTTTCACAGTTTTTATGGAGATTGAGAACATCCTGAATGTCTAAACTCTCCAGAAGCACTGTCCCTTTAAAGTCGGAATGTGACTTTTTTTCACCCACAAGAAAAAGTGCAGTTTCCCAGGTTCTTACTGGAAACATTTCTTGGGAAAATATTCATTTCCAAAGCATTGTTTTTACACTTTTGGTTCACTGGTTGTTTGAATCTTGTAATGCTTTAATAGTGTTTTTACTCCATGAATGTTTGTAATAACTTAATCCTTCCTATTTCCTACAGTATCTCCTTTTAAGGATAATTATATCAATATGCTTCTTACATTTTGTAATCAAAAAAACTTATTTTTTTCTAGATATTTTTTTCTCACTTGGGTGATTCAAAACAAGACTTTAATGGTATGCTCCTGGCCCCCACAATTTCTGGAAAAGCTGCTGCACGATAAAACTCAATTAATAACCAAAAAGACCCCATCAGAAACATGGATAATTATAGCATTTTGTTAAGTTTTCACAGCTTTTCTTCCTAATAAGAGAGTTCAAGGTTAGCTGCAATCTGCTGCATTTTCCAAGACAAAAATTTCATGCATTTATTTTGTGTTCACCTGCCCCAAGAAACTTTGCTTTGCTTTTTGTTTTTGGTTTTTTTTCTCAAAAAGAGCTGCAAAGTTTTGTAACAGGCTAAAAGGTATCACCATAATTAAATTCTCTTACATATAGCCATGAACAAGGGCCCCAAGCATATCTATTTACAACAGGAAATATCCAAGAACCTAAGCAGATTTAGGAGGCTTACACAAGTCTTTCTAAAGCTACTTGTGGCCTTCTGCAGAGGACATTGCTCAACTCAATTCTTCCCAAACTCCTGGGCTATTTTGCCACAGTCAAGCCTCAAAAGTTTTCACAGATTATTGGAATTTAGGAATTAATTTATGGTTCCACAGACTGGTTTGGGCATTATGAGTTTATACTTCAGAGTTTGGCTCTTCCTGTCTCCACTCAGTCTCCTCTGCTGCCTTTTCTGGGGCTGCACTTAGAATATAAACCAGCAATGGACAATTCTGCAAATTATTAAATTTAGTGACAGCGATATCTAATCTTGTCAAACAAGATGAGGTGTTCCTCGTGTCAGGAACAGCCCTGCTGCTCGTGCTGGTGCTGAACTGGGCGAGCTGCAGAGCTGAAGTGGCTCAGAGCTGGCTGCAAGGCTCAGGGCTGCTCAGGTTCTCAAAGCAAAGATCAGCCTCCATTGTACTTCTCTGCCTCCACACCAAATTAAAAGACAGCGTTGCAGCCTAACTCAAAACATCTGGCTTGAAGGCAGTTTGAGCTTTTACTGCTCCTCAGACTCCAGACACAGCCTCAGACAGTCCAGCTGAATTTTGGTAGCCTGGCAGCCACTGTTCCCTCAAAGGTCCTCTGCTTAATACTGAGTGAGGGAAGGGCTAATGCTGCTTCTTAGCTGTTCATAAAGGAAACAAGAAGATCCCTTGATAAGATGTTATCTTCTTTCCTTCCTCTCACTGCATTCTCTGTTCAACAGGGGAATTTCAGTTTTGTGTTCCCTGTCCCATACAGCAATCAGAGGCTCTAAAGGAGACCTCTGGCACTCCAGATCAAACTGTTACCCACTAAATCTCTTTTCTCTGGAACATCAGAGATGCTTCTCTAATACATCCAGTATGTATCTGATGAAAATTGTTACCAGAATGTTTCAATCTCATAAGTTACAGAAAGAAGCCAACTGACAGCACTTGACAACATGGAGCACGGTGCCAGAATGCAAACCAATAAAGTTCCTTCTTCTTGAAAGTGACAAAATGCTTATTTTAAGCATACTGAGACAATAAAGTGCTGATTAACAGGCAGCATGTTCTTCAATGAAACGTATGAGTGTGTAGTCTTGTGCTAAATACAGAAGATGCTGAAGGTATGTGATGATGAGTGTGAGAACAGCTCCCCGTCAACATATGGAAATTTAGCTTTAACCCAACTCACTAACAGAGTGTTTGCAGCTACAGGGAGCACTGACCCCGTGTCAGGGACAATTTCTGTGAGCTCAAAAAGCATAAATGCACGTGTAAGGTTTATTTCTCAACAGCTTAGAGCTGTCTCAGACACATCCACGTCTGCAGCCATGTCTTTGCTGCCTTACCCTGGTACAAAGGGGTGTATTGACTCTCCAGGGATTGCCAGGGAGGGATTACTTTAGCCTGAGCTAGAAACTACAATACTTTCTTTGTAGGTAGCCTAATCACACGTTAACACCATGTTCTGCAGAAATTAATAGAGATAAGGCTGAAAATAATACTCACCCACGGAGTCTAAAAATAAGCACCAAAATTTCCCCTCCTCGTTTCTTTCTGCTTTGTGTTTCCCCTCAGGTGATGACACCATTCTCCTCTCCAGCTCTCCTGAAATGCATCGTGAGCATCATGGTTACAGACTGTTCTGGGGAACAGTTTCTTCATGGCAGGTCAGAGTTTTGGGATGCACTGTGTGAGGCTAATCAAGGGGTATAGTTTTAGGATGCACTGCATGGGGCAAATCAAAATCTTCCTAGACCAGAATAAGCAACAGAAGGCACTGGTTTAACATGGTCTCCAAGAACCAGATACCTAGAAACGTATTTGAATATGTATAAATTAGGTGGGAAGCCTATCACAAGAGTGAGATGAACTAATTACAGTAAACGGGGTGTTTTCAGCTGCACTACCATGAAGAAATACACTCCTTCAGAGTATTTTTGGTGTGACAGACTCTGTTTAGTTTTAGTCCTGCAGCTCAGCCCATTTCAGACTTCCAAATAAAAGCCAATTAAAACACCAAAAGCTTATTAGATATTGATTGCTTTAGACCATGCAGTTTAACGCAGCCTTGATTAAACACAGGAATTTTGAGAGCACAACATCCTTAAAATCCTTTAAAAAAAACTGAAAGGGCAGTAATTTATCAGGAGCACTGCACAAAGTACTTGTAGTTCCACCAGGCAATTCCCAACAAAAGGACAGATGGAGAAGAAGCCAAATGATAGTCCCCAAAAATAGTGATTAAGAACCTCAGTTTTGGGGCAGTTTGGTATGCACCTCTGTAGCAATGACATATCCTCATGCATATACATAACAAACTAATTCATTCTCAAAAAAACTTCTTATGAGACAAGTAAAAACCGTTTCCATCTCCCAGATTAAAAAAGTGAGGTCAGTAGGTGTGAATACAGATGGAGCTGGCTCTAGAAGTGGCATGAAAAAAAATGGAGTTCTAGGGATTATGCACCAGACTTGCTATTTTGTGGTATTGAATTTAGAGGATCTGGCCAAGGGAAGGGAGAAGAATCAGTTTTTCATGCCACATTGTGTCTATCTGTGTGCAGTCCCTGCCATAAGGTGTCCCCAGCCCGGGGGACTGGAGCCAGGAGCCCTGGGGGCGATTCCCTGCACACCACAGCCACGGTGTCCTGCTGCAGATTCATGCTCCATTACACTCTTCTAGTCCTGAAGGAAAAACACTTTGAATTTAGTAATATATAGTATTCCTGTTAATATGAGGCAGGAGACTGGCAACAGGCCACTCGCAGAGCCCAGCAGTGGAAAAAGCAGAGAGCGAGCTCGGGCTCACAATGTGAAGCAGACAGACCCATTGTGAGCTGTCTCCATCCTTGGGGCTGGATGCTCCAGGCTGATTTATGAGCACAATATTTACAACTAACACACATGAAATGCATTATGAGGAGGAATAAATCTCCTAGCATGCACGGAGAGCAGCTAAGATAAAAGAATGCATATGGTGAAGTAGGTGACTGTTTGTCATTAAGTGTGGTACTGAAGCCAGAGCACGTCTCTGGGGCAGGGGAGGCTCAGGATTTGCACTGGGGTTTATCAATACTCTGGAAAACATGAACCATTAGGCAGAGGCTTTCAGAAAGATGTCCCAGCTTTTTATTCCTTTCCAGTGAACTCAAAGCTGATGAAAGACACTGTGCTGGAAGCCCTTGGGAGTAAAACAGGGCTTGAAGGAAGATCAGTCTTATGCCTATGCAAAGACCCAGTGAACAGGCCAGAGTTCAGTTCCCAGGTCTTGTGTTATCAAAGGCAATATCCCGAATTTTTGTGCACCTCTGTTCCATCTCATAAACAGGTATCAGTAAGAAATTAGGTAAGAAAGGGCTACTTTAAGGCAGAAGGCACATCATAATTAAGTATTCTTACTTACTGCACCACACTACAGGCAGTAGAAATTCCCCGAACCAATTCCTAAATTAAATCATCCCTGAACAGGTAAACATTTCAGAAAAACAACCATCCCTTACTAAATAATGGGACCAGCAAATGAGGATGTCAATTCTAGTTCCTGTGTAATTGCAAAACCCAAACCCCTCTCCCAGAACCGCTGACGACAATTCCCAGCTGGTCCCTGCTGTCCTTTGAACCCTGCAGAGAGCAGGCTCCTCCAAATCTCGTTTGCCTGGACAGGGAAGAGGAGGCAGCTCTCACTTCAATGCATCTATAGTTGACATTTCTGCCTCCAAAGCTGCACTGGTCATAGATTGCATCTCATCATGCCCAGCCAATCCAATTAGGCCCAAACAGCTTCTTGGAAGGGCCCGGATTCATCTCTTCCTTTTGGTGCTGCCAATATTTTTGCAGCTCTTTGTGATGTTGCCTCTTGCCTGGTGGGATGTGGCTTTAAGTTAAACAACTCATTTTCTGCAGGGTACAGCACAGTCACGGAGAGCTGTGAGGCTGCTGCTTTTCCTCACAGTGCTCTGATACAACATCTGATTCCAGTATGGGAGGACAGACTCATAAAAACAGGCTAATGATGGAACCAGACTGTGGTACAAACCAGAGCAAGCACTTCAGCTAACTGAACATGTTTCCTGTCCTCAGCCAGCACCACAACATCTTGGTTTAGCTACCACACATCTCCCTCAGAGCACTTCCCACTGATCAAAAGGGAACAACCAAAAATTCCTGTGAGAGCGGGACAGTTGGATTGAAGGAACAGCAAAATGGATTTGGGGAGCAGGAGAGCTTCTGTTGGGGAAAATCCTCCAAAATCCAATTCCAAGCTCATTCATGAAAGGAACAGTACTGTCAGGATTCTAAATTAATCCCATTTTATATTTCCTTTATCAAAGCATTAATGACAAAGGCAGGATGAATATGAAAATACACCCTCCTCAGTGAAAAGATTTACATTTGCCTCCACAGCTTTGATTATTCCTTTAGACTTACTCTATTTTCTTTCTAAAACACGAATCAGGCCTTAAAAAAATTGCAAAACTAACTAAACCTGCTACCCACATTTGCTGAAGCAATAAATACGTACTCATCTCTTGAATTACATTCTATTTTATGTTGATTTTATACACCATTGTAGTTATGGATAAAATCACACCACATTAACTGGTAGGGTAATTTTGTCCCACTGTTTTGTGGTTTCATGCCCATAAACAAGTGATTTATGGATTTTTTTTCTTTTTTTTTTTTGTGGAGTTCCTTAATATGTTGATTTCAAATGAAGGAAAGGAAAGAAGACAAACTCAGATTTCTATCGGCTATAATCTATGAAATACAGTTAGAATTAAATAAAAACCAAGAAAAACAACCCAAAAAACAAGAAAGCAAGCAAGAAATAAATATGAAAACCTCAAGCCATATTTCATCCTAAACTCAGAGTCTAAATCCTTTTTTAAGTATGGGGAGATGATGCAGCTCCCTCAGCAGAATTCTGGGCTGGGCCACAGAACCCACAGCTCCGTGCCATCAAACCCAAGCTTTGTTTGAGATCTGACACGTTCTCTCCAAGTTTTCAGTCACATTGCAAAATTCTGAGAGGATGAAAGGCAGAGTCTCCTCCTCTCTTACACCAACCCCAGGGCCTAGAAACAGCAGGACTTGATTTAACCAAACACACACTGGGCCAGAAAAACGATGAGTGATACTGGGACTTGACTGACACCAAGGAGGCTTCATCTGATTCGTGGTTTTCCAGCGTGATCATTGCATCACCTCAGACCCCTGAGCGGATTGTGCTGAAATGAGGAGATAACCAGAATGCCAAAAAGCATCTCCTCACTGGCCAAACCAACAGTAAAGTCAGCAGAATCTCCTCCTCCCTGGGGACTGCACTCACCAGACAGGCAGAACCTCGCAGCCCCAACATCTTCCAAGGTCTTGGTGCCCTCCCCTCTAAGGCAATTATCACCAAAAAAAGCCTCCAGACCTTTCTTCTAACTCAGCTGAACTCCTCTCCACTGCATTTCTCGTCCAAAAAATTTACTGTACTGCATAAAGCCTGGACCAAACTAAATCTGCTGGCTCCCAAACAGGCTTCTTAAGCCTCTAGCAAATCAAGTGTAGGATATTTGTTTCTAAATCTCCAAAGGAGGATTAGGCAGGGTGACCATAATCCTAACCAGCCTCACACCTGCCACTCATTCTTAGTGAAGGAGAGATGCATTTTAGTATCTGGAAGTTGCTAGTGGATGAACCTCTTTGTCCAAGGTAGGATATCAAAAATTACAGTTCTTATTCCCTTGTTTCTTGGCTGCATGGGAAAATAAGAGGTTTTTTTTGTAAGACAAAGAGATATGATTGTTTGTTTTGGTTCTGGTGACATTATTCTTTTTAGTCAGCATCACCTCTCATAATTGACTCTGATGTGAGGAAGGACTAGAGCAGTTAACTGTCTTCTGAAATTTTCTCCCATCATCTCACTTTAAACAAAAAACAAGGTCAGTGAGAGACTTCTTCATATATCTTGTCCAACGTTTGATCAAAACCCCTGCATTTTCCAGGATGTTTACATGTAAGTCCCACTGCAATGACATCAGAGCTTCCAAATACCCATTTTAGCACCAATTAAAGTGGCAATGCTCAGAGCACCATTTATCTCTATTCTGTAGGAGTTTGAGCAGTGCTGTTATTACTTTTGAGGGGGAATTGTGCAGGCTCCTTGTCAATTGGTTTAGGTTTGCCTAAATGAAGCCAAATTGCTCTTGCCATACCCAGCTGCTGCCGCTGCCTGTGTGTTCCACCTTCCCCACATTCACTTTAATCCATCAGCCAAGAGCAAAACAACTTTCCCCTGGTGCACCTCCTGCAAAAAGGGCAGGAAAACACCACAAAAGGGAAAAAAACCACACATCACTTGCAGCATTTTTACATGTAATAGTAACAGTCTCTTGGTGCCATCATCAGCCATGGCATTTCATTCACACAGAACACTTGTGGGCACATCACATATGCTTTTCCATTCAATGTATTTTTAAATGTTTCCCAGGCAACTGTTTCAATACAATATGCCTCCTTGGCAACCTGGTACCCGCAAATGCCATGCTAGTCTCCCTAGTCCTCTTTTTAGGTCTTCCCATCTTGGCATATAAATGTCACAAGGCTGGGTTTTCCATCTCCAGCCACACAGGTGCTGATCTGTCCTTGCCCTTGGAAAGGCTGAATTGAAAAGATGAGTCGTGCACTGGGTGCTGCACGTTGGCAAATTCAGCTTTGGTGTGCTACCAGAGGGAGCAGGTTTCAAAGGCTTTTTGTGGGAAAGAGAATGTCTCCTAAATTAAGGAGAGCCCACAAAACTGTCTCCACTCAACTGACTTTCTCTGGAAGCAGCAATGAGCCTGCACTTCTCAAACTGAAATGCACGTCATCTTTATTCTCCTGACTAAGCCAGCCTTACCCAGTTCCCCTCATTTTGTGGTTTAATTGAAACACATCACATTAATGAAAAGAGTCAGACTTTCCCATTTCACCACGGCCAGTGATCAGCACTGGACTGAGTGGGGCAGTTTGGCTGAGTTACTCTTTCCAGGGCTGCATTTGCTGCCACTGGGCTGTTCAGGGGACACGTTGTGACATTAGAGTGGAGCATTTCAGCTGTGGCACATTTGCTGCAGCAGCTTTCCCTGCTGCTCTGCTCACTGTGGTCTCTTTGGGGACATTGTCCTTTATTACATTTAGCAAAATGACCACACTCATCCTTGAGTGAAGTCACAGACTATTTGACAAGGACAAAAAATTATCAACATGTACTCCTCCCAAGCTAAGAGCTGATTAGATAAAATAATTAAAATATAATAATGTTTCAATGGTCTAGCAAGGAACAATTTCTTCTGAACATTTTTATCTGATACAGGAGCTATCACTACAGAAGCAAAGATATTTCAGAAGGTCTAAAACTATCAGCGAGCATCAGTCGTCATAAAAAAAAAAAAGTTTTAATAAAAACTGCATGTGCTTCAGCCTCGAAGTGGCACATTAAAAAAAATAATAGATCCTGCATGCAATGACATCAAGCTCTGAGAGAAACCCAGCAGAAACTGTGGCATCTCTTCTTCATTGATTACTCCATAACAACAGCTGAAAATTACAAATTTTCCAGTCTATAAAATGCCTAGCACTCCAAATTCTACACCGGCAGCAAAAATCTCCTCCCTGTCTGTGAGCTGCTCTATCTGTAATAGAGACCCTGCATTACCAGGCTTTCTAATTCTTCCCAAATGCAGAAGCTCTCATTCAATGCTGCAGCTGTTGGGGAGGAAATCAGAAATAGCAGAAGGCGGATTAGTTGATAATGTACCAGTTCTTCCCCAGCAAATGCTGGCACCTGCGTTTTACACTCTCCTCTTTCCCTCAGCCCAGGAAAAGATCACTTGGTTTGTTTGGCAGGCAATTTATAGGCTTTAGTGATTGTGGAACTGCAAAAGGATTAGAATTTGTTATAATAGCCCCTTCTTCCTGAGAGCAAAAGTTAAAACTGAGGCCCACTTTACAGCAAGAATCAGGGACCATGTAAGTAAAGATTAAGCGTGTGCAGCTTGATGAGACTCAACAGGGAAGAGATAACTACACATGCTGGCACTCCATTTACAAGGAAATCCCTGCAGATAATCTGTAGGAGCATTCTGGCTTCCACAAGCTCAAATCCCTTGACCACTGGCTCAAATCCAGTCAAGGCTGATTATGATAAAGACTACTCTCTGCATTTCTAGGAGAACTTTTTTTCCTAAGACCACTAAACATTCTAATTATTACATTAGCAAGACCCAAAATCAAGCAGGAAGTAATAGGATTTCCATGGAGTGGAGGAAACAGAAGATATGATCTTGTGCAAAGGGGCAAGCCCAAGAACAGGTCTTATTCTACACTTTGCCTTCCTATTCGTAGTACATTATTAATTCTGGAAAGATGCAGATGAAAAATACAAAATGACAAAGATTTCTAGTTGAAAGATTTCTTAATTGACAAAGGTTTCTAGTTTGAAATCTGCAGGTAACTATAGAAGCAGACGGAGCAAGGATGAAAATATTCAAGACACGGTTAGAGTGAGTAGCATTAAATAGATAACAATTAAAAAAAACTTAGAATTTTCAGTTAAATCTACAAAATCCAAACCCACCTACAATCTACAGTTGCTACAGAAGTTTGGTTTTCTCCTTTTGCTTTTTACAAGCAGAAGCTGCAATAATAGTTTTCTCTACTCTTTTTATTATATTCTTTCATTTGTGGCCCTCACTGCACAATAACCAGTTTTTATGTTCTCCCTTAATAAAGCTTTTGGAAATTCTGTAAGCACCACTCAGCAACACCTCCAGCATGAAGAACAGGCTGCACTCCTGATGGCTGTTCTGGGAGAAGTCATATCTGACATTTATCCATGGGTACAACACACAGTTTAGCAGCAGAGGATTGTCCAAGGAGAATCCATAAAACATAAATCACTAACCCAAACATCACAGGAGTGAAAGAAACCCTGTGGCATCACTGATCATTAGCACAGATACAGCCAGGAGTATGTTCAGAGCGCTTCCACAGCCCCCTGGATTTTGTTAAATCCCTGTTTTGCATGGTTTGCTGCCTCCATGTGGTGACAGTCAGCGCTGGGCCACAATTCCCAGGGATCCTGAGTAAAATCCCCCAAGGAACACTTCTTCAGCTGGTTGTGAAATCAGATTTCTACCCCTCCTCTGCCATCTCATCTCCCACCACTTCCACGAACAAACCCCTCTTCAATTCACACGTTTGCTTTATTTACACCCCTTTTCTCCTGCTCTCCTTTGCTCTGTCTCTGCTGCCACCATCACCTTCCTCTCCACAGCCTAAAACCTTCAGGTTCAGATTCACCCTTTGCCTCTACTCCACTTACCTTGTTCCACCTCCAGCTTTTGGGGGAAAGCGCCTTTCCCAACAAAGGAAGCAAGAAGGGCTGATTTCCTGGGATCTCCTTCCACCACACTGGATGCAGCTTCTAAATGGCAACAAAAATGACAGGCAGAACCCTGTGACTGTCCCCTGGGTGTTCCCTGGGCACTGGAACAGATATTAATGTGGGAAAAGGTTAGTCTGTGTGACAGGGGTTGGCTTTTCCACTGTCATTTCTTTCTTCTTGGATTTAATTCTCACTTTACTCTGCCCATCACACAGCTGAAATGCTGGCCCTCTAGTGTGACAATTCTTTATTATTTTTGTTTTTCAGCTGGGCTATCTATTGTATAAACTCACACAGATCCCAGAAGCAACCAAACACTGCACTTCCAAGATTGTTATCCAGAAAATGAAACCCATTAATGATGCTTTAAAGTTAAGAAATTAGTTATTGCATAGAGTTAAAGGCATTATGGACTCACAGAAACACAAAGTACCTGAGTTAGCAGAGGGAAGGTGAAGGCTGGGCAGAGTCTCCCAGATCTCTGCAGAGACAGAATCATCTTCAGCTGAAACACCTCTGGATGCGGCTGCCTGGACCTGCTCAGGTTTATATTTATGGGAAATGTGAACCTCTGAACTCTGATACCTGTTTTCAAGGTCCAGATCCACTCAAAGCATATATGAAGTCATGTCAAGTGTTACTTAATACATTTTTGCTGTGCTGTGCAATCAACACGATAATTCACAGGTGTACCTTCTAAAACAGTCAATACTGATGCCTCCTTTCTACTCTGAAAAATTCAAGGATGGTGCAGTCCACAGACATCCAGCAATGTATAAACACAGTTACAGAAGAAGAATGTGGACTTGGATGCATGTTTTACCAATAATAAATTGGTTTAATGAAGAATCCCCTGTGCTGGCGCTCCCTGATAAACACCTGTTACCAAACTGGATTTATTCCCTTATACAGTTATTTTTTGCATCAATTGTGACAAGTTTAAGCAACAGAGTTACTTTCTTATCCTTTCACGTACTGTTTGAAGATGAAGTGTCTGTCACCATTCCTCTGGTGTCTGTTTTTGAGAAGGCTGCAGCCCGGGGAGGATTTAAAATTTCTCTAGCACCTTCTTTATTTCAAGCCACACGGCGACACTCCCGCCAAAAACGTCGAACTGCATCACTTCAGATTCTTCTCTAAAAGCGAAATTAGGTCAGAGGTGCGCTCCCAACCCATTTTATTTTCTGGAAGAACAACCTTTGGGTTTGGCCCCGCACAGCAGCTCCAGACCCAGGGCGGGACCGGCCAGGCCCGACCCGCCGCCATCTTGTCCCCCTCAGCCACGGGGACCACCCTGCACAGCCCCTGCCCCTGCCCTTCCCAACACACCGAAACCCGACAAAATCATAAACTTTGAGGTGTAAAAGCAACACAAAACAGCCTGGTTTAGAGGCAGACCAGCCCCCGGCGGCTGAGGGGTGCAAGGCCTGGGGAACAGCGGGCTCCCCTCAGCGCGCCCTCAGAGCTCCCCGCCCGCTCGCTCCGCCGCGAAGGCGGCTCTGAGGGCGGAGAGTCACGGCCCCGGCAGCGCCCCCGGGGAAGCAAAGAGGACGAGGAAGAGGAGGAAGCCGCGGCCGCCCTCTGTCTCCGCCCTCCCGCGGCCGCCAGCGCCGTCCCCCGGCGAGGCGCGGGGAGCCTCGGCCATGTGTGAGGAAGGAGCCGCCAAGCTGCGCCTGAAGCCGCGCACGGCGCCGCCCGCCTGCGGGCAGGAGCGCAGCCCCGGCCCCGAGCCCCCGCCGCGGCCCCAGTGAGTTGGGACCGGGGGGATCGGATCGGCCCCGGGGGAACCGGATCGGCTCTGGGGGACCAAATCGGCCTCGGGAGATCGGATCGGTCCTGGGGGACCAAATCGGCCCCAGGGGATCGGATCGGTCCTGGGGCCAGAGTGCACCCACTCGCGGCGTTTCGCAGTCAGATCTGTGTCTGTTAAAGGTTATTTCATAAAACACCGCCCGTAGCGCCTTTAAAAAATAGAGATAAAACTGCAGGATAAAGCACAGCGGGCCTTCCGCACGTTTCTCGGCACAGAACAGCACCGGCGAGGGCAGGGCCTGAGAAACGTTAATGTATGGAAACTCAGTTTTTCTTCCAGAGTGCGGCTCACAGGAGCGCAGAAATATTTCCTGTTTTTTCCAGCCCTGGAGTTCGGGAGGACTGAAGGCAGGGAGTGGCTCGGTTTGTGTTCGAGCCCAGCGGCTCTGCCGTGTCCCTTCCACCCTGGGCTGTGAGAGGCTGATCACTCTGTTCTTTGCGGCTGTGTAGTTTCTAATTTCTTCCCCGTGCAGCTTCATTCCTGGACAGCAACCCAAAAAACGCATCAGGAAGAATGCCGGAAATACCATTGTGACATTAACAATCCATCCTTCCCTTGGAATTGTCTTTATACAGCACTGCCTTTTAGTGTTTATAGTTCCTAGGATCCATTAAATCAAGTTGTTTGGGAAGATAATCAGTAATTTCAAATGGCAGTGTGGGAATGTCCAGACATACACGGGAACCGATGCAATTGCCACCCTCAGTGCAAACATTTCCATGATTTCTGTGCTCAGCAGGTGTTAAGGTTGGTATTTGAGAAGATAAAACAGTGGCAGCACTTAACTGTTCCACTTGGAAGTGAAGATAGTGAAGGATACCTACTGCTCATTTGTTACAAGCAGAAAGGAAAGCATTTAGACATTAACTTTTTTCCTAGCTGTACAAATTACATAAGTCAAATAAAGCAGCAAAAAATTGTTTGCAGGCTCACTAATGTCTTTGTATTCCAGAAAAAAGAGGCAGACTAGTATCAGTGTATTTTCTTTCTTCTCTCCCACCTTCAAACTATTGGACTGTGTCTTTGCAGGGCATTGACTGACAGATGTTCCTGGTTTGAAAAGGAGGAATTAAATGAGTGTGAAAAAACCTGGTTTTTGCTACTGAAAGACATCAATCAAGATTCCCACTGCCCAAACTGGGACACAGTGCCCAGCTTTCCGGAGTTCTTGGAAAAGGTAGCGTGCTGTATCCTTGTTTTTGCACTCTGTGTCCTGCTTCCAATAGCAACAGCCTGGTTAATGGGGAACAACCTGAAACAGCTTTTAGAGATGTGGGGTTTCAGCTCTTTCATCTCTGTGTGCACTGGTGTGGCTGGGCATGCTGTGGCAGGGAATGTAAGGACAGCTACAAGAGGTTTTGCTGGCAGTACAGCAAATTCTTTCCAACATTTTGCTGGGAAGAGAGAACCTGTGTAAGAATGCTGACTGCCGTAAACACCAGCATCTCCCTAAGGAGGGAAACTGGAAAAGGCAAACTGTAATGGAGGGGTTAATTACACAGAACCCACCCTGACATCACTCCAGTGGTATTAGGCAAGATCACAACGTAAAAATCAGTCCCACAACATAAAAATCAGCCCTTACAAAGTACTTTTTTTCTCCCCTGAACAGCAGCAAGTTGTTGTTTTCATCCTTAGTCTCTCTGGAGCATGAGTATCCATTTAGAAATGTTAAGGGGAGACCATACTCCATCAGCTCCAGGAAGCTCCTGGAAGAGGGACATAAATAAAATGTTCTTTTCTTCCCTGTAGTTCAGCTTTCTCAGTCTTTGCAGCGTGTTCCCAAAGCCTGGCTTTAGGTATTGATTGAGCTACATTTGCTTGAGACATTCTCTGTGTGTGTTTTAGAAACAACAGGAAAGGAGTCCAGAACACCAGGAAGTCTTTACAGTTGGAATAAAAGACTTTCAGTGGGTATCATTCCCATCTTTTCACAAAGAAAAATGTCTGGACCCCAAGGATCTGAGCTCCCAGCAGCCATCACAGAGCCTGAGCAATGAATTACATCAAGGACAGGGCCAAGCAGAGAAACTGAGAAGTTTATCATCCACAGCTGAGAAAAGCTGCAGGGGAACCAGTACAGATCAAGCCAAAACTACATCTGGGGCACACACCCAAGGTGTTTCAGAGCTGGATGTGAGTCCCAGGTCACAGAAACTCGCTAGGCACAGCAGCTCAGCACAGAGCCCTGCAGGAGCTCTGAGCCCTCAGCAGCACCACACAGGGACTGCACAGAGCAGCACAGAAAAGGGTGAGGAGAAGCCTCAAACACAGACTCAGGGGCATCTTCCTGGGGCTGAGAGCCACGAGGAGAGAGTGCAAAACCAGAGTGAAGCAGCTCCAGCTCTTGACAGCTGTCCCATGTGTCTGATGCAGTTTAGTGGAAGGTAAGTTTGTGTTTTGTTGGTTTTTTTTCATAGCTTTCCCACAGATGAACCTCAGCAGGTTCTGCATGCATTTTCTATATACAAAAGCAGGCAAAACTTCTACTGTAAGGTCCTTTTTAGCTGCCAGAATCACCTGCTTTACTGCCATTTACAAGTTGAGTATCTGCTCTAAGAACTGTTAACACAATTTCATAGGACTTAGGCTGTGAGAGTTCCTGAAAACGTGCTTTCCCACAGGTTCTCTAACCCTGCAAGCTACTTGAGTATTTAGCTGATTTTGGTCATTCTGTCAAGAGATTTAGACAGAAAGGGTTTAAATGCATCAGGTCTCCCTCCATATTCAGGTCTGTGCTACTCAGCTCCTTGAGCAGCAGTGAGAGCAAGGGCAATGACAATAAATAACATTGAGTGACAGTTCAGTAACCACAAGCCAAGGGCTGAGATCACCAACCTGCTCAGGTTTATTTCTCTGTGTCCTGGACCCCAAACCTGCAGCTGAGCTGAGATTCAGATACAGAATTATCACAGGGTACAGTGTAAAAATACAGGGAGGCTCCTATGGATTTAATTTACAGTGGGGTCTTCTTGAGAAGTTCAGTGCCCTGTTCACTGATAAAAAGGTTTTTGTGGAGGATTTGAGCACAGGAGTGACTGCCCCACTAAGGGACCAGGACATTTGTGGGAGGGAGTGAAGAAAGAGAGTAGAAGGATGTGTTTGTGTTTGCAGACTGTCCCAGCTGGACATCGATGGCCACCTCGCCAGGTGCCTGTCTGAAAGTGCAGATGATGTCATGTGGTAAATGCAGAGGGGTGGAGAACAAAGGAACAAGGCCAAGGATGAAGCTTCCTCAAAGGAAAAATCCTTAATGCAACAGAAGGATAAGCGCCACCTGCCTAGCTGCTGCTTTTTGATTTGTTTTTTAAATTTTATTTTAAAGCTTCTCAAATGTATGTGAAGTAATTTTAGTTCTGAAAATGATGCTCTGGGATGTCCCAGAGACCCCAGGGAAATCAGGCTTGGTACTCCTGAAAAAAATGCACTACTGGAAACCCCTTGAGCTTTGTCTGATGCACCAGAGCTCTGAATATCTTCAGCCAGAAGAAAGCAGCTGAGCAAAAGACAACTGTTACTCTGATCCAAAAGTTTCTAAACAGATAATCTGTAAAAATAAACTCAGTTTAAAAGTAATTTGAATGTGGCTCTTTTTGTTCTTTTAATACCTAAGTAAGTATAATTGTACAAGTGATTCTGTGAGTGAAGCTGTTTAAGAGAAAGCCCAGACCAAACAAAGGGTGTGGGGTTTCCAAACCTGAAGGAGCCCAGCTAAATTCCAAACCTTACAATGCAGGTTTCTTAAGTCAGTGTCAGACTTTCACAGCCCCATTCACTGATAAATAATTACAGTCTATTAACTTTTTCATTAAAGTCTTTAATAGATGTGCAAGAATATAAATGATCTCAGCTGTTATGGATTAGTATACCATCTTCTGCACAATTAAAACTGGTCAGCAAAGATCCCAACTAATTAATTATACAAAACTACAAGAACATATTTACTGTTTTACAATCATTAAATTAGCTAGAATTTTCATTTACTATTTCAAATAAGACAACTATATATCATTACCAGATCCATTTGTAATATATTAGGATTTTTTTCCAAACCACACATTTAATTACATCCTTCATTTTCTTTTATTTATAAAACAAGTACTTTATATAAAAAATTTCCCCTTCATCATGAACAGAACATTATTCAAACACTTGCACATGAGCAACCAAACTTGTACCCAGCAAACTATTTGGCAACACAGCAACATTGTAAATGCCTGTAAATCCTTAAATAAAAATCAAATAGTCTTTACAATGTTTGATTAGCAAAATGTGTCTTTCTATTCTTCCTTCCCTCCCTCCCAAAATGTTCTGAAACCTAGAAAAAAAGGTTAAAAAAAAAACCCCAACCCACATTTCTAATATTTCCAGTTTAAAGTTCCATGCCCTGGCATGTCAAAGGACAGCTTTACCTGTCACAGTTCCATTCATGAGCTGCCTGCAGTCACTCTGATCTCTACTGATTAGCTTTAGTACCAGGGGAGTTGAAAATACTGAACAGGAAGTTTTTCAGGGGAAATAAAATAAGAGGGGAAAAGGGGGAAAAGGAGCAATTAAAAAAAAAAAAAGTCCGATTACATTTAAAAGGTAATGTTGCCTTTAGTAGATAATAAAGTATCTAAAGTCCAGGCATTTGAGGCAAGTACTTTTTACTAGTTAAATTATTTAGTGCTGATTAAAACACATTTTGCTGAATATGAAAAGCTACAGTCCAACAGAGAAACCCACAACTGAAAACCTGAATGGGATTCATAGAACTAAACAACCACAGGTCTGCATAATTGTGGCTAAGGAGGGGATACAAAACCTAGATTGTTAATCAGTGATTAATTGAACATCTCAAACAATGTTTTGGCAGTCTGGTCCTAGCACCTCATGACTTGGATGTGAATCCCAAAGATGTCATGTTCAGCACCTAATGCAATGCTGTACCCTGAGAAAACCATAGGTTAATGTAAAGAAAGTGAAAGTGTCACAATTTCTGCTGTGTTTTCCACGCAGGTGAGATGCCACAGCACAGGGGCTGTCCTCCCTCCCCTCTGAGTCCTCCCTGGCACCCCCAGCTCCCACCACAAGGGATTCCACAGTTGGCTTTTGCTTTTTCCAATTTCTTAGGTATTGGTTTTTTTCTTCCATTAAAAGAATTGTACTGCTTTGATGCAAATCATTTTGCTGAAAGATCCCATTCTCTGCTGCAGAATGATTAGTTATTAATGCACACTGAGCAGCTGTAAGCAGACAGTTGATCATAAGTAGGAGGTGTGCTTTATCAGGAAGATGGATTTTATTTATGGTTATTCTAGATTTACTACTTAAACTTTAAGGCTATGCTTTACTATGCTTTTGCTCTACATCTGAATATTTGTATTGTTGATAAAAATACTTTTCAAAAATCTAATATACAACACAATATCATTGTAGGTGTAGGCACTGCTTAAGTATGTTTAGAAATCCTTTGTGTGCAAATTTAGTTTTCTTCAATCTCTACATTTTGGTAAATTTGGAGTTTAAGACAACAGATTCTGAAATTGATACAGTAAATTCTAATTTGGAATTAATCTCACTGAGTCACTCTGCATTCCAAATTCTGTAAAAATGCAACTAAACATCAGGCTGCAGCTGTGAACTGTATGTTTCAGATGGAAATGTTACTTAGCATTAACAAGCAGAACTTACCAGGTGTAAGAACTTCCCAAATATGCAATAATCCTTCAATGCAGTTTACCCATTTAGGCACTTAAATCTTGTACCCAAATTTATGTTTTGATTGCTAATAAAACACAACTCCTTTTAAATATATCTGAGATGTTTAGACAGGTACCACTTGTGAAAAAAGGCATCAAAAATAAGCTTCAACACCACCGTAATATATTTTATTCTTCAGGATGTTACACTGTAATACTCTTCAACTGGGAGCTCATTGCATCAAATGTTTGTAGAAAGTGTGTGAATCTCAAAGTTTCTCATCCTTTTGCAGGGATGCAATGAACATTTCAATCCTTCATGAAACAGGCACAAAATGCAAATTCCTTCATTAATGAAGCCAGTTGTGTCAGTGCCCAGAACTTAAGCATCACTAAGTGGCAGAGGACACCCACCAAAATCATTATTCTCTTCTTTGATTTTCAGCAGCAAATTTTGTTTTTAGATCATTGGTCTCCATCCCAAGTGACCAGTCCCCAGCCTCGCATGCATATACTGTAGTTAAGGATAAATTAATGTCAGTCACACTGTCCCCAACGAGGTCATTCCTTCATACTGTTTCTTCTGTTGACAGCAACAATGGATTAATATATTCAAATCCTTCAAATTCTGACTGATCTATTCGCTTTATTATATCTCTGAAAAACAAATGAGAGCAGTGTTAATTTATCAGAGCACCGGGCAGCCTTCTACCACACAACAACTTCTACAAAACACCAAGAATTTCAAATTTACTGGAACGTGACAACCATCTAATGGCAAGCACAGAGTCTCTTAGTGATTTTCAGCTAATTTATGAATTGATTTCTAGATTTGCAGCTGGGCTGGGGCACATACTCATCATCTGGGGTGAGCTGCACGGGCTCGCTGGTGAACTGCGTGTCGAAGTTGTCCAAGCCGTAATCGTCCGTGATCTGCGGCTGGAACGGCGGCGTCGTCTGCTTCTTCTCCAGCTGCCCAAAAAATGGGGAAAAGGAATAAAAAAAATCACAGTGTGGAAGGGTTGCAGCATCCCTCAGGAAACTCAAATCCAACTGCTGTAGGTGCTTATTGAAAGGAGCGTCAAAATGCTAAATAGTACACCCTACAAGCCAGGCAATACAGTTACTGCTCTGCATTTTTAAATTAAAATCCACAATTAATGATCCTTTTCAGTTTTCTCTAAATTGGTAGATTAGACTCAGGATTGATAAATTCCCACAGTGCTGCAATATAGCAATTAGCATAATATATTTACTTTTGCTCCTGAGAAACTGACCTACTTTTCTTCCTGCATTTGTGTGCAATCTGTCACTTAGTCCAATTTATAGTAGCACAGACACCAACATTTAATTCTAACATTATCATTCAGTTAAAAAACTGTCTGGGCCACAAATCTCCACAATCTAACTTCGGACAGGTAAGTGTGGTGAGAGTGAGTAGTGGTTATCACTGACCAAAATAATCACTTGTACTACCAACATTGGATAAAAATCTGATTTTAAGGCCAGGATCTCTCATGGTGCTTGGTACAGAGCAAACAAAACAGGGAATAAATCACAGAAAAATCCTGGATTTCAGGTTTCAGATGAGAGGGGGGGATGAAATTGTGAAACTGTCACAGGGTGATGCATTAACACATCAACATCCCATCGATGATCAGCTCTGGGAAAGAACCACAAAATCCAAATTGTGACCAAGAAAGAATCAGCTCCTCCCAAACAAGAATGGCAACATGAAGGAGTCAGCAAAATGAATATTTAAAAACTGAAGTAGGGTGGCAGGAGTGTCCCTGGGAGTTGTTGCCACACACATCCAACAGCCAGGCATTATTATCATTCCACAAGAAGTTAAACCTCTGACTTCCTGCTTTGTTACACTCAGCAAAGCATAAAAACCCTCTTAAATCAGCCACAGAGAGAACCTGCAGCCTTTAACTTGAGAAAATAAATGACAAAATAGGTGGTGCAGCTCTAGAAAACACCTCACTGCAAACAGGAGCTGTGGCTGTGTAGTTCTTACTCCAGCATGTAATGGTTAAACACCAAAACCAGGCACTGAGATAAAAACAGACTGAATATCCCAAAACAATCCAAAAACACTGCCCTGCGTGCTGCTGAGCCATCCTACAGCACAGGGAGCAATCTGAAGGGATTTGGGCTGTGCCACACACTCTGGATGACTAACACCAGGAAAAATGTTCCTGGGCTGAGTGCTCACTTTCCCTGTATTTATTTTTCCATTCAGCTCAAGCTTCACACAGAACAAGTTTTAAGTCGGTGTTAGACTTGTTTCCTTAGGTTCCAACTTGAAAAGCTTTTAAGTCCAAATGTTTTCTTTGAAATGCAGGTGGTGAGGAGGAGATTCTAATAACTAAAAAAGCTTTCCAAGTATTTTCTCATTTTTTCCTGAGTGCATTTGCCAAAACTTATTAGAAATTTAACTTCAAAATTATCTGACGTTGATCCTCCTGAGCAGTACTCTCCTAATCACACCCCAAAAAAGATCACCTAAATCTTCCTTTTTTTTTAAATAGGGATTTAATACTGAAGCTTTCAGCCATAAAAATATGTTAGAAAATGTAAACATTCAGTCAGCATAAATGGTGACCAAGAAGTACCGATTTTGATGAAGAGTTTTTTCTACAAATAAAAAGAATACAAATCCAAGAGTTGTCTTTTTCCCTCCCTCTCAAACTGCAAAGCAGAGCAAACTGCAGGACATGATGTTCTGCTCCACACCCCCAGGTGAGCTGCACTGGAGACTACAAGATAGCAAAAAAAACAAAACAAAAAAAACAAACCAAAACCACAAACCTAAAAACCACTCAGGTTGAAGGGAGAACTCCAAGCAAGGGACTGAAATTAAACAAAATTAAAGAGAGCCCTCATTACAGGGAAAATTTTGTCAACACCAGGTCTTTTAAAGCCCTGGCTCCTTCTGCACCAAGTTCTCTGAAATGTTACAATGAAATTCAGAGCAGCAGCTTCAAAGGCAAAATGAAATTGTGCAGCTTTCTCTCATCTGAACTCTTTTCATGTCAGTGCTGCCTCTTCCTACCCTTCCTGCAGCCTTCCCAGACAGTGGAAATCCTACAGACACACTTTTCAATTGTTAACTACCTATTAAAAATGTAATGCTGGCAGGGAGGTGCTCCAGACTTTACAGCTTTATTGCTCAAGGGTCAATAAATGTGATTATGGTATTTCTGGGATGGTTTCCACACTGGAGACAGAAGGTAACATAATTACCAAGTAGCAGAAGATTTAAAAAGTCAATTTTGATACAATTTTATGTTTGCAAACCCATTGAAACGCAAGTCATCTTCTTCACCATGAACCAAAAACCTCCCTCAGCTCAGCAGGACTAAAGAAAATCTGCAAACTGTAATCAAAGCCCCTTTCTAAATAACCCCACTGCTCTCCTGCTACATCCTTAATAAAAGAGACTGATCCTGCTCACTCCTCCTCAGGTCACTAAGCCCTGACACCCACCTGAATAATCCTAATCAATATTGATTTTAGGAGTCACAGAATTGGTAAATTCAGAATTGGTAAATTTGGGTTTTGATGTACTATGACCACTACTTTCACATTTCCAAAACTCATTTTCCCTGCTTGCAACGGGGTTGTTCACAGGCACACAAGCAATAAATGAATGAATTTCCCCTTCTGAACACCCAGAAACACAAGGAGTGATTTTTACCAGATCCCAGTCTATGCTGCGGAAAAACGTGTGAGACTTGATATCAGCAAATCCTGTCTGGGGCTGACAGCCAAGCCTTTCTTTGGGATCCTGTGGAAAACAGACACTGGAATTACACACTCCAAGCCACTTCCAGCCCACGTTTGCCAAAAGCCCACAGAGATGACTCCAGCATTCCCATGACTCTGCAAACTCTGCTGGGATAAACACACTATGGCTAGCAAGGGATGTTTCTTTTTTTATTTTTCAATAATTTTTTAAAATAAAATTTTAAAACTGAATTTTTAAATTATCTTTTACAACTTCTTAAAATAAAGGATTTATTTAGCAATGTGTTTAGCAATTTATTTAGCACTAATTCATATCCTTTTTTTTTCCATTCCTGATAATAGTTCTTCAACTTCAATCAACTTAATTAAATGAGTAAAAGTATTACAGAAAAGAGTTTATAAACAAAGCTACAGTTATTTTTTAAAAGCCTGCACCTAGTTGAAAATTGAGCCTATGTTGTGGAATTCCCTCAGTAATTTTGAAACTAAGTGGAGTTTTTAACATAGAGGATACCAAGGTTTTATAGATTTTCTTAACAGTAAGCAGATTAACTTCTTAACTGTATCACTTTCAACAGGAAGCTCTGACTTCCAGCTTTCAGATGCTAAAAATAAGAGAATGTTATTTACCTTGTTTAAAAATCCTTTTAACACATGGGAAGCCTTGACAGAAAGAAACCTTGGAATCCGGATTGGCTTCTCCAGAATAACTGTGACAGGTTTAAAAACAGCAATACTGGGTTTTGGTTTGTGGCATTGACCATGATTTCAATACAAACATTTATTAATTCAGAAATGGAAGATAACATAATTATTTAAAATCATGCAAACAAAAGGAGCTACAGGAATTCAGGGCATTGTACTATGGACACTGGACATGTTACCTTCATTACCTTTTGCTATTATTTGTTGTGTACACAGGAAATAAAACTTTCAGTCCTCAGTACATGGCAGAGTGTGATTTTTAAACAGAATTTATTTTAGATCAGGCCCTTCAAGAAGAGCATGACACATTCTGTTACAGAACTGCAAGAACAGCTTTAAAGAAGTTTTGCTGTTATGGAATTGGAAGCTTCACAAGTGCACAACTCCAGCAGCTGTGGGTAACGCTGGGAGAGGAAACCACAACTCTGCAATGCAAGCTGTTCACTGGGATTGTACCTCCGCAAAAAACACCCCAAACTGCCCACTGGGATTGTACCTCCCCAAAAAACACCCCAAGCTGTCCACTGGGATTGTACCCCCACAAACAAACACCTCAAGCTGCCCACTGGGATTGTACCTCCCCAAAAAAACACCCCAAGCTGCCCACTGGGATTGTACCCCCCAAAAAACACCCCAAACAAACACCCCAAGCTGTTCACTGGGATTGTAACCCTCAAACAAACACCCCAAGCTGCCCACTGGGATTGTACCCACCAAAAAACACCCCAAAGAAACAGCCCAAGCTGTTCACTGGGATTGTACTCCCCAAACAAACACCTCAAGCTGTCCACTGGGATTGTACCCCACAAACAAACACCCCAAGTTGTTCACTGGGATTGTAACCCCCAAATTCCCCAAACAAACACCCCAAGCTGCCCACTGGGATTGTGCCCCCCAAACCAACAGCCCAAAGGCAGGCTGTACCTTGGAAGAGGTAATCTTCAGTGTTCATGTCAGGATTGTCAGTGATGATGTCGAACGGGGACCTGCCGGCCATCATCTCGAACATGAGCACCCCCAGCGCCCACCAGTCCACACTGAACCCTGCAAACACCAGGAATTCTCAGCCAGGACTCAGCCAAACCCTGCCCTGGCATCTCCTCTCCCACACTCATCAGGATTGAGGGCCTGGTTGTGGTTTTACTGAAATCACTGCCATGATTTACACCATCGCTGCCTGAGTCTGAGTTTCCTCAACGGGGATGACAAATGTAGGGGAACTCAGGCAGGCAGCAAAGCTGCAGTTGAAATGTTCTCCTATAATATCATTTCATAAGTATTCTTAATGCCAAGTATGATTTATGATTTAAAAGAAGCTGAAATGAGTGATTGGAAGAGAAAAAACTTTGTTTCAAGAAAAAAATTAAAACTGTACAACAAGCACTCGAGAAGTTTTATTGTATATTAACACAGAAATGTGTAAGTAAAAAAATCAATTGTATTTGAACCAAGCTACAGCTCTATTTATTGTAATTCTTGGTTGTTTAGTCGTGACTTACCATATTCTTCTCCTCTGAGGATCTCTGGTGCAATGTAATTTGGTGTCCCACAGAAAGTGCTTGTAGTGTCACCTGGGCCCAAACCTTCCTACATGCAGAAATCATGCCAGAAATTAAAAGCTGGCCTCCTCTTCTGGGTATTTCCTTTAATTATACTTAAAACCCCAAGTTTCTCAGAGAGTTTAAAGAGCTTCCTTTCACAAAATAAGTACTCATAGTGCTCAAAACTGGTTTATGACTTCACAGCTTCTCTTCAAAAAAGCTGATTAAAACTGAGCTACAACATGCAGGTAACAATATTTTGCTTTCTAATTACACATACATTAAAAAAAAATCACTTAAACAATTTGGCAGTCCTTTTCAAATAGATAATGGGGGAAAAAACCCTCTATTAAAATTCAGTTCCAAATGTGGTTCTGTCCAACAGTTTTTTCAGACTAGAATTCCAATTCCACAACCAAATTCTGGGCTCAGTAACATCAGTGGTAATATAAAGGTGAATTTCCTTGGTGTTCTCTAAGAGAGAAAGAAGAAAGGTCAGGAAAATCCTACCTTGCACATGCCATAATCTGTTAATTTGATATGACCCTCTGCATCTAAGAGAACATTGTCCAGTTTTAAATCTCTGTAGATGATGCCTCTTTCATGTAGGAAGTTTAGAGCAATACAAATTTCAGCAGCATAAAACCTGAAATTAAAAAGGAGAAAGTTCGTATTAGCATTGAGATGGTACAAAAGCTGATGCAATTCAAATATCTGTTCTTAAATCATCATTTTACAGCCAACTTTAATCTATCAATAGCATCAAAAACCCAAGCTACATTTATTGATAAGTACACTGGCCTCTTAAAAGCCCATTCCCTAAACAAAAATGAGATTTTTTTTTTATGCTACTAATTAAGAAAATATTTATTCTTTATTCCACAGATTTTTTTCCTAAAAATACCACACAGCAAAATGGAAGATCTCCATTTTCTCTTATTCAGAATGACAGTGAGCCTTTGTGTAGTGCAGGGCCATGCATGGATCTTTAATCTTCTCCCACCACTGTTGTATTATTTCAACATCAGAGCAAATTAGGTAGAATATTACACTTTCTATCAACAGCTCAAAGGGGCATCACCTAAATATGAAGGAGTAAATTGGAATAACTGCTACTACTGATGAACTGCTTGCTCTCTACAACTATTCATATCCTTGAAAAAAAGAAAATTTGCATTTCTTCCCAGGCAGGACATTCTAAAGTGAAGAATCCAAGTCCATTTCAGACCCAGAACAGAAGCAAGCAGGAAATACCTGGCATGCTCCTCAGGAAGTTTCCTCTGCCGTTGCATATGGAACATGAGGTCTCCCCCATTCACATACTCTATGACAAGGAACAATCTGAAATCACAGAACACAATTCATGCATTCCAAGGAAACTCCCCAGAAAAGCTGCTTTTCTTCTTCCCATCTGAGCCATTTTCACTTCCACTCTTGATTCAGACTTCTAGATTTCTCACAGTTACAGAAGCTACTTAAGAGGGGGAAAAAAAGAGAGAGCACTTATTGGATGTGTATTATGTAGGAACACTCCCTTGATTTAAATGCTACCTGTGTGTAAATCTGTGTAAATGAATTAAATTAATTAATTATAAGGTATAATTATAGGAATTAAACAAGTGTGACACTGTACACAACACAGGAAGCTCTGGGCTCATTTGTTCCTCTGGAGAGTGAGTGTTTGACACAAGCTGCTCCAAACTAGGGAGAAGTCAGTAGGGGACACAGATCCAGGTGGAACTGGGCACAGAGAAGGATTTTTGTTACAGTCTGCAGGAAAGCTTTCATCCTTGGGAAAATCTGATCCAGGCAGTGCTGCCAAGGTCAGAGAGAGCTCAGGACAGGAACATGCTGAGGGAGAGCTGCTGGGGAAGGCTGGGCTGGCCCAGGGAGCAGCATTTCCTTGTACACCTCATTTTCCATGAGCTGGAAACTCCTCTCCACACATCCACACACTGGAAAACATTCCATTTGGAGAACAAACGCTCCAGTCTCCCAGATCACTCTAGCTGGTGATTTTTTATGCTCCTTGGAAAAGGATTCTTCATTTGAAACACTTACAAAGTGTTAAAACTTAAAGCAGGAAAATCTGTTGGACAGAATCCAGCTGGCAGGACTCTGAGTGGCCTCCCCACAAGAAGATAAATGCTAAACTGAAATTAAATAAGCAACAAACAAAATACATAACAATGCCATGAGTACTTGATTACAGCACTCCTGACGTTTTTTGCTTCCAGCTTTCTTATCCTATTTAGAAGTCCCCAATGTTTTATCACCATTCAGAACTTGCAATTTCAAGTTCCTTGTCATGTTCAAGTGTGTCAGTAGTGGCAGGCCTTGCTGGGTTTAGAAGGATTTACTGAAACACCACCAGTTTTGCAGGATGGAGGTTGCTATCCTTGGAAGAAACTTATCTGGCAGTTCTGGGCAAGTCCAAGGCATATATTTGATTAATGAAACATATTTTAATAATGAAACAAGCATCATCAGTATCTGAAACAATGAACAGCTACCTACAGCATCAATTAGCCTCACATTTAGGTACACATTTGTGTTAAAAACTAATTTAAAACTATTTTAAAGAGAAATAGCATCTTTTGCAACTTTCCCCTTGTTAGTACCCTCATCACAGCCTGTTCTATTACAACTCATTTTCTTTGGGCCACTTAACACAATATGATGTTGATGAATTTATTCACTCAGAATCAGTTCTGTGCTTCTCCTGCTTGATGTAAATGAGGTCATAATTATGATTTTATAACTTTACAGCCATAATCAAATTGTGAATTCATGACATTATGGTTATACCCATGGCAAATGGCTGAAGTTACCAACAAAAAAACTCGAGTTTCACTGCAAGAAGCAGCTGGGCTGGAAAAGCAGGAGTTATAAAGATACATCAGGAATACAGAAAGCTTTGATTATGTCCAGCAGTGAGTTTTTTCCTATTTCTGCTCCTCAGCTTTGTCAGTGGAGCTGCCAAAGAGGAATGCACAGGATCGGGCTGCTGGCTCAGCCTTTTTCTGGGTTTCAGTAGTTACAAGAAACCTCCTTCTCAATACCTCACCCTGCATGGCCACTTGAATTTTTACATCAGGTGTACAGGGCTGTGCTCAGGAAGGCAGGACAGCTCCTCCTCTCCCTTCAGGCCTGACCCACACCACCACACTTTTCTCCACACCCCTCAGAACTGACTTTGTTGCAGCAGTGAATCCCTGACAATGCTAATGCTTTCTTCCAAAAATCCCTGGCTGTGTGATGGCAGTGGTTACATTTGCTTTAGGAGAAGCAGTTTAGCACAATGATCAAGATTCTCAAGAAAAAGAAAAAAAAAAAAAGAATTTCAGATCTTTCTTACCGACTTGTTGTTTGAAAGCATGAATGTAAACCAACTAGGAATGGGTTACTGGATGCCTGTTCAAACACATGTTTCTCTGTCTGTACCCAATCAATATCCTGAAATAGAGTAATTGAACAATCAGAACTCCTGCTGAATAACCACTCTGGGTTTTCCCAGAAAAACACCTGTGAGCATCACAGTGCTGCCTTACACACGCTGTCATTGGAACATTGTTCTCCAGAAAGGCAAAGACCCCTCAAATCTGGAGGAAATTATAAAACACTCTAATTCAGTTATATAATCAGCAGTTATTTAACCATTTAAGGAAGGTCTGCACAAAATCTAAGCCATTGTTAACAACAGACATCTGCAACATTTGATAAACTGCTCACACTGCTGCATGGAAATAAATTCAGTTCTTAGATAAATGATCCTAAAGCTGCTGAAGCAGCTCATGCCAGCAACACAAGCAATGTGAATCTCCAGCTTTTAAAAGGTTCAAGTGAACTGAACTTCATCTCCTCATCTGAAATTCAAATTTAATTCAATGAAACTACCAAAAACCTGCTTAGTTGGTCCAGCCAAAAATCATTAAAATCATCACAGATACCTTTAATCCTTCAACAGGGAGAAGCCCTGAACACCCAGTGCAAAACCACATCATAAAAACCTACCACAGTTTGCATGATACTGGCACAAGGCTGCAAAATCCAGAGCTGTGATAACAAAGCATTTAAGCTTTATTTCATGTAACCAGGCACAATTTAAACATCACAGACAGCTGGGTTTAGCTGCAGATATTCACCCCTCCTGCAATGCACTGATCATGTGCCACCCTGCAAACACTCAGGACCCTGCCAATACACCAGAACTGCAATTGTTCTAAAAATTCTCCATTTACCACAGATACTCCCAGCTTCCCAACCAATCTGGAGACAAGAAATACAGAGACTGAGAAATCAGACCTTCCTGGCAGGGATGGAAGCTGGCACTGAGGAAACCCAGAAGTGTCACCATCAAATTAAATAAACCTGTTAGGTTTTGTGTGTGGACCCTCATGAAGATACATCACCTTGGAAGGATAAACCTGAGTCCAGACCAAAACTCAGAGTCAAAAATCCAATTTTGAATAAAGCACTAAATATGTCCACTTCTTCTTAACTAAATGAGCTTCTCTTTAAGAGTCTTTGAATTAACTCTTCATTAGTGCACTTGTGTACGTGGCATTAGGATTATAACAGTGCTCCACTTAACAAAACTAAGCTTAGCAAAACTGAACAGAATCCCAGGTATTTGATTTCCCTCCATCTCACTTCTCTCCACTACCAGCCATAGCCTGGAAAGCACCAGCTAATTTAAACATGCTGATACTTGCTGTGTAATTGATTTTCTTTGTGCAACACTTCTAAGGTAAAATTTCCATTACTTGCAATATCTCGTGCACTCAGATTTCAGTGAACTTCCTATCAATTCCCAGAATTTCATTATAAAACCTATCTTAGAGAAAAGAAAAACCAATTAGCTCTATCTTCTATCTAATTATGAGAGCCACAACTCCAGAAAGCCTTTCCTCATCTACTTGTGGTTCTCAAACAGCTGCACAACTCATTAAACAGGACTTGGCTTCGGCTCCCACCTTCTTGGAAAAACACATGTTAAAAAGGAAACAGTAAATAAACCACACAACAGCCTCATCTTGTTCATAAAAAGAAACATCAAATAAATGAGAAAGCCTAATGATTTTAGGAGAAGTAAGCCCAGCCTCTGGAAAAATAACAAAGATGACAACCAGAGCAACTGATTGAAACTACCAAAACAAAGAATACTTAAAATAGTGTTTTGATGGTTTTTGCCCAAACACCCTACTTTCAAAAACGTGTATTATAGGAAAAATATTTTAAAAAACCCCAAAAACCTTCCCCTTTTTAATTTCCAATTTTCCCCCCAAACCTGTGCATTTGAGATCTTGTATTTAAGAAATCTAAAGGATTTTGAAAATAATGGAGAAATGCAGCAGATTTCTGTGGCAGACAGAAACACAGGGATCTCAAATAGCAGTACCATAATTTTTGAACTCATGGAAGAAATATTTCAGAATACTGAGTCACTTGCACATAGGCTCTGCCAACATGAGTGTAGGAACAAAGTTTCAGGTCCTTTTCTGACACACACACAATGCTTTTGCCTTGGAAAACAAATTTGCTTTCTTTCAAAGTGTACAAATTCCACCCCATTTATCTCATCACTTACAGATTAGCACATCCAGGTTGGAATGTTTAATACGTCATTTCTACTAAGACTATTAGTAATTGTTAGTTGTTATTAAAATAAGGGACATTTCTCTCAGATTTCATCCTGGTGCTTCATGCAGAATTGATGACAAATGAGTTCAAAAGTCAGAAAACCTTCTCTGCCAGAGAAGTTGTCTAAACACCAAGTTCTTGCTTAGCTGAATGGTTTTTGTTAAAGCATAGTAAGTTTTTATAGTATGTAACAGCATGCAATTAACACAGACTTTTACCTCATCATCATGGACCAGTTCCTTTTTTACCACTTTCATAGCATAAATCTGATCATTCTTTTTTAACCGAACTAGAAGAACTTTGGCATAACTTCCACGGCCAATAACTCGGATTAAATCAAAGTCCTGGAGTCCAAGCCCTTGAGAAATCTTAATTCCATCCATTCCATCAATGACTGGTTTGAGATCCTGTATAAAAAGAAACAGATGCTAGAAACTGAAGACATTTCCATAGCAAGTAACTATTAAAGCAGAGAGATCTTTAAGCACTGGACAGAATTTGCTGACTTTACTTGGCACTGGCACCCAGGGCTGGATGCTGACTGGAACACATTTGTTTAGAAATGTTTGGTTTCCACTGGGTTTGCTCTTACTAAAAGTTACTGGTTGGTTTTTTTTGTTTTTCAAGGCAGTAGTTCATCCAACTAATCATTTTCATATTCCCTGCTGGAAAGCAGAAGGCAGTGCCTTGAGAAATGAGGTTTATCCAAATTCCTGAAGCTCAAGGCATGTATCCTTTGTAGAAAGTGAGGAGCATTGTTCATATCCTGACAGATACATTACAAATTAATAAAGGATATCTAAAAATAAGATTAATAAGGAAACACTAATTTTACCTGTCTTGGTTTCAGTTTAGGCAACAACTGTCTGTGTTCAGCTCACTATAATTTTAATGAAAATTAAGATCTCTAAAAGGTTCCTGGGAACACACAGAAGCAGATCTCAACTTCTCAAGTCTGAGAATTTGCAGGAAACATTCCACTATGAAGAAAGTTATTTTTAAATTCATAATTTAAAAATGAGAAATTTTATATGGAATTAGATGTGAAAACATGGGACTGAAGATGGAGCAGCTGAACTAGACAAATGCAGCAGGTACTTGGACTTTCAGCTTTTACCAATATACCCCAGGCTTTGACACACTTCTGTGGCCTATTTTTATCTGACCTCACACTACTGTACTTGCAGACAGATCAGCATTCTGCAGAACTGTGGAAAGTGTTTATATAAAGAATCTTGATCTAGGATTGACTGCTATTAGAAGAGATTGCTCTAAGCTTAAAGATTCTAGACAAAGCTCTCAGAACACCAACTCCTTTCTGCAGGATACCTTAAATGATTTCAGTACAGCTCAAAGGCAAGGTGGGACAATCAGAGCAGCAAATTCAGGGCAGTTGAGCAAAGAGCAGCTACCAAATTTCAGCACCAACCTGAGCACTGACCACAGCTAAAGTGAGCTATTAAAATCCACTGATGTGCTTTTAATTTCTACCCTTCCATTTCAGAATTTGAGATAAAAATCTGTAGATACATGACTGAAAATAAGGCAGCAGGAGGAGCTACTCGAGTGTGAAAGGAATGGAAGTGACAAGTATTGTAGTGGAGGCAAAGGAAAAAGGTGCAGCCTCGCTCAGAGGGGAACATCAAACCAACTGCCAGTGCTCTGCTGAGTGCATCCTATTTATTTTAAACATGCCAAGAGCATTCTTAAAAGAAATGTCTTTAAGCCCTTTAGAACTGGAGCACATTCAGATCTTTCAGACTGCTCTGAAGGAATAACATTGTTGATGTGCAGAGATTGAATCAGATCTACAAAGGAGCTGAAAGAAGAGTTTAAGTGTGTGTTATTCTGGTTGTGTTTCCACAGGAGATGCCCATAAATGCTTAGGTATTATTTCTATGACCCCTGTCAGAGAGCTGGGTAGTTAATGGATTACCAGACTGAACCAAGCTCCACAGCAATAGCCTGAGGGTGACAAAGGGTGAGCATCCATTAGGGACAGCAGACAAGGCAATGGCAAAGCCACCATTTGTTCTAAGGACCATTAAAGTCAAACCCTCTGCTAAATCACTGTTATTGCAACAAATGGAAGTGAGAAAACAAAAATGTTAAAAGGTATCTTGGATGAGCGGAATGGCAACAGCTGAACACAGAAGAAATCTGGAAAAAAATCCAATAAAAGTGCTTAAAAAAGTTATCAATTTTCAGATAAAAACTAAAACAACCCAGACTTCTGAAAAAGGCAGCAAAAAGCCCAGAACAAATAATCAGCTATTTTATAAAATGTTGAATGGCTAGGTTGGACTTAATGATCTCAAAGGTCTTTTCCAACGTGGTTAATTCTATGATTTGGAGCACATAAATACAAATTGCAAAAATATTTTAAGAACATACCTCAGAGTCATCTTTAATGGTGTCGTGTTTCCGGTTTGAAGGAATGTAGGGAACTGGAAAAGAAATCAAAGCAATGTGGTCATAAAGGCCTTCATTGAAATAGTTCTAAAAATCAATAAACAGCAAGATATTTAGTAGCTTATGGCCAGTTTGCTTTAAATACTACTGGACAGTTGACCATAATTTTCCACTTTTGTAAAAAGGAAGAGGAAAAAAAATGAGGGCAAGAGGGATTCTGAAGTATGAAAGCACTCACTTCCATCAGTGTCTTCTGCAGGGAGATCAGCCTCATCATTTTTGTCACCTAAGCGAGGTTCCTGGGCAGGCATGACCGAATCCTGCAAGCACACAGGGCACACACACAGTGGGCACACACACAGTAGGCACACACACAGTGGGCACGCAGCCCCCCTGCCTGAAACCACAGCTCCCTCACGTCTCCAGGTCTTCCCCAATCAAAACTGGATTTTGGATTCAGTGTGGCCAAATATCAGTGTTTTGTAATGCATGTTAAGCCTACCAAAACCTGAATGTTGTATCAGCCATTCTCTGCAGCTGCAGCAGATGCTTGACTGTCTTCTGAAAGTAAGAGTGGTGAATTGAACAGCAAAGTTCAAACTTTTATTCTGCTTTAAGACCTCTTAGTGTTTCATATGGAACTGCAACTAAGTAAACACTTTAGCATATTGTTAACTCTCCATTTAGAGCACTGGTATATTCCTTTCCTGCTCAATAAAAACATGAACTGTTCCTCATTATGCATAAATTAGTGAAAATCACAATAACAGATATTTTATATTCATTTGGACCCTGGGCTCATCCCCAAGACAAGCAGGACTGTTCCAGAAAGTACAGCAGCATGCAGAAATTAACTGGCAAAGAACCGGTAATGTCAAGGCAAGTCACATACAATACCAACAAAGAAAAATACTGGTTTAAGTTTTGAAGTCTTCAGTCAAAAAAAAAAAAATGATACGACCACCAGTGAAACACTGGGGATGAGTAGAGGAAAGGGCTGAAATTCAGATACACAGATGTTTCAATGTTTTGATGTTTAAAGCCTAGGAAAGACCCTGGCACTGGAATGAGAGTCATGGATAGGGAGAGATCAGTACTGGAGAAACTGAGATGGCAGGAACAGGAAAGCAATAAGCCTTTCTGAAAAGAGCAGTGCAGAAATTATACCAGTGCTTTAATTCTTGAAACATTCCCACAGGCTAAAAGGAATAACTTCTGAGCTTGTCAGGGTCTAATGGAGAAGTCAAATTCAAGCCTGAGCATGCTGAAGTCACATCACAAGCTTTCCTTCTCACTTTCTCTCTGCTCACAATCCAAAGGGCCTGTCCTCTGCAGAAACTGAAAGCCAAACCCTCCCAAGCATTACAAATGCACAGAAATGCCCACATTTCATTCCTCAGCACACATCTACCAAGAGCAGCACATCCCAGAGAGGCACTCCCCAGCCCAGGGCTGAACACACACTCACCATATGCCTTTTGCAGGTCAGTGGGACAAGGATGTGACAACGTTTATGGACCAAGAGCTTGCAGTTGATACACTTGTAGCCTTGCTTTGCCAGCCCCCATATCCTTTCACTGCACTGGCCACAGTACGCTCTCTGCAAGCCACAATGCACATCATCAGTTCCAGGAGCAAGCCCTGCAGGAAGGGAGCAGTTCTCTAGCAGCAAGAGCCCATCCCAGTCACCTAACACACGTTCAGTAATAATTTTAGCATATCCAGGATTATAATAATAGCTGAAAGGTTACACTTCACAGCCAGAATTCAGCTAAATGCAGTTCTTTTTAAATGAATGTTAGGAAAACAAATACCTCAAGCATATGGAACACATTACAGTGTGACATTAGCAAACCATTTTCAGAGATTAAGTCTATTTAGAATCTCAGGTTTTGACAGAGGCACCCAAACCAAAACTGCCAGAAGTTTGTACTACACGATTATGTATAAAATGTATGAAAAGCACCCAAACTGACTGTGTTGGAGAACATTGGCACAAAATGTTAAGCAGACAATGAATAAAAGGTGTCCTTACATATACATCTATACTTTTTAAGAGTGGTAGAAACTCTGCATAATTAAAATCCATTAATCACATCTGATCTCAAGCGGCTGTGCGGCATTGAGCATCAAAAATCTATGGTGTTTTTAACATATGTAACAGAAGAGCTAAATCACTTTTAACAAAATGAGTTAAATGACTGCCAAAGCTCTGTCCCAAAGCCACAGTGCCACTCTGCTCCTCCCAGGCACTGTGAGCACTCACACCAGTCAGTCACACACACTCCTGCCCAAAACTCTGCAGCTCCTGGAAATCCCTGCTAGCGGTGCTAGAATAGTTAAAAACCAATGGTGAAAGAATGGAGCATTTCTTCAAAGAAGCATTTTTGTACTGTTTTTGTTGTGTTTCGGTAGCTGTAAGAAACAAGATTTAATTCCATTCCCCTCGTCTGTGCAGCCAGTCTTTCTCAATCAGGAGAAACCCAAACTGCACTGCCCAGAGGAAAGAAAAACAACCCAAAAACTCCTGATGAGAGGAAGCCTGGGACATCTATTGCCACCCCTTCCAGAATTCCTGGCCCACCACACTTCCTTCAGTATCTTTTTATAGGTTCTGCAGCAATAGTATTAAAACTAAATAAAAATCTATCAGGCTCTGGAAGTAGAGGCAGGTCCCGAATTCCATCAGAAATTCAGGTAACCCTTTCATACCTCTCCAAAACACATGCAGTCAAAGCCATATCAGAGAGCTGATCCTTATGCTATGTTCAACAAGATGAAAATTTAAATTTTTGCATGTGTTCATTTATCTGAATGATCCGAAAAAGTTGCAAAAGGTTACTTTGGAACAGGAATGAATTCTTCAGGCAATACTCCAGTCTTAAAAATTCCATCAACACTAAAATTTGGAATTCAATTCAGTAATACAGACATGACCATAATTTCTCATTAATTTATCCATTTTAAGGTCACATTGTACAGTTTATGTCAACCTCTTTGCTAACTTCAGTTGGATTGTGATTTGTGTTCTGGCTCTGTATGATGTCATTTCTATGCAGGTAGAAAAGCAGTCTTGTTTAGGATTGTGACATCCTAATGAGGTATGAAAATCTCTGTGTGTATTCACTATTCACCTCATTGCAATTAAAACAGCATTATCTATAACATTATGGATTATTAATTTAGCAGTATGCATTCATAGTGTTTCAAGGGAAATATGCTGTTATTATGTAGCAAATAAATATAAAAAGTATACTTTAATGCTATAAGCTAAAAAATTGAATTCCTGTAGCACATTATACAAATTCATGAGAGAATTCATATATATGATGTTTTTAATAGATTTAGTGATAAAATGTTGAGTTTTAAGAGGCTTTTCCTTCTTTCAGTGCATTTTTGGGGTGGGAGATTTTAGGAAAAACTCTTATTTCAATTTTTAGAAAAAATGTCCCAGCTGAATGAAAGAGGTAACTCTTCTGAGTGCACTCAGTTTTGTGTGGAATTCCCCCAAGTACATTTGTATATATGCTGCAATACTCAGGCATAATGGGATAAGTGAAGGAGGTGTCTCAGCCTTAAAGCCACATTCACTTGCTTATATGGATTAAATCAGGCTCTCAGAATGCAGCTGTACTTCAGCTCAATAAAAAACCTTTCTTAAATTCTTAGATTGTGCAGAACCCCAGATTCTAAACAGTTAAAGCTCATATGAGCAGCTGGAACTTTCATGGATGGCAAAGTGCTCTGAAGGTAAAAGATTTTGCTAATAAGCAACCAAAATCACAGGAGTGGAGAGGGAAGAAGCTACTCCAAGGATGTATCAGCTTAAATCATAAACCCAGTATTTTAGAGACTTTAAAAAGAAACTATTTCCACCAATCCCGTATTAATTCAAATTCAAACACTGCCAAGTTTTTCCTGCTCGTTACGACTCGGATCACACTGCAGAGACCAAAATGTCACATCAACAAGCATCCTGCTTTTCCTTTCTTTCCAACACTCCAACACAGAAAAAGCACAGACTGAGGCAAACAATGAGCACAGAACATGAGCAAAGCCCAACGTTTCATGCAACAGTACTCACTCTGTTAAAACGTTTGGCTTGAAACAAATGCCCATTCACTCGGTACAGCTTCCTCCATCTTCGGGCTCCCCGGCGGTAGATGGATTCTAGGGAAGAAACCAGAAAGGTGTAAAGCAGCAGCATGGCAGCCCAGCAGCACCACACACAGCAGGGTAAGCAAGTTGTGACTCAGAACAAGCTTGCTTTCCTAAATATCAACGCACAGCCACAATCCCGGGGGATTTGGATTTTTTTTAAGGCTGCCTGAGTGACGGCCGGGGCAGGATGTGCTTGCACCGCTGCCTCTCCCTTCCCTGCAGCCCTGTCTCTTTCCCTCACATGATCATAATCCCGTTACAGCTGCGTGTCTGCCCGGGCTCAGGTGAGGGACGGAGCCGTTAAAGGAACAGCTCCTCGGGGAAATGGCTGCTGCTTCTGCCCTGTCACCTCCCAGGGACACGCACAAAGGATGGCTGGTGCTGATGATAGCAGGAGCCGTGTTTGGGGCTGATAACACCTCTCACGTGCAACAGCAAACATGGTACAAGTCTGCAGAGTTACGTTATTTGACTTCATTTGCACCTTGACAGTCAACATTACCCAAAATATTTATTTTGTTTGGGTAGGTCAAGTGCAGGTGCATGACTATTTCTGATATATTCTGAACATAACAAGAAATCATTAGAGCTGTTTAAGTCAAACCCAGCATCTACTCTGAGTTACTTTCACTGTCGTTGTTTTCATGCAGAGGAGCAGTTTCTGTGTGAATGGCTAATCAGGGAGTTTGATATTTAATATAAATGTTGTGCCACAGGGGTCCCTGTCCCTTTTAGAGCTGCTGACAGCTGTAAGGGTGACACAGCCAAGCCCTGCACAGCACCAGGGTCAGCAGCTTCCACAGCTGGTACAGGTGGGTACTGCGGGGTACAGGGAGATAGAAACACTGACAGACTTGATTTGGATTGATACTTTGTCAGACTGAAGCAGACTGTACATCTATAATCCTCAGAAATTAATGCAAAAGCATCTTACATTTTTTCATCTTTAATGTTACTTTCAAGTTTCAAACATACACACTTTATCAAAGATAATTTTTTTTTAGTAGAAAAACACAGACATTTTCTGTCTCAAACGATAATGCAAGTAGTAAAAAGTTTCTTTGTCAAGAAATTATTTTAACATTATACTGAGCAAGCCAAAACTCACAGGCTACTGACACACAATGTGTGAACACTGGCTGCAATACTGGGTCTGATTTTAGATCCTCTATTTTTGTCCTTCCAAAGGAAGCACTGAAGTTTCTGTGATTCCACATATCTACAGTGCCAAATCCCCAAACATTCATACCTCTCTACTTGCATGTGCAAATGTTTACTGTGCAAGCATTTGAAACAGATACTGCCCCATTAAAGTAATTGTTAACGATTAGGAAAAAGAAAACCAACCAGCTTCTCAAAGCAGCTAAAGAACTGCACACCAAAGATACAGCTACTGGAACAGAGATGTACACTGGATATGGACATTTGACTCACACAGCTCTTCAAAATCTGCCAAATGTCCACTTTAAAGCAAACTTTTCTCAAGTGCAAAGAAAATTAAAATGAGAACCTGACAAAATGTCTGCAAAGTTTTTAACTAAAATATGCTGAAATGCAAACAACAATGGAAAACCCTTCCACCATTTCTAGGGTGACTTTTCACCAAGAGGAAAAAATCTCCACAAGGATTTTTTTTTTCCAAAATAGTTAATTAATTCATTAGACAAAGCACCATATGGAGGCAACGTAATACATCTGTGATCTGCACATTAGCTTATCAGTGATATGAGGAATATTAAGTGAATGATAAGTTAACGAGCAGCTTGCACTGATGAAGTCTGTAAATAGAGGAGCAAGTCACCTGCCTAATTAATGATAAATATTAAGTCAAAGGCAGGGTTTTATATCATGTACTTGTGAGGCAACAGTCTAACAAAAACTGAGCTTAACAGAGTAGCTTTAAAAAGTAGGAGTCCTACAATTTACCCCCAGGACTGCCCTGGCTCAGTGCAGGGGCTGAGGCAAATCAATCCCCATTCCCTGGCTCCAAAAGGGGCCAAGGTAAAAAATGAGAAAACAGCAATCCCTGCAAGACACACCTTTATAGCACAAGGTCTATTATTACTGCACATTAGGATTAAATTTCTATGACAGAATAAAACACTCCTGTTCACTGAGGATCCAAAACTGGGACAAGTGGCTGATGCACCACACAGCTGTGCTGCCAGAGGCCTCAACCCCTGGAAAACTGAGCAGGCAGGAACCTTATCAAAGGGGACATCCTTCCCAGAAACTCCCCCAGGGTAATGCCAGGCTATAAAAAGCAGTTTGGGTTTTCAAGATCATTGTTATTTTGAAGCATTATCAGCTACAAATCCCAAGTTGAGCTCTACCAGATCCAAGAAACCACCTTGAACAAAAATCAGATTGATAAAATGGCAGGAAGTTCATACCTTGAGTTAGGAAACTATTTACTGTAAGTGACAATTTATTGTGTGAACAAAGCTCTCATCTGACTTTGCATCTCATCCCTTCCCATGGCAAAATGAGCCCAAACAACATTTCCAGGGATGTGTTTCTAGAACACTTCAGAATAAAACAAGGAATGGATTCTGTGATTGCTGGTAACCAAGAACTAAACCAAGTTTTTACAGGATTGATCCCAGCTACCTAGAAGGAGGAATGGCACCACTATTTAATTACTGAGCCTAATGAAACGGCTATTTTTAAATTTATTTCACAGTACACATCAGTTAACTCATTAAGGAGTTTGAATTGGCTGCTTGCAGGCTGAAGGAGATGATATACCCCTAATTAAACAAAATAATCTTTTCTTGATGATTAATATTAAACACAAGACATTGCCTAACAAAAAAAAACCTTTTGAACCCTTATTTTGTATCTGAAAAAGTTTAGAGAAAAAAAATCAAATCTATTTTAAACTCTCAGCAGGGATAACAATTTTTAATTGGGGAACACAAGTAAGTATTTTAAATGCAATGAAGGTACAGAACTTTATCTACTTCCAAGATTAGAAAATTCAAAGGATAAAACCACAGGCTTTTTCAAAGTAAGAGTAAAAGGAAAATAAAAATACTCAAAAATTAACCAGCTGCCTCTACCTAAAAAGCAGTGGGGAACAACTGGCTGTTGCTGCTGTGCAATTCTTCCCTCTGTTGTCAAACTGTGCAACTACATCACTAACAATGATGCACAGCAAACCCTGCAAATTGATTTGATCTTGGCTTTCCAATGACATTTTCTAGGACTGGGTTTGGGCTTCTTTCCTCATCTTTTAAAAATTACTGTAGAAAAAAGTTCTAAGGAAAAACGTGAACACACAAAATTTAACTGTAGATATAAATGGACAAGTAATGCCTGCTGTTCAATGTTAATTCCAAATGAACCAATCCACAGAAATATTCCTCAATTCCATACTAAGGGCTGCAGAACCTCACAGAAAGGAGGAGAATTTTGCCTTGAAAAACGTAACTTGGAAAAGCGGGGAAAAATAGGAGGAGGCACAATTACTTTCCAAATGACAACACAGTTGGTTTACACCAATGAAGGGCAGGAAGATGGCCACAAAAATGATCCCCTCTTCATTTGGATTTCCAAATGCAATTCCAAAGTCGGCTTTTATGTGATGCAGCTCTAACGAAATCTGCTCCTCTCCTGAGCACAGAGGTAATTTGCTATTGCTGCAAATCACTTCTCAGAGATTAATACAACTTGTTTACAGGCCAATTACCCGGCCTGCCAGCTGGACACTACCAGAATGCCCAGTTTTTGTTTTGTTCTTTTAATGTTGTGCTGAGCACACAAGTGAGCATTCTTTCAAAACCAACTCATGAATTACAAGGGGAAAATTGATACTGGCATTTCAGATAGACTGGACTTGATAAAGAAATTACATATAAAGGTAGAACACATTTTTTGGGATGCTAAATTCCAAAGTATGCTTTGATAGTACATTGCTTGACATCTGTTATTTAATTTCCTACAAATAGTTACATTGAAACAATTTACATGCTTCAGAAAGCAATTTTAAGACATACATTGGATGTTAACTGGCCCATATTTTTATTATGAATAAGCTGCAATGTACAATTGAAGATGGAAAATGAAAAGAGTGTCCTTAACAATATGGAGGTATTAGTGCTTTGACCTCTTGCAGTTATTGCAAAACATTAAATGGCCAGAAGATAGCTTTTTAAAATTTAATTTAAGGCTGATTAGCACTTGGGAAACCATCTCCCCCATCCTCTTCTCTTCCAGCAGACACTAAAAAGAGCGACAAAGTCAGATCAACCTCTGTGAAGAAAAAGCACATTTCAGACAGCAACAACGACCACGGAAATGTAGGATCAGTGGAGAACCAACAAGGACACAAATGTCCCAAGGAGCAGCAGCACTTGCTGCAGCACAGCTGGGTGAACACCCTTCCCCACTGGCTCAGAAGGGGCAGCTGACTCCCACCTGCACTGCACACACCCCCAGTATTGAACTCGTGGATGCTCACCTCCAAACCCTGCTGCTAAAATGGCTCCGTGGCACCGCAAGGTGACAAAGTCACACCTCCAAAGACAGTGCCACAAACACAGCAGCACTAACAGCTCCTCTGGAGCCAGTCTCTGACTCACACTCTGAGTTTATGTGCCATTTATCACATGGACTTGAAAATAACAAAATAGACCAAGTGCTACTCAAGAAATCATCTGTGAGTGCAGCCAGTGGCTGCTGCCCCAGCAGTGACCGTGTCCTGGTGCTGAGCATCTCTGGGTACATCAGTGACCACAACCTGCTGATGTCCTTCCCTCCTCAGCCCCTTGTGCTGACCCTGCTGCTGCTTGCAAGGCTGTCCCAGACACAGGGAGAAATGCTGCTGTATTTGCTGCTTTAATTTATGACTTGTTTAGGAAAATGGCCACAAGACAACTGGTGGTGGATCCATGCTTCTGAAGGTGATTAACATTTTTGTTTAGGAAAGAAAAAAAGTTCATATTTTCCCTTCTCTAACTCCTCTAAGCAATTTTCAATTCACATCCTTTCATGTTGTGCAGTTGGCTCCTCTGGTTATAAAGTCAGTTGTCACAGGAACCCCAAAACCAAACTTGCATTCCATGGTTAACAGCAAATCCAAATGCTTCTTTTGATGATTGCACCATTAATTGTCCCAAAATAAAAATCCCTTTCATTAGAAGATTTACTACAATGAAAAGTGAATTTAATGTTCTATTAGCATAATTTAGGAGCTGCATTAAAATGTTTGATCAAGCTGAAAGAGTACTGAGCCAGTACTTATTTCAATTATTTAATTCTTTCATTTAGCTGACTTAGGACTGAACTCCAGCAAAATGAAGCTCTGAACATTTAAGCAATCTGTAGCATCTGCATCCAGTTTCAGGCCACTGTTTTGTTCTTAAACCTCTGTCATAGTACATCCATGAATCAATACTTTCTGTTATAAATAAAAGCCTGATAACAAAGTCTCTGTCTTTTACAGACCCTGAAAATCACTGAAGAAAGCAACTGAAAAAGTGAGGAGGAAGCCAATGAAGTTTGCTGCAAGAATTCGGTTCTGCTGATTTCAGCCTGCATGATTTCTGACTTGTTGGGAGTCTTATCCTAGACCTGACAGTGTAAATTTTCAAGAAAATCTTCATCCTTTGAGCACATGTAATTCATATCTGTGGATAACTGAAAGGGGAGAGAAATCCAGTTCTGGCAAGTGAGACTGCAATCAGAAGGAACTGAATCCACATTGTTCAAATGTCATCAGTTAAACTTGGTCAGATCCAGTTTTCACCAAGTCTTATGTTTTTTAATCTTAAAAAAGCAAATTATGACATATCTATTGAAAAGGTCAAAGGAAAACCAAAAAGCTAACTAGTGACAAATCAGTGAGAAAACATTTTAGAAGACTTTGTTCTAGGAGTCCCATTTCTCCAGCTTCTTGTCCTTTAAAAAGTGGTTAACTAATTTACCTTACCCTATGCCAAACACGATTTTAAAATGAATTAAAATTAATATTTGATCAATTGTCTTTTTCTAAGTTGAAGTCCTAGTCTTGTCTCCTTGCACTGAAACATTCCACTGGTTGTGGCCTGTCCCATGGACCCATTTTCCCCTCATTTCAGGGGGACACCTGGACAATTCTACTTTTATTGCAAAGTGTTACTGCATGTGAAGCTGATCATCACAGAGCTACCAAAAGTTTCCAGAACAGGTGCTTGGAATGAAATTGAGATTAAAGTTAAGTAACTTTTCATCAGAGTTGACAAAAGAAAGAACAGGGAGTCCTGTGCCAGTCACAAGGCACCTGCACTGCTTTACCAAAGAGCATTAGATGAAAACCTAAGTTATTGGAAGAAGCACAGAAGAGCATTATTAGTGGTAGTAATTTATTTTAAAAATAAAGGCCATGCTAAAATTCTGGAGTCCTGCCTTCTGGTTTCCTTTTAAACACGTCCCCAGCTAGCAATTCAAGGACAAGCCCTAAGAGATGCAGAAGAAATAGCAATGGAACTCGAGTTACAAATGAGGCACTTTCTGGTCAATATTGAGAAGATCAGTTTTTCCTTTTTCCCCTCCCCAAGGCAGCTCCTTCCCCGTGTGGTTTCAGGATGAACTGCACAGTCTGCTCACCCTGACAGTGATCAGGGCTCTCCCGTGCCTCTCCTGGGAGCCACCCTGTCAGCAAGCCTCAAGTTTGCTGCTTTTTGCTTTAGTTACCACCCAGACTTGTACTACTGCAAACCCTCAGAGGCTACAACTGCTAGCAGAGCCTGCCAAGGTTTGCTCCTGGTGCTCTCCACTGCAAGTGAGCAGCACCTGGCATCTCACACACAATCTGCTTTCTCACAGCAACTCCAAAATCCAGGGTATCAGTTGAAGAGTCCATCTACCTGCCCCGCAGGCCTGTGCTGTGAATTCTGTGAATTCAATATAAAAAAAAACATCACTTGCATAGAGCAACTAGTTTCCAAAAGTATTACACAGAACCCAAGTATAATAATAATATATAATGAACCTTGGCTGTATAAATGAGGAGGTTACACAGCTCCTCCAAGCTACTGAAACACACAGGCCCAACTCAGGTTTAGCAGGCCCACAAATGCTCACTAATTCCAGCAAAACAAAAAAAAGCTTCCTCACCTCCTTGCCCATTTAGTTACCCGAGTGCCTGAATATCAAGAGTGGATTTACCAACTTATAAAAAGATAACATGAGACATAACACAGGGAGAGGAACCAGACATTACATCAAAGAGACGCTTTCTGAAACCAGGTGACATCCTTTCTGCATTTAAAATACTACATTCTGAGTAACAGCTAGGAGAGGGGAAGTGGAATAAAGAAAAAAGAATACACATTATTTGCTAGGACACCTTAAAAACCAGCCCATGTATTCCTTTACAGTTTTAGTCTATAGTTTATAAATTGGAAGACAAACATCTACTAAGACACCCAGTACCTTTAATTAAGGGCAGATCTCAAATCCCACAATCAAACTTGTGCTTTAGAATTTTATGCCTGAATTATAAAAAGGGAGGTCCAGCCCTTTATTCTTCATTGGATATTTCATAGCTAAGAAAAGTGTTGAGATTATTTAGAATTAAAAATCATGAAGTTATTATAAGCAAACCAGACCTTTAACTACAATTCTGTTCTCAGTAACTTATGGTGCCTCACAATCTGTCTTTTTCAAATATGTCACATATGACACAAACGTGGTGCAGTTAAAACAGAGGAAGAGATTTCAGGTACTCTTGAGAAACTATGACACAGCTATTTTCAAATCCTAGGCAAAAATATCTTACATTAAAATAGTACAGTCCCTCCCTCCCCCCCCAGTTCAATTACTAAAATCCAGGAGAGGGTTACTAGCAGTTTCAAAATTGCCTAATTATCCAGTGCAATCCAATCTACGTCTTCAGAACAGTCTCTATGGTGGCGATAGTTCTTTTCTTCATTGGGGGATTAAATTGGTTCACGTGCTCTGAATAACCTAATCACTGCTGCCAATACAGTAACAAATGAAGGGAAAAACCTGCCTTATGAGCTAGAAAAATATTTACAGGCCACACTACTCCAGCAAGAAGCCTTTTAAAGCTATTTCACAGTATCAGGCAGGCAAAATCAAATATCTGTATCTAAGATAAAAAGCCCACAACAACAATTAGGTTACTACGATACCTTTACTCAAGCCTATGATGAAATTTTCAAGAAAGATGGCTTGGGGGGAAAATGAAGTCCAAACACCTAATGCTAAAATACTGAGCAGATAAACAAAGAGCACAGGAGACATGCACAACACAGTGTAATCACTACCAAAAAAATAAGGCAGCAAAATCAGCCAGAAATATTACATACCAAAAACTATCACACTAATGTCATAAGTACTAAAACATTCAAAACATATTCATTCTCCTCTGTTAATTAATTTAAAGGTTTCCTAGTCTGCATTCTTCTATTTAACGCAGCCAACAGCAAAACAACCCTAAAATTTGCTGGCACTCCAAACCCAAGATGAATTTTAATATTAAATACACAGACCTATTTGTTAAGCAGAAGTGAACTAGCACAATTCATTCCGACAATAATAGAAACTAAGTAACACTTAATTCAAAACAAGTATTTCACAATTAAAACCAGACATCTACGACAATCCACTAAGCAGAATTCAACAAAAAGGCCTCAGAAAATGATGCTCCTAAATGGTTAGCCTTTACATCAGCAATCCTACAATAAACAGGCCCTGAGCACATACCGTCAGGGTTTTTGGGATACATTTCTTTCATTAACCTCCAGTATTAGCAGCAGCAGCATCACTCACTCTTCCGTTCCTTTCCTCCTAAAATACATCCCCCAGGAGTCCTTTCAATGCAATTTTATCAGCATTTCCAGGTCTCTCAGCCACATCCCTACGCACAGAGGCAGCAGGAATGTCTGCATTTGTAACAATCCATGGCTGCAAAGGAGGGTGGCAGGCACAGCGACTGTACCATAACCAAAATGCTGAGTTCTCTCCTGCAGCACACGTACACACAGCCCGCGTCAGTGCCCGCCGCTCGCAACACCAACCACAATGATGACAAAATCTACAGAAAAAGCATGCATTACTCACTGGGTTTTATTCTTTAGCCTCTTCAGCATGTAATTCTTTACAATGTAGTAGGTATGAAATGAAACATTTTCCCTTTATTCCACGGATGCCGCTGTGTGAATACCATTAGACACCAAGGACAATAGGCAGGATCAGCTCGAACATTAAGAGCAAATATTTAATGGAAGACTGGTTACCCCCGTCTCTCCCTTTCACATCTCTGCCTCATGTATCCAGGCACGGGTGGTACTGGCTCCCTTGAGAGGCTGTAGCTAGCAGCTGAGGCACAACTAAAACATGGCATGGATGTCAAGGAGCTGATGTCACCAAAACAAGTATTTCTCTGATAAACCCGGCGATTCCGTTAGGGAAGTCCCACAAATCGATGGGGATTGTTCAGCTGGACGTGCTGCGTTACACAATGCACTGCAGCACCAAGAGTGATAAATCACATCAAGATCTGTCAGGGTAAATAAGCTGAGACTCCCATAACTAAGTTAGAAAGCTGCCAATCAGCTGCTGGGATCCACACGCGCTGGCAGGAGCGCTGGCACCTCGGGGCACAGGAGAGAACACACCAAACGCCTCGGAAACAACCTTGTTTATTCCATTCTGAAAGAACAGCTCAGCTACTGAAAAAGCCATGCAAGGCTGGGCTAAAAGTCTGCCATCTTTATCAGGAAACACTGATCAAGCAGCCAAGGCTCCAGCCCAGCAGATGCTGGAATGCCCAGAGAGGACACATTCAGTGTCTGAGGGATGGGAGATGTCTCGGGCACGCTGTCCCCTCCCAGCAGCACTGCCAGCTCAGGGGAAGGGGCTGCTTTAACAGAGCTCTGCACTCACACCCACAGCTGGGGCTGCCTCCAAAACAGCACAGAGATTCAGGAGCAAAGGAATACAGACACAGTACAAGTGCAGATGCTGGAGATGGCAAATTCTGTCTCACAGACAGCACCACATCAATATAAGAACAAAGGTTCTTCAAGCACAGAAATAACTTTCCTTAAGTCATGCAAATGGAATTGAAATATTAGTCATGTGGTTTATTTCAAATGGATTACAGGCTTTTATTTCAAGCTTTGCTGGCTGGTACAATCTCAAAACCATATCAATTTAACAAAGGTGAGGATAGTAGCAACTCTATCATTAAATTTCAACATAAATGCAAACCTTCCAGTCTGTATTCCTGCACTCTTCTTCCAAAGTATTATTGTTCTGAAGGAGCTGGAAAGAAAAACCCTACAATCCTACAGAAATACAGATTTGCACTTCAGAAGATCACAAACTACTGGAAAGAACCAGTCCATGACCTAACATGGACACATCTGAGCAACAGATTGGAAATGCAATTATTTCACAATTGAATAGTTTTATTTAAAAGTTCCACTTCAAACTGTCTGTAGTTCTGTAACAAACCAGCAATCCACACTTAGAGCTGCTAATTTAAGTAGAAGCTCGTTTTGGATAGACCAACTACTTCACTGTTTATTTGTCTCTGGAACAAACCTGAGGCAAACTTAAAAGCTCCTTTACAGTACAAATGTGATGCTCCAGAAAACATACATATATTACACAATATTCTTTTAAAATAATTCCCTATGAACATAACTACAGCAATAAAGACACAAAGTAAGAATTTGAAACATGATGAATATTTTCTGAAGTAAAGACAGTATTTCAGTCCTGACAAAAGAAACAGTCCCTTCAATAAACTGTATCCCCAATACCAGGAACATTTCCATCCAGTCCAAGTGCAATGCAATGTTTGCTGTGGGCCTCTGGCTGACAGGCAGCAATACTGAATGTATTAGTCTATGCTAAATTACAATTTAAATACAATTTAATACCTCTGTTGAAAAAAATAGTTATACCTAGGCCACAAGGTCCAATGTCTATGCAGGCCCCAAAGATGCAAAGGGGTAATGTGCATTAAATTAATTCATGAAACTATGAGAAACCTGACCAGAGATCTCTTATCAAGCACATCAACTAAAAAGGCTTTTTAAACAATCTGAGTGGGATTCAACGTGACCTGTAAAACCATGCAGGGAGAAATACCCTACAGACACAATAACCAGGTCAGCTCAGCCACATTCTGCTGTGCTTTTTGCACTTCATCTCGTGGCTTGAGAGAACTAAAACTTCTAACAAATTAACACAAAAAAAACTTTCCTACTAGAATATCTGCACCTTTAATGAGTTCATTAAATTAGGTGTCTCAGGGATAATTTCTTTAACTCTTCTAATCATAGCAGAAGAGTCTTTATCTGTTGTCCTTGTTCAGCAAACTAGAGAAATTAATGTTGCACATTTACTTTCTTTTTTTCCTTTCTAAAAGACAATTTTAATAACCTAGTCAATATGAAAACTTACCTGGTTTTTACAGTCAACCATTCATCTACTGTAGTTTAAATGTAGAAAATCATATTTGAAATCTTAAGTTTTTTAGTATTTATTTCACCTCTCTCCATCTCCACAGAAGTTCTCAATAGAGCAATTATTAGCATATTAGCATTATTTCTCTGATGAAAAATAGTATTCACAACTATTACCACTGCACTACTCATCTCCAGCCAGTCTGTCAGTGCAAATCCTGATCAATCAAGTACTTTTTTCCTAGTATTCATTACTTGCTTTTATCAGCAATTAATCTTACCTCCTCTTGTATCTCTCAAAGAGGAGACCAAAGGTCCTTCAAATTCTTCAGTCAGCTTTTCTCTACACTCCTGTGAGCAGCCAAGCATCATCTGGTACCTTTGGCACCCAATTATTCCCATTCTTTTCCTTAACACTTACCAAGACCTGAACTGAAGTCCTGATGCCACCCCTCTGTAATGAGAAGTGACTTTACAGCTATTTAATCCTTTTATCCCTGTGCAGTTCAGGCTATTGAAATACAGGTAAACCATATCAATTATGTGTCCTTCCTCTGGAGGTTTATCTACCTCTCCCAGGATTACTTTTATAGAGATTAATAACCTTTTTATTAAAATGGCTGTATCTCTCTCTTCAGTACATTATTTCTTTTCCCTGAAAGTTAAAAAAACCAGAAGAACCCAAAAAGCAAAGGCCTATGTTCAAATATGCATCTAAAATTCTGTTGTCTCTTCCTCCGAGTGTATCCACTATAAAAACCAGCATTAATCCTCAGAAACATTAAAACATTGCTACAACACTGATTTATGCAATTTCTCTGTTGACAAAATGTTAAATATTTTACATTCTTTTAACAAAACAGATACACACCTATGTAGCACTAGATTATGAAAATATTTTAATGTATTTCTTTTCCCTGTGACCCAAAAAAAAAAAACTGAGCTAGAATTGGATAACATTTTAGTACTCACGATCTTCTCCTGGACAAGGCATGCCGGGTTTCTCTGGAGTACTTGGGAAAACTAAAACAAAAACATTAGATTTTTAAGGTAAAATATTCTCAGTAGTACTTCCTTGATTCTTGAATATATTACACACAGACGGTTTTTGGAAACCTTTAAATAACTCCACATGAGAAATGATGCAATCAACATTTGGTTCCAGACTGGCAGGAGCTTATTCTGGAGTAAAGCATGTGAACAAATCTGTGCAGTGCTGAACTCAAAGCCTCCTGCACAGTTTCAGCTTTGAGCTCCAGTTCCTTCCTGAGCATCAAACTCCAGGGCAGCAGCTACACAAAGAATACCTGAGAGGCAAGGGAGTGACTCCAAGCTCCCACTTAAGCAGCTGTTGGGATTATCAGACACACAGGGGTTCCTGATCTGTGCAATACTTGCCGTGAATAATCAGCCCTTCATCTCTGTTCTGACAGTACAAACGGAAAGCTTCCTCCAGCTCCATCTGAGATGAGATGGTACAGGGGTCACCTAACAAAAAAAGCAACACACAGGCCAATTTACCACTGAAGAATTCACAGGAGAAATTCAATTAGTAAAAAGTGTACCAGCTTCAAGTATTGCCTTTCTTTCGATCACTTGGCATTTTGATCAAAGCCAAAATGGAATTATTACAACACAATTATTCCTTCAAATTTCATCAAAATTGAGTAGACAGAACTATCCTATAGGATAACAACAAAATAAAAGTGAACAGATAAGCCTAAAGATCACCCCATTTTCTTGCTGTCTGCTTGCAGTCACATTATCAGCATCACCTTGGGAGGGTTATTTTTGTTAAAACTGGATAATTAATCCATAAATCCACTTAACCAGACACACGTGAAGTACAGTACATCACAGTGCACTGAGAGCAAGCACAGAAGCAAAGGTGGCATTCTGAACCCCTTTGTGCAACACCACCTTGCTGACAGGTGGGACCTTATGATATCCAGGCCAAGTTATGACACCAGGGTCAAACCACATATTAAACTTTAATCTCTTATTTTTAAAAAACATTCTTCTTTCGTAAAACGATGAATCCAGGGCCCAGCTACCTCTCTTTGAAGGCCACTGCTGCTGATGATCTATAAATGCAGCAATAATGCAACATGAAAGACAAAAGATTTGTACTGCAAATCAACAATTCATATTCCTTATATGTTTACAGGATTTTATCATGAGTGAGCTATTCATAGTTCAAACCTTCTGGATCTTGTCAAAAACAAAGAAACACTATAAAAGCCCAACAGAAAAATCTATTTACTTCATCTCTTGGTAGGCTTTGTTTATTCATTAAGCCATGGGCAATTGTTTGCTTTTAGTTAGTTCAAAGAGAACATCTGTTTGTGCAATCAGTCAAATGAACTTAAATTCCATGTGGCAATAAGTGGGAACTCTCACATGCAGAAACAGGATAACTCACAAAACCCAGGAGGATTGAAGACAGCCAATGCAGCAGATTGGCTGAAACTCAACATAAAAAACCGAAAATCAGACCCAGGAATCAGAAAAAGGTTGTACAGGGAAGTGTTTAACCAAGGCTAGAGGAAAATACTTACTAGAAAGGAGACTAAATAAATTTGGTTTAATTTAAGTAACCTCCAAATGCCAATGCAACAGAGAGCCCAACCAAGAAACACTTGACAGAATTCGTGTTTTAAAATCCTCCAACTCAAAACTCAGGGGGTTTTCTTCTTCCCTGCAATAATCTTCCTTTATTAGCAGGCACACAGCTCAACCAGCTAAGCACAGGAAACGTAATTATCTTCCATGTCCTTCTGATCAGGTTACTTTTTATTACACCACCATTAAACTGAGGTCGGTACAGTTTCCTCTGTCCTTCTTGGTATTGAAAACGTAAAGAGTAAAGTCTAGAAGTCTAGAAGTATTAACACTGGTGTCCTACAAAGGGCTGAGTCGTCTCTGACTACCAGCTACCTCCTCCCAAGGTCATACTCTGAAATTCCATTCACTCAAACAACACTATCAGCTAAGAGGGCTATTAAAAAAACCAAAACACATCATCACAACCATTACCAAACCAGTTTGGTATTTTTCCACCTTTCTGTATTCAGTTCAGTTCTGCAGGCCCTGGCTTTGACAAGGTGCTTCTGGAAAAGTGAATTCAAGGGCTACTGCAACCAGCCCTGATGTCTTGACTCTCACTTATCCAAGCTCCCTGCTCTGTGACAGGGTTCTGTAGTTAGGTATTTAGAAACAAAAAAACACAACAGTATGAATTTGTTTATACAAGTTTCTCAATGTCCCTTCCGTGTTTGTTTGAACAACAAACCCTGAGAAGTGTTTCAGTCCAATACCTTCATCATCAATCCACTTGAGGGTGATTGGCTGCTCCTGTTCCAGGTTACACATCTCGTGCACTTCATCACAGAGCTCAGCATAGCTCATTGATGCATCCAAGTTTGTTATCAGGATGTCCCTGCAGAGGATGAAAAACATCAGCTTTTATCAGAAAACACCTGCATATCCCAGCAGTTCCATCTATGGACACCAAGCTGCAGAATCACACAAAATGAGCATTCCTCATATAAAACACTCCCACAATGCCAGCAGGATTCCACCTCATAGAGCTTAACTTAAAAATACTTCAGCATGGAGGAAATAAATGTGTTAATTACCCCTCCTTAATGCATGTTTACCTAGGTGAGCCAAGCTCCCTTATTATAATTATCAGTGTTTGAAGTGTTGTTAAAAAACAAACCAGAAGCTTTTGTAATACTTTTTTTTTTTAAATCCAGGTGCTTCTCCCATCAGGAGATAAATAAAAGCTCAGTTATTGTAAAATCCTTTTAAACTATAGGCTTTTCCTCACATCCACAATATTGTTTGAGATGAAGCTTTGATTAGGTGAATTCTCAAAAGATGTAATTACAGGAAAACTTAGATAAAATCTTACTCAAATTCTGCATCTTGCACTCTACCTTTGTAGTGTTTAGAGAACATGAACCCAGTACTGAACTCTCTATGTAAACTATACATTAGCTCAGGAATTTGTGACAGTAACTTTGGATATAACTGAAGTCCACAAGTCCCATCAGAGCAGGTCAAATACTGAAAAAGGGGGAAAAAAGATTACACAAAACAAAATCTGATTATACCAGCAAGACTTTCTACTATTTTTAAAACACTTTTCAAATGACTGATTCTGGAAAATCAACTAATAAACAAGGGCAAAAAGAAACAGGAGGTGAACTTAATAATTTCATTGCCTTCAAAACCTTCCAGAGGACAATCAGGAAACTGTTTTGTAGTTAATGGCTGCTGGCATGTGTAATTCTTTCCCCTCTTAGTTTAATACAGCAAATATATCAGAAGTTGTCCAACATTACTGAGATGATTTTCCTATTTCCATACTGTGTGACAAGTCATTTCAGAAAAAATGTTATATAACATATTCTGCCTACTTATGTCTTTCAGGCAGCAGTTGAGTAGTACTACACCAAGAAACTTAAACTCCACAACTTCAATTTTAAATTATATGCATTAGTAACTTGCCATTTTGCCTTTGCTGGGAAAAATTACTATAAGCAAAGCTCTAAAACAATCATCTTAAAGAACTGTACTGCTTCAAATTCAGATTAAAAGCACTGCTACCTTTTCAAGTGTATCTTTAATCTATACTTTGTAGAGCTCTCAAAGAACAGCAACAGCTAAAGAAATACATGTGCTGCCTGCCAACATGTAAATCCATATCATCACAACACTGAGAGCTGTCAGGTGAGGTTGAGTTTAAGAACATTTCCCTGTCAAAGAAGTCATGTTTCATGCATTTATGGAAGTAAGAGACCAGACTGGTTCTCACAGCAGTGTTTGAGGGCTACTGCAATGCCTTGCCCTAAGACAAGGTCACCACCAAATGCAGCTCATTATTTACTGCACTGCCACCACGAGCCACTCAGGAAATCCAGCAGCTGCAGATCTGTGGTAACCATGGACAATCAAACTTCCACAGGTAGCTACATAATATTCAAAAACTTAAAATACACTGTAAGAGAATACTACTACACACTCTAAACTCCAAATAAAGCTGCCAACTACTAATCAGCCTTGAATTGTTAAAATTATTCTAACAGATGCCATTCTACAAGTAAATTACTGAACTTCATATCCATGATGTCTATGTGCCTTTGAGATTTACTGTATTTAATCTTAACATCTCTACAGCCACATCAGGCAATCAGGGCACAGGGAAGTGAAAAACATTCCTTCTTTAACACTAAATAATCCCACAGAACACATTTAAAAAATATTTGAAACTGAACATTATACAGAAATATGAAGAGATAACGACCAGTTCTGTATGAGCAGATACAGCAAGAAATATAATCCCAGTGACAGATCAAACCTCTTAGAGCCAAGATAACACACAGCAAACCAGACTGCATCACAACCCTGTTTCAGGGATTTCAAGTAACCAGGAATAAACTAGAGAGGCAACTTGGGTAATTCCTGGTTCATTATTGCACTTACTTAGTTCTTCTTTTGTAATCTACTCTGGCAGTGATTTCTCTGTGCTATGTTAGGAACTCTGTCACACCCAGAAACAGGAATACCTGAGATACTCAGCCTCCAGAGACACACTCCACACTCACATGTTTTAAACTTCCTCATGCTCAGATTTCTAACAGGGATTTCAATATGGCATCTGTACCATTATTTTCATTCTAGCAGGTACTTGAACAAGTTAGTCCCTAATTCTGAAGTTGCCCAGCATCAATGATTTTCTGCAGTCTGTCAAACTTCTTCAAAAGCTGAGTGCAGTTCTGCAGTGGAGATACTGAGATGATCAGTTAGAGAGGCTAAAACACCAAAAAGAATCAGTTTTACCTCACACAATTTGATCAGCAGAACCAAAACAAAATTCATAGAGCATGGAACTCTTGTTTGTAAACTGACTTCTACAGACTTCACAGCTAATGCAAAAGACTGAATGTAGTGTTGCAGGAAAAACTACAGTAGTTTATTTTTAAAACATGGTAATAATATTACTTGACTTCTAACATTGACACAATTATTATCACCTCCCCCAGTTCTGCACAGACAAGTTCCTCAGACACACTGCTTTCACTTTATATCACCACTACCTGCCAGCAAGCCACCCCAAGTTATTTACACCCAGTTCTACTGGTGTTCGTAGTGCCTGCCCTTACAGAGCTAAGGCAGCTCTCCTGTGGCATTTCCACATTAATTCAATTGCTCTAGAACTCTCAGCTCAAACTCCATGGGATTGATAAGTAGGGAAGTTTAAAATGAAAGCATTTTGTTGTCCATAAAATTTGTGAAGTGACTTTCATAACTACATCACATTTAATTCAAAAGAACATTCTTCTACACCATAATGGAGGAGCATGCAGAGCAGCAGCTACATTTACTTATTTAGCACTAAAACATTAGAAAAGATCACTCAAGTCACTTCTTAAATGCCTACAAGTTCAGTCTAAATACTTCCAGTCAAGTTTAAGGATCTACTTGGGCCAAATATTTAACTCCTCAAATGCCTTAAACTCAGGCCTTGAAGAACAGGAGAGAATAAAGCAATATTTTACAAGGTCCTCTTAGTGGCAGCATAGCAATTAGATTAAACATACCTGAAAATTCAAATTTCATGTTGCTGCAATAAAACCTTCCTGTTTCTACTGACAACTGAGTGAAGCCATAAAGGACCATGACATTCTGATTACAGGCAGGACAAAATCTAATAACTGCATCTGGATGCAGGAGATGGATCTAGACCTGGCTGTGACCATGGCAATCAATAATCCATCAACCCACAATAACTGTGGGTTTGTCAGTTATGCACATTTTCTCCCCTTCTGAGAGAAGAATAAATTGAGTTCTCTTCTTGAGCAGCATGCTGCAGGAGTCTGACTGGTATTTTAATAGCTCAGAAGTTTACCTGCCTGATCTGACATTAATTACAAATCCAGCAAAGCCCTGGTTACTCTTTCACTAGGTCAGACCACGAACTCCTGCTCAATATGCTTCAAAAATAGACAGGTCACAACACAGAGGAAAGGACACACTGACTTACCCACTGTAGTGTGTTTTTACTCTGATGAAGTCTTTGTTCAGATCAATTTTTGAGCCCATTCTGCTAGGCATGGTCTGTATTTAGCAGCTATGTAAAATTTTAAGTATGCAGAAATAAGTTGATTCAAGACAGATAGCAGATTCTGAAGAGCTTCACATGTGAAATGTGTTTCTGCTCCAGATGATTCTCAATCCAGCTGCACAGATAAAAAAAACAGAATATTGATGAATGTATACATACTGCTAAACAAATGAGTTGTGTCAAATTTTAGAAACACAAATAGCTTTACACAGAGCAGCAAAAAAATCAAAAGGAAAATGTGTAAGACAACTGACCTGCAGAGAAATTAAATAAGATTGGTTAAAAATACTCTGTACAATTTAGCTTTACAAAAATATCCCAAGCACTAGAGGATGTTTTCTCAAAAAATCATCCAACAGCTCCCTCCTGACTAAACTACTCCACAGAACTTTTTACCTATTAACCAACACTGCATCTTACTCTTTTTCCCCAAAGAATCAAGTAACTACAACCAGTTTTTCTGTAAATAAAACACTGTAGTCAGTTACTATCAGTTAGAAACTTACCCAAGAGAAGCAGCAGAGGAACTCCGAGGGGCAATTCAGCATACCTTTATGATTGGAGGCTGACAAACATCCTGTTTATTGCAAATCACTACCTACCTCACACACGAATGTGTGTATCCAGACACCTCCCTAACCCCGCTGTCCGGGCAAGCCGGGCCACAGGTACCGGTGGAGCGGAGACGCCCCAACTCTCTACCCGACCCAANCCGAACGGAGCAGGCTCTGCCCGGCCTCCCCACCGGGACCGTCCAGACTCCTACCTGCTCCAACCGCAGCGGTCCCACCCCACACAGCGGGGCCCCGCGGCGAGCAGGGGCCGCTCCCCCAGCTGCGCTCGGCTACACCTCCGCGGCCTCAAGTTGCTCAAAGTCCCGCAAGGAAGTTTCGAAGCGGACTTTGCCTCGCTGCCGGCGGTGCCCCGGCGGGGAGCAGCGGCGGCGGCCGGCGGAGGAGCCGCGGTGTCCCTCAGGTGCCCCCTCAAGTCCCGCCCCAGGTGCCCCCGGCGCCCCTCAGCCGCCGTCCCGGCTCAGCGCCCCGCGCCCGCGGCAACATGGCGGCC
>VXBU01015246.1:2919543-2942625 GCA_013400315.1 Bombycilla garrulus
GCTGAGGGGACAATGCTGAGGGGACAGGGGACTGTTGTGAGGGGACGGTGCTGAGGGGACAATGCTGAGGGGACAGGGGACTGTTGTGAGGGGACGGTGCTGAGGGGACAGGCATAAGGGCGCAGTGCCGAGTAGACTGCTATGAGGAGACCGCTGTGAGGGGACAATGCTGAGGGGACAATGCTGAGGGGACAATGCTGAGGGGACTGGTGTGAGCGGACAGGGGACAGGTGTGAGGGGACAGTGCTGAGGGAGCAGGTGTCAGGGGAGTAGTGTGAGGGGACGGGACAGGTGTCAGGGGACAGGTATGAGGGATAGAAGACAGTACAGAGGGACAGGGGAGAGTTGTGACAGGTGACTGGTGTGAAGGAGACAGGTGTGACAGGATACTGATGTGAGGGGACTGGTGTGAGGGAACAGATTTAGAGGGGACATGCTCTGAGGGGAGAGGTACTGAGGGGACAGGTGTGAAGGGACAGGCCCTGTCTGCCTCCCCCAGAGCTGCCAGAGCTGCTTCCCAGGAAATCTCAGTGGGAAATCCCAGCAGTGATGTCCCGTGTGTGTCAATCCAGCATCTAGCCTGGGGAGGTGCTGCTCAAAGTGGCTAAAGCAGGAAAATCACAGCTGAGGTAATAAAGAGGGAATAATATCAGACTGGCTAGACCAGAGGGAAAAGCAATATATTAATGGTGGAGCAAGCAGAGTTCAATGTCTGTGGCATGGTTAATGCCCTTCGCTTTGTAAAACTGGGTTTGGATGTTTTTCCTGACGATGCTTTGATATTTTGCTTCCAACATGTGAATCCTCTGTGACTGAATCAGGATCTCCTGTGCTTTCCTTGTAGAAAGCTGGGTTGGTGAACTTGGAGAGTCCTCTAGTGGAAATGTTGCTCATCCTACCCAAACAGTTGGTTTCCTTGTGTATTTTAAAACTTTTCTAAGCAAATAAGCTATCCCAGCAAAAGGGTTGCTTTGGGGATTTTCTTGATGTATTTATATCCACTATTGGGCAACATAACTCACCACATTTGGAAAGTAAACCAAAACAAGGAGACAGAGCTGTTAGATTTTTTTTTTTTTTTTTGGCTACCTGGAGTGGTCATAATTTGTATTTTGAATTGGGAAAAAAAATCGGTTCTTAGTCTCCTGCTATTCCATGTTTTCAGGCACATTTAACACTTTCTCAGCACCTTTGTTGGGCTTTTGGGGTTTGGGTGTTGGACAGTTTGCAGCAGTGTAGCTCTGAAGCTTCTTTTAGTGTTTCTACAATCTTCCAAAATACAAATAAATAATAATTAGCACCAGTTTAATTAGCAGTAAATTGGGAAAATGTATTCCCATCAGTTAGGATATTTTCTCTGATATAAAGGAAATGCACCCCATGGCTTCATTTAATTGAATTATTTGTGTCCACTGCTAATTTTATCTTATTGGGAACTCTCAATTTGGTTTCAAAGTGGTCCCTTAAATCTTCATGTGCTCCAAATTTCTCTGCTTAAAGTGGGGAACATTATGTAAGGTAGGTCTACAAACATAATTCTTTCAGGTCAAGGTAGACTTTGATCTCCATGTCACGTCAATTAAATGGTTCAGCTCTTAGAGCTGTTGGATTGGGAGATAAAAGGTTCTTCAGAAGTGTGATCTGAAGTTTTGTGTGGTTTATTGCTGTTTTTCCTTCCAGCACAACTTACCAAGGAGAAAAGCTGTATTTTCAGGTACATTTTCAGTGCCTGATGAAAAAAATCTCAACCATAATACTTTTACATCTCACAGAGATATTTTGTAGTTGTTCACTTAGTATCCATGCTGTTGTTTTAGAAGTCTTGTTTTGGGTTGGTTTGTATTTTCTTATATTACAAGTTTGTTTAAACAGTTGGATTTCTCAATAAATGCTTCCCACTTCTGGGCAGATGGCAGCTTTTGGAGAGGACCTTGGCTTTGCTCTGAAACAAGGTCGTAACTGGTTTGAAACACAACAAGCTGTAAATCCTGAGTGTATTCCTGACCTTTTTCCCCCTTTATTTTTCCAGATGGCAGGCATTGCACTTTTGTCTCCTACCAAGCCATCAATCCATCAAAACTTGCAATATTTCTGTCTCCTACATCCTAGGTTCGAAGAGCTGACAGGCTCCTACAGGTAATTTAATTTATTTTAATTTTTTTCCAGGTGTAAATGAGATACCTAAAATTTAAATTATTTTTAAAATCACCATTAGAATCTCTTCACATCAGATGTTTTAAGAGCAGTGATCTGAAGCGATCTGTTTGAGAAAAAAAAAGCTAAAAAGGGTTGTTTTTTTTTTCAAATATTTCATTTCTGAAATTCTGCATTCAACCTCAGCATTCAGTCATGCCACAAATTAACTGTAGCAGCAAAGATGTGATTTATTAAATAATCTAATGATGGTGGTCCAACTGCTGCAGCTTGGCAATCTGATGTTTTCTCCTTCTTGAATTGTCCTTTTAACTAAAAGTCAGGAGCGTTCTGATTGCTGCTTCTCAACATTCTCCATCATTTCCTGGCGCTCCTGTCAATTCCTTTCAGGCTGTACATCCGCACGTTTCCAGCAGATGGCAAGAGATTCCCAGGCAACTCTTTGGGAATCACGGTGAGCAGACGACGCTTACAAGTCGTACGTCTTTATTTAGTGCTTCAGGGTGTTGAGAACTGTCCTTTAAAAATCAGTTTAAAAGGAAAAATAAAAAAAAAAATCTTTGTGTTAATGATTGCGATAATCCAAAGTACAGCTTGGGCCATCAAACACAAGGTACTTGTCTGTTTCTGACAAGGCTGATGAGAAACTCCTCCCTCCCAAATGCTCCAATGAAAACATCATTATGGCAGCCCCTTCTTGAAGACAATTGTTGCAAAAAAGGGGCAATCGGTGCTAATATCACCTCCGTAGAAGACAGGTATCCTGTTAGTACTTGAATTCATGACTCAAAAGCTTCAGCTATATTAGGACCTTTCAAGTTTCCAAGGTTTTAAAGATTTAGTAGGGATTAGAGTGATGCTTTCACACTGTGAACTAAACAACAAAGAGATTGAGAGAGACAGCTCATATCTCCAAACGCATGTGAAGTGTGAGTAACCAGTTCTGTATCACTTTAGAATAAAAATGCCTCCCCATAGAATGTCTCCAGCAGATCAAACCAGCAGCATGTGCAGGCTGCTCTCCAGCCTACTTACTCTCTTCTTTTGCCAAGGAAGAGACTAGATATTGTTTCAATTGAAATAACGCAGTGAAATCCTTGGGTGCAGTGGGAATGAATTTGGGCCAGATGCCACAAAGTTTGGATAAAAATAAGAAGTCAAAGCATTAATGTATTTGAACATAAACCTGGAGTAAAGCAGATATTCTACATAATATCAGAAATCACCATGGCAATTCTTTGTAGATTTTCTTGCTGGCTTGAATATTAGTGTTTTTCTAGCCTGTGTTAAAATAGACAAAATGAATAATGTTTCAAGACTATTTTAAGCCAACACCTCCCTTACTTGTCTGTCTTATATAAGATAGAAGCAACCAGAAGCTGACTCTCTTGTTGACACCTCATTAGCCAGGAGAAGAAAGAATTCTATGAGTAGCCCAAACTACACATCTTTAAAAGCAACTAAACCAAAACCTTTATGCTTCTTTATTTAATTTTTCAGGATATTTAAACAACCTGCTTGATTTTACAATGCTATGTGCAGTGTAATTGATAAAATGTAGAACCTCCTGTCCTTTATATATATGCACATACAAGCTCGTATATGTAAAAGTTTCACCCACAAAGATGAAGGTAGGATAATCTTACATATATCTATAAAAATATTGTCAGAATGTACAGAAATAGTTATTTTGTATTAATTTAAAGCTGGAAGAAATGCAGCAGTGAAGGAAGAACAGCTGGGATGGAGCATTAACCAGATGTTTTACAGATTACTCTGTATTTCATCACTCAGTCTTTGTTTAATCTTAAGGCTGTAATAATTGTAATACTGCAATAACTCAATGGCCTATATATTGTTTTGCTGCTTCCAGCTCTGCCTGTTCCAATTGGCCAAAGCTGGCCATTTATTTATTACTGTGAAGAGAAAAATGTTCTCCCTACTCCACTTGGTAACCCCATGACTGAAAATTGAGTTTTGTGATATTTGTGCTGCTCTCATTGACACGACTTACCCAATAAGTAACTAATGCAACACGGAGCTGCTGGTAACTTACATTACCCAGTAACTCTTAAAGATGTCTGGGTCAAAATTAGGAAGAAGAGTTTCTGTAAGAGTGTGGAGAATTTGAGGCATGACTTAAACTATCTTTTTCTCTCTATGGAAAGAGTGAAGCAGGGAGAAGGAGTGTGTTTGTGTGGGAGTGTGCTGCTTAATTGTCACAGGGCTGAGCTCCTTGCCTTTGATGTAATAATCATTGCAGTGTACAAAGGTTTGTCAATTCAGACTTTCAGGTTCCCTGGGTTTTATACATGGGCAATAAGATTGTATTAGTTTTGCCTAATATGTTCTTGTGCCAAAGAGAAAGAAAATTTCTTCTTCTTTTCCCCATTCCAAATGGAAAAAAAAAAAAAAAAAGGGAAAGAGGATTGAGGATCAAATTAAATAGAGGTATTGCAAGGGTTAAAAAAAGAAATAAGTTTCCAGAGCTTTCCAGTGTCTCAGTAATGCAGGATATTAGGATTTATCTTTTTGGACCAATCTTTTCATGGAACAGTGAACTCCCAATAACATCTGATTAGTTCTGTTCATGCTATATTTTCTGACAGTCTGGGCTTGACTGTCTTCTCAGTTTTGTTTTTACTGTGCAGGACTTAGTAAAAGAAATAGCTGTGGCACAAAGCTGGTGTGAGGAGAGAGCAGATCCCTGATGCATTATGTAATGAGGGGCTTAGATCCTCAAATTAATTCTATTTAAGACACAGTGCCTTTCTCATCTATCTACCAAATCCATCCAAAAACACATATTCATTGCCAAATTTGTATTCAGTTTTCATCAGGAGGAACCAGCTCTCTGTTTGTAACATATATTGCACACAATGGTATTTTAATATCAAACAGCCTTTCAACCATGGCAAGTGGTTTAAGCTGCTGCAATAAACAGGGCAGGAAGGATTTGCTTCAGATTTTTTTCTTAAACAAAAATATTCTCAGAAACTTTCAATCAGCTTTTTGTTATCTGTTGTGCTTCAGAGACAAATGTACAGGGTGCTGTTTTCCTGCTAAGGAGAAGTGCTTTTCCTGGGTAATGGCTGGGAGTATTTCAAATCAGAGCAATCGTATTAAGTGTTTTGTCCCAACAGCAGAAGCCTCATTGAGCTAAATTGGTTTTGCTACATTATCTATTGGATTAGCAAACCAGTTAAAAACTGATGTGAGAGCTTTTACTTTAACTGGCATAAATGCTTTCATTTTTACCCAGAAACAAGACAGACACTTCTGGTTTTTAACCTCTTCATTGTGCTGTCACTAATAACGCCATCATTCCTTTCAAACAAATGCACTATCTTGCTCTTCATCTTTCATCTTGTGCTTTCTGATTCTTTCCAACCTCGTGAGGCAGCAATAGCTATTTCTTCCCATCAGTAGAGCAGCGTGCATAAGTGCCCCCCAGAAAGCTCTCATGAACACACAATGGCAATTCCTCTTGTGTTGTCAAGGCCAAAGGAGAGTTCTGCAAACCCTTGGGCACTGAAAAGGCAGGATGTCATTATGGGCTGAAATCTCTGGGGTCATTCTGATTTTCCTTCTAATGCATTTTATCTTCCAGTTCAATAGCTGGAATGCCTATTTTGTCCGTTTACAGAAGTTCCAATTTCTGTATATCTACATTTTATTAACACTTCACATTTAGAATGATTACATTAACACATATCCCACTCCTTTTCTCACAGACACGCCAGTCCATAGAGCAGTACTATAAATTGCTGAAAGGAACATAAATGCTTTCAGGTGCAGCACAGAAAAAGTGCCTTCTCATCTGTCACATACTTTTTTTTATGGCACTAGTACAACCCATCCAAAGTCAGCATTCAACTCATAGCAAATCTGGCTTATTTCACTTTATTAAGGGCATCATGAAATTAGAGTTGAATAGGGAATTATCTTTGGATGTTAACAGGTCTAAAGCAGTAGTGTCTGGGGATTTTTAAACACAATGATTTCAAATGAAAAAAAAAATAAAATTAAGCACATGCAGAAGTATAGAAGATTCAAATTTATGCAAAACTCCAATCAATTCACCATACTCCTGCACTGAAATGTCTCCTCGAAAGTTTGAATGGCATCTGAATTTTCTGTTTCTGGCTCTGGAAACCAATTTAAGAAAATCTCCCTGTTGTTGATGGAGGTGTTTTGTCTTGTGCTACTCATGCAAGTGCAGCACCAGCAGCTGAAACTCCCGTTCTGCCCTCAGATCTCCTTGTTCCTGGGATGGACACGTTGCCATATGTGTGCTCACAGGGCACCTTTCTGAGTCCCTGCAACCTTCTGAGATATTTTTTTGCCTTTTATTTATGCTTCTGTCTACATCACTGTAGGTAGTCTGGCATTCTGGCTTTGGGGTTTTTGAGGAGATTGCTGCCACCTTTCACTTTGATCAGTCACGCTGAGCTGTGCGCCTTGAAGATCTGCAGTCAAACTAGAGAAAAAATTCCCTGAATAAATCTTCTGGAGCAGTCAGCAGGACATGCAGCCTGTGACTGTCTCCCAGATGGAGAAGCAACTAATTTTGTCCAATAACCCCATGTGATCAGTCAGTTGGCTGCAGTGTAAGGAGTTATGTCAGGTGCACAGTTACAAACTATTACTGCTGAAGTAATTGGTTTAGACATTGCCTTTATAATATCTGCAGCCACCTTCTTGCTAATTACTCTCAATAACCAGCTACTGCACACTGAGGGACTATGGCTGTGCTTCCTTCTCTGCTCTTTAATAACTTTAGTTCCAAAATCATGGATTATTTTCTTACGGTTTGCACTCCTCCGGAACTTGTTGTGAATATTCCTTCAGCTTAGTCAATAATTTCACTCTTAGCAGAAGTTACTGACATTGACAGGCTATGTAATAAACTAATAGCTGGGGAAAACAGAGGAGTACAAAAAGTCTGAATTCTGCTTTCCCAGCAGAAGTTAATATGATTTTTAACTAAAGATTACTTCTGATTTTTGCAAGTGTAACTTTTGCAAGAAGGCGGCGGCACTGTGGTCTTTCTAAAGGATGTAGTATTTTTGTGGTGATGGATCATGGAAAAACAACAACTTAGTAAGGAAAAGGCATTGTGAAGTCATGCTTCTGCTTCTTTTATTCCACTCCGCATTAAATCATTATATAGAGCAGTAGGATTGATTCAGAAGAAGGCAGAAGAGGCTGAGTTTCCTTGGAGAGAAAGTGATTATGACCAAAAACACACTTAGAAAAAAAAATAGTGTATTTCTGAAATGTACCATTCCATCAACATTAGGAACAAACAATAAGAAAAATAAAATAGAAAGAGGATAAGCAGGAAGAAAAGAAAAGAGGCTTGATTACCTGGATATATTGCAGGAGATGCATATTTTCATTAGCTTTCTCGGTAAGGTGAAATTTGAGTGATACTTTGCCTTAATTCAGAATGTGAGCCTCAGAAAGCATGAAAGTACTGGTAGGATGCACTTACCTAGCTGGAGGATAAGAGTTTCTGCCTCTCCTGAAGGGCTTTTCTTCTATAAAACTCAAAGTTGTAGAAAGAAATCATTATAGCAATTTTTCAGACGATGCAGTGGAAGGTCTTGACTGAGATTCCCCAGCAGGTCCCTGGTGAGATGTGGGAGCAGAATCCAGGGCTCTCAGTCCAGGGTCAGGGTGGTGAGGATTTTGTGGAGCAATCACAGCTTGATTTCACTTGGGGTTTTCCAGCACTCTGTTGGCTGATGGCTTTTCCATGATAACAGAAACTAAAGATTGAGGTGAACCTAAGACTTACAGTGGAGCTTATTTTCTATCACATCCCAGTTGAAGATCATTATTTTTTCTTCAAAGCATTCTCTTAATTCACTGATACTGAACAAATCTTATTCTAAGTTATAAATCAGTGCTAAAACATTTTACCTTTCAGTGCTGGTCATATGAAATCAAACCATAAATCACAGCTGAGTGGATGGCATGCTCCAGCAGGATCAAATCCTCCTTTCACCCTTATTGCAACTATTAATTGTCAGCCACACGTTCAGGAGCCCTATCTTAAATGCCTTCAAAGCTCTTCTCTCACCTACAACGTCTGGCTTAGTCTCTCTCCATGCTCCTTTCCATTTCAGCTTTCAGCCTCTTGCTTTGCATCCTTCTTTCCCTCTCTCTCGTTTCACCTTTTCTTTTATGGCAGTCTCTATTTTTAAAACAACCTCTCACTTTCAAGGCAAAAAAATCCTGAAAATTAATTTTCCTTTTGTAGTGCCTTACATTGGCTTCCTACAGTAAAATATTTCAGTTGTTTTAATCCATATTCCAATATATTTATTGTGGAGATTTTAGAGAATAATTGTGAAACTAGTTTGTTGTGAGTATTGTGTTCACTTGCTGAGCTCACTGAGATTATTTACAGAACAAAGTGTTATTTTGCATGAGTTGGGTGAGAGATCTAGTCCTGAATTAAGTAGTTTGTATGAGGACCCATAAATTTCACTGTTGAATAATGGAAGTGAAGAGGCCTAAGAGATTAGGTCAGCCTCTGAATAAAAACAGCAGAAATATCCAAAGCAACGGAATAACTTGAAGACAGTTATGAATTTTTTTTTTACTTCCCTCAGCTATTTAGGGACAGATTCAAAAAGGATATTTTCAGAGGCACACATGGTAGATTCGCAGTGAAAATTAACAGAAAAAAATTCTAAAGTCATTCCTGCAAACGGAGTTTGACTTCCTTCATTATCAAACACCTTTCACATTTTTCCCAATCCAACACTGGAAGCCTGAGCTTTCCCTGTGGTTCTAAATAATTTTATCTATTTTGAGGCCTGTTAAACTAATAAACATTTCTGTGCTTAAGTGTTTAAACTTTCATTAGCTTAGATCTGAAATGTAATACAGTCATTATTAACAATTCAGTAGAACTTTATGTAGTATATTTTATTTCATGCTGTGACTAAGAGCATTGAAATTTTTCAATACTTTATCCAAGACAAATAATATTTTAAGGAAAAACCTCCACTCCCCTTTATTCCCTTTTACTTTGTTCATGAGATTTTTCTGATTAAAAACTCCAACTTTAGCTCCACTGTTAAACCTAGACCAGCCTACAGATGCAGAAAACCACCCGTGCAGAAGTGAGGAATGAGCTCTTTCATTACAAATAAAAAGGAAATTATCTGAGTGTGAAAAGCCAAATCTTCATTACTGATCAACCCTTGAAGTGGAGGATAACCATGGTCATTTAAGATTTAAACTTTTGCTGCAAATATGTACATATGAAAAGTTGTCTCATGGTATACAGGAAAGAAAGAGCTGGAATTGTTTGGCAGAGTGCAGTCTTACTGTATCAAATCAGGTCAGCAATAAATTGCTGCTTTAAGTAGGAATTCATAGCAGGACTTTCTTGACTTTGGATGTGTCTTGAGCTCGCTGGAAAATATTTGGAGAAGAGGTGCCTCAATTCATTTTCAGTGAGGATTTTAGCCTGTTGGTATTGTTCAGTTTGTAGGACTTGGGAAGAATTTTCCTTTTTTTGTTGTCTTTACATTGTATATACAACCCAGTATATAACATTGACTGCTGCAAAGGCTGCTGGGAACACGGCTCTGGCATAAATGTCAATGGTGTCAGCATCAATGGGCTTAAAGAGAGACTTCAGGCCAGTCTTTTTGTCCAGTTTCATTCCCTGCTGTTGTTTTGTCTCTCCAGTTTCTATTTCTATTGTGCCATATGATCCAGGCAGGCTTCTGGGAATTCGGTGCTGCCTGTTGGAAATGGCCAGTTCCTGGCTCACACCAGCTATGGAGAGGGAAAACAGGACAATGGCATTCTTCACGTTGATCTGCAAAGGAAAGAGGAGAACAAAGACAATTTGTAGGGTGAGGACAGTGTCATTCACCCAAGCTCTCCATGGCACCAGCACGGTGAAACACCCATATGTGGTGAATGGGATTGAGCCCCTGCCTTGGCAGAGCTCTGTGCTACCACACATAACTCTGGTTATGGCTTTCCATGCTCTGAATTACTGAGGCACCACCAAGAACATTCTCAAAGCCTTTCTTCTCAGGAAGAATTTGCAGAAAAAGGTCACGAAGCAGGGGGATTGCTTTAGCAAAGTTATTCCAGTATCACACCTACTGACCTCTGCACTCTGCCTTCTCGCCTTGATCTTGTTCTTCTGCTTTTTCATGTAGTCAGCATTGAAATGTGCAAAGGCATATTCCACCAGTGCAGCAAAGACAAACACATAACAGATCCAGAAGTAAACGTCCAGGGCCTTGATGGCAGAGGCTCGTGGCAGTGAGGATCGGGCACTGACCATCAGCGTGGTCATTGTAAGAACAGTGGTGATACCTGCAGGGTAGCATGAGAGAGAAATGGATGCACAAATAGATAGAAATATATTTCTATATGAAAGGATTATTTTCACAGTAAAAACCCCTTAATATTGTGGCTTCTGATTTTCAAAAGAGGTGAATTGTGAGAAACTGCATCTGTATGACTAAGGCACATTTGAACAAGTTATCCTTGGTTTTGTCCTGGATCAGGAGAAACAAAACCCAAAGAATTAACCCTCAAACAATTTTACATCTGGACTGGCAACCCTTAGTCAGACAAACAGACCCACAAGCTCCAGGAACATTTTTTTTATCACTGTCCCAGTTCCTTCAAATCAATTCTTTCATTTCTTTCACAGTCATTACTGCTTTTAACCCTCCCTAGGTGGTTATTTGCTGTTCCTTACCGAGGCAGCCGCTCTGATAACATGACAGAAATTAAACCAGGAGGGAAATCTTTCAAAGAACCCTCCCTTCTGCACATGTAAACACAGCGATCATAAATGCACCCTAATGAGGATTATCAGAGAGCACAATTACCACTCGAGCACTCCCTTCCCCGTGAGTCCCAAGGCCATCTGTTTTACCTAGAGACACCCTGGCAGGCACAGCTGACTGGCTGATCCAGAAGGACACCCACGACATGGCCACCAGCAGGATGGAAGGGACGTAAGACTGGATGATGTAAACTCCTCGATTCCGCCGAAGGTGGAAGTGGAGACTGAGCCTGGGAAACTGACCTGCTGGAAAAGAGAGCAGGCAGGAGAGATTCTGGCTGCATGAATAACAGTTAAATTGATATTAAAAATGACATTTCATATAATGACACAGAGCTGCATTCTTTAACATCCTCTGGACAGGGGTCACAAAGAGCTTTTTTGAATGCTCTTGGATTGATGCTTCATAAACCCTGCACGAGGTACTGCAGCTTTCATCAGCTAAGAATAGGTCAAATGATTTGTCTCAGGTCATATCAATGCCAGATCTGAAAATAAAATCATGAGTCTTCTCAAATAACAGTATTGCTTCAAAATGTGTACTGTCTTATCATCTGCTGTAGAAAGTCCTCCAGATACTAAATTTAGATTTTTTAAAAGGCCAAGTTAATTTCAAACTCAAAAAAGAGCTTAGAGGAGATGTGCAGCATAAATGAGAATCTGAATACATGAAAGAGGATGAAAAATCAGCAGGAAAAAAATGACTCCAATCTTGTACAAACATTGCAATAAACCCAGTGATAGACATACACACCACTGACTTCCACAGGGTAGAATTAGACTGATCTGACTGTACGTCATAAGCTTCATAACATCAGGACTAATGGAAATTTTTCTTGATCTGAAGTCGCAAATTAGGTCAAGAAAATGTGAGCTACACCTCAAGTGTTTTTTCTCGAGTGCTGTCTAGCTACTCCATGCAGTATTTTGTGAAGCAGAGAGAGCTAAAGGACAGAACATGCTACAGTGGCTACCTGGAGCCTCAGCAAAGAATGGCATTTCTTACAAGTGGAGGACGAAGGAAACTCTTATCAGAAACCTGACAGGTTCTTAAATGAGTTACTTAAGAAGAAAGATTTTCTGTTAGAGATAGAGGAGGTTTTTCTCTGCAGGAAAGTCAGACACTGTCCCTGAACTGAAGAAAGAGTCTGTTACCAGATTTGAAGTTCATAATTTCTGTTGTGAACTGGTAATTGGTAATTGTGAATTGAGCAAGCTGCAGCTTATCCAGCCCATGGATCTCCTCCTGGTTTTCTGACCAGTGGTAGACAATGTCCTCTGAAGAGTAGCCATCTGCCAAAAGAAAGCTGAATAAATGCAAAGTTCAAGGAAGAAATTCACAGCTTAACAGATTCATAGTAGAAGTTCTCTAATTCCTCTGCCATGCTGATTTCCACCAGACGCATTGCACACGTGCTGAGATTCAGTCTGGATAATTCTCTGTGCTTTGGAGAGGTGCAGGGCACCAGGGCCATGACAAAAAGGGGGAATATGAATGAGAGGATTTATGGAATATGCAAATCCACAGGAAATCAATCTTTCCTAGTTTTGCTGTTGATTGACAACTTGCTACTAAAGCACCCATTTGTTTAAAGAGACTTTATTTCTGTTCGTTTCACTGAAATGAAAACCCTCAAATTCAATTAAAACCTTCAACCCCCACCAAAACTCCCTTCAGAACTTGCTGGGAGAGGGAATGAATTGCTGGGGCACTGTCTGCTGCCTCTGCATTTGGTGATTATGTAAGTAAAACTGTAGATTGCTATTTTTGACAGGATAAAATGGTATTGTGGTTAACAGCCTAGAAAACAAAGTCAGTGACAAAACAGAAAACGAGAAACTTGCATCAACAGGCCAAGGGATCTGCTCAGGATCTGTTCTTCCCAGATCTCTGGAACCCCCAGGACCTGTAGGCTCCTTGATCTAAAAACCAGATTCATTTTCCCTGACTGGGTGGTCCCTGCTTGTATCAGTAGTGATTTTCATTCAGAAGTATTAATGCTCAAGGGAATTACACGCTGATCATAGATTAAATACAAGTTGGATAAAATATAAATCCATTCTTCACCCTTCTTTGTGAGTACAAATGAATTAAGCCCATCCATGCAGTATTCTGATGGATTTCTGTGTAACAGATACACGAATGGCAAGGCAAGTTAAAGAGCTGTCTGAAGGTTAGTCACAATGGCATTCATTAAAAGCAGGGAATTCTTTCTTTTTCCTATTTTCTCATAAATTAAAAATAGCTCATCACATTTTGCCTGTGGGCTTTTCTACTTTTTCTTGCTGAATTTGATAAAAGCCTTAGAAATGCCAGTGACTGTCACAACTGCACAAGGCTTCACATGAAACACAAAGTTCCAGATATTTGTCAGCAGGACAGTACATTGTTCATCATCCCTAAATCAAATCCTAGAGATTTGGATTGGACCAGGGCTGAACTAGTATTGAAAAATGCACAGTCTAATGCCCAGCACAGGGAATGAAGAGATTTCTGTTCACTCTAAACCCCAAGGCACCCCTTAAACTCCACTGACTAAAGCAGAATCATCCCAGCCAAGTGCAGCTATGTCAGTGCCAGGTATGCAGGCTTTAACAAAACACAGAGTACTCAGCCCTTACAGCTCTCCAAATCCAGCATGCACTCCTGCTCATCCATTGGATACTTGGACAGGTCCATGTCACAGGCCACTGTTGAGGTAATCCTGTTTGGAGCAACGTGAACACCACTTAGTTACATTCAGACAGAGCCTTTTCCTCACAGCTCAAAAGACTGAGTGGAAAACTTTGAAACCTTAATGCTAACAAAGGAAACTGTTTTCAAAGTCCTGCTGGCTGCTGCCTGAGTCTGTGGGAAACCCAGAGGCAGAGGGAATTGAATAAAGGTCAAATGACTCCTCCAACGTCAGAGCATTCTGCAGCTACTGATGATGATAAAAAGGAATTTTCTGGTTCTATCTCCTCTCTTTCACTGTCCCCAAGATCACTACCAATACCTTAAAGGGGACTTTGGACTTACAACTTCAAAGGTGCACATTCATTATATTTCAGAACATTACACAATTAATATAGTTACTAAGTTCCAGCCACAGCCCTCTTCCAAAGTGAGAAATGCTACTTTGTCTGTGTGAAAGATGGGGAAGCTGAGCCTAAATCAGGGCTCAGAGTTCTCTTGGAAAATAGTGAGAGTGGGGAACAGAATCTTTGCTCTGTATTCTCCTTGCCTGGTGACCAAAGCCACCAGAGGCTTCCCTCCCTCTGAGGGCATTCTGGACACGGTCAGTGACTGTGCAGTGCAAAATGTGTTAGTGCTGCTAAAGAAACCTTCCTGACTTCTCCTTATAAAGAAAAGGACAGGGAATAGGAGCTTTTCTTCAATTTTTAACTAATAATTCTTTTAGGAAATCCTCCTAAGAGTGCTGAGTGATTATAGAATGTTCACAAAGTTACCACACAACAGAGTACACTCGTACTGTTTGTCACTCACCTGATGCTGTATAAAATGACTCCATCTGGCTGGAGCCTGATAAGTTTGTTTTCCACAGTCACATCATGGAACCAGGCAGACTTGGCATTGACTATGAAAGTATCTGGCAACCAGAGCTTGTCCACAAACCTGCTGTCCAAGCCCAGAGTTTCGTTGGTGTGGTTGTAAGACAGACGATCGTCTCGCCAGCTCTGGTGCAAAAATACTGTCATGGTGTATTCCTGTGACAAGAGAAATCCTAATTATAAGTGATGCTGACAATGATAGTGTCTTGGAATTTAGCCAAAAATCAATGTTTTAGCCTAGAAATATATTATTTGCTTTCAGTGCAAATACATATTTTTATACTTAGTCAACCAGGGAGCTGCCCAAGCATTTGAATTTTGGTCATATGCTCCTACTATGAATATATGAAAGATATTTTAAAAGTGATTAAATTTCAATGTTATACATAACACACTGCAAGGGCTGCATAGGTCTTGATGAAGAAAATCAGTTTATATAGCTCAACAAATACAACTTCTGGTTTTGAACTTCTGGGTTTTTTTAAAACAAAACTAAAAAATCTGTTACTGTACCATGTTCACTTCTGAGATGTGGTCAATGCTGGCTACTTCGATTGCCAGAGCAACATTAACGGGAGGACCTGAGGAAAAAACATTTGAATGGGGTGATTTGTATCATCACAGTACCCACAGAAATATCAATGACCCCAGACTGTTAATTCTTTCATACAGAGTGAGGTCACTGAAGTGTTTTCCATTATAAAGTACATTCTTAAAGCAAGAGTTTTAAATCTTTTATCAATTGTGCCCTCAATTTCCAACAGCACACCTCACTTCAGTGATAAGGGACACAAGATAAAATCACAACTACTGAAAATTATAGAATCTTTTCTGGAAATCACATTATCTACTTTAAGACAGCATGACTTCAAGCAGATGCAGAAATTATCACCATTTAATGAAATACAAAATGCCTTCAACTTAGATGTCAACGATTTAAGAACTGCATCAGAAGCCTGTGTTGCTGTTAAACAGTCTGTCTCTTGTCAAAATTGAGCAAATTGTTGATTGTTATTTTTTTCCAGCCTCCAAGTAAAAGATAATCACAGCTTTTTAATCATTTAAAGTATGAATTTCACATAAACATCAGAAGGATTGTAAGAAGCTAAGAGACATGATTTATTCTCCAAGTCTCACCTCCAATCCCAGGCCTGAAATTTCGTGCGTACCCTTTCATCAAATCATCCAGGTTGGGCAACCAGGAGATTTCAATGTTGGAACCTATGTAATCTCCGATGTCACTCATAGCTCTGGGTAAAGAGAATAAGTATCTTAAATTTTCCAGTGTTTACAAACAGAAGAATGACAGAAAATGGAAGTTATTGATTTGTTTTACACCAGAGACCACCTACAGTAGAATCAGCAATATTTGGAGATTTTATAGGTAGGAAAACCATTTCAGATGTTTCTGATTAAATCAAAACATATTTCAGACAAAACTGTAGCATTTTTAAGTCCAAGCACATACTCTTAAAAGTTTCTTTCTAAAAAAAGTAGGAAAAATAGATTTAGAAACTTAGAAAAAGCACGAGGGAAATGAAGATACTTTGTATACTGCCTAAAATGCATCTGTGAAGGCTGAAATGCAGCTGTGACAGCTTCTTATTATGGAACAGCTGAGATCAAAAGGCTGGTGCATTGTCAAAATGTGATGGGAAAACAGGAGAAACTGCACATCTGGAATTTGGAGAGCAGGCAGCAGTTGGGAGAAGAGGTGCTGCTGTGGGATTTGTGCTCATGGCACAGCCCCTCCCAGCAATCAGTGCCTCTTCCTGCCAGGCCAGTGATGCTCCTTGAAGACTTTAGCCCAAGGTGTGGTTGGCATTTGCCAGCCCCTGGCAGCTGCCAGCCCCTCAGCCCTGGCACAAGCAGGGGTGTGGATATTCCTCCATCTCTTACAAACAAAGGCAAGGTTGTGCTGTCTTCATTATCTGTTCAGCCTGGCAGGCTCCTGTTGAAGATCTGTGTCTGCTCACTGCACTGGGATTGACAGGGCAGCAAGAGATAAAGGAGGGGCTGAGAAAACGTCTGCCACCAGCATTTGCCAAGAGAAGAATTGCCAGTGCTTTGAGAGGGCCTGTGACTGAATGCAGGTACTGGATCAAAGCTGCTTTAGCATCTTCCACTGAGCCCAGCTATAAATGTGGCATTTGAGAGGTACCTGTGACTTGCAACAGAAGAGAAATGGTTAAATATCCATGGAAAGCTGCAGAGTAATACACCACAAACACATTCTGCCTTGGTACTTACATAACTTTCTTAGAGTGTTCATGTGACATTGACCCACATAAAGCACATGGTTTTTCTCTCCAAAATATGCCAGCCTGGGCATTCAGCTCAGCACGAGCAGTTATTGCCAGCACAGGAACAGAGTATCCTACAATAACCAACTCTTCTCACAGGAGACTGAAAGAAAAACCTTTGATTGCCCTGGTCTTTAAATGCTTGTCTGGACTCAATTATATAAGGAAGGAATTCTGGGATTACAACGTGTAAATGTAAGTTTTGAGCAGCAGAGACACTGAAGACTTGCATTAGCAGAGCTGTCAAAGCTTCTGTGACCTCCCAGCACAGGGACACTGCTCCAAGTGCAACTTCATTAGTTCCCAGCAAAATGTTATGTTAAACTGCTTTTATAAGATTTCCTTGCCATGGGCACACTGTTGGATGTTCATCTCAAATTACTATCCCAGCTATTTCTCAGGTCCCTCTGTCTCTTCTGAGGAAGGATCTTGGAACACTCCAAGACGTGTTTTCAGCTACATAAATTAGAATAACATAATTGATTTAGACAAGGGCTTTGAAGATTTATAACAGTTGTCAACAGAGGTTTTTTCCTTCTTTATTGGGTCTCATCGACTGCATCAACACTTCTTTCTATCAGGCTGCTGGTCTTTCAATCATCCAGCCATCATTATTTACTTTAATGAAATGATAGCTTTGTAATAAGGTTGTTTAAAAGCATACTTATTTTTAACTCACAAGTGTCAGCCATAGACATGGAAAGCTGTTTCTAATCAGTAAAATGTCAGAGATCCTTCTATATGTAAAGAATGGTTCTCTTTGTCTTTTCCTAATTAGAGTAAATAACTACAATACACTTCAAGAAATATATCTGCTTAAAATCTCCTTTCCTTCTGAATAGAAGGTGATACTAAAACAGCAAGCAAGTTCAGTAAAGTGTTTTGAAAACAGGATTCAAGTCAGAAGGTGACAGCACTGGAGGGATGTCTCTCATGTGCCTGATCATGTTTTTGACAAAGCACTTGGAGTGCAGCTGCTCTCCTGTCTTGGGGTTCTATTTTAATGGCATTAAGGAAAGCCGTGGAGCTCAAAGGAACTTAAAATGATGAGAGTCGGGTTAAAGACTGAGGCTATGGCCTGCCATGTGTTTTAAGCAGATTACAATCTAGAGGGAGTTTTACTTAAATATCCATGACACAATTAAAATAAATCTTGTTTCTATTATTAATAAAGCCTTAGGGTCAGATCATCAGTGTAACAAATGTGCTGGAGTTAGTGGAGCTATATGCACTTAATACCAGGGGGGGTTGTTAAAATATTACAGCTGAAAGAATTTTATGGCTCGATTTACCATGTGCTGATAACTCCTTTGGGTCATTCCTCTAGACTTCTGCACATCACATCCAGAGCTTTAAAGTTACAAGAAGGATGGTGGGAGAATTTCCTTCATCCTTGATTAGCAGTTGGGATTATATATGGCCTAAAATATTATTCATTATTGTACCTGAAAAAGGAGACGAGCACAGAAAAGATGCATTGGAAGGGATTAACTTTTCATAGTGTAAGCAGTAAGGATGAAAAGAATGACAACTATTATTAGTTGATTCAGCAACTTCACTTCCCAGTGTAAGCTGCTGGAAAGCTTGTTTCAGTAAGAAAAAAGAACTTTGTAAAATCAAGGTATTGATTTTTCAAATCCAAGGGGTAAAAGAGCTCCTGAAAAGCTTCTCTTCAGTTTGCACCAAGCCAGTGTGGAGGGCCTCGCTGGCTGAATGGCAACAGTCCTGGGGACTTCCATCCCTCTGGAAGCCATTCCCAAATCTAAAGCTGAAGATGATGATCCACACCCTGACTCTGTACACATCTCATTTCAAGCAGATATTTTTGAGAATATATTTGCATCTGTCCATATCTGGAGCATTGGGAGAACTTCAGCTGAGCTCATTGAAAATAGATTGCTGCTGTCTAAACCACGGAAGCAACAGTGAGTTCTGCATAGACAAGAGCAAAGGAAATCCCCACTGGTAATCTGCACAAACCTGGGAAGTTCCTTTCTCTAATATTGACACAGGTTAGAGAAAGCAACTCCAAGCAGTGAACATCACATGACAGAGCAAAGAAATGTCTCTTTCAGAGCTAAGTACCAGCATTCCAGAATAAAAAAATCCACATATCCCCAAATCCTTCCTATCAAGCTGACATCTCCCTGCCAGCTGCTGCAGGACCAGAGCATCTTAATGTGGAGTGATCTGGGGGAGAAACATCAATCAACTTGGACAGCACATCTTAAAGGGCTTGTCAGACAAGTGAGGCATTAGCCTATCTTTGCTCTCTTCCAGAACACTGCTTGAAAACACTTGCTAGAAGTTTATCAATATCATTAGAAAAATCTGGTATTTAAATCACACCAAAGCAAGAAGCAATCTGTAAATTCCATGTGAATGAGAGCACAACGGCAGCTGAGCAAGGGATAGTATCACCAATTTCATTTTTTGCCCAGCAGTGCCAAAATCTCCAGGATCAGAGATTCTTTTAAACTCAGAATCTTTAAGTCAGTGGCCAGTGGGACACTGATTTGAAGCCACACTGGTCACGAGGGTGCACTGATCTTCTGAAAAATTCATAGAGCAGTAAGATGTAGAAAATCACTTTTTTGCATCTTCCATTTCTTCTTTAGATCTGCTAACCTGATTCTCTTGGGAACTGTAACATCATTGTTATATGAATCTTTTAACCTGGTAGATGGAAAAAACAGTTTGACTGGAGGACTGGGATCAGTACATTTCATTTTGATAAGCATTTGGGACAGATGTCCCTGATCATCATCAGGTCATCACTACCAAAGAAAACTTTTCCTTGGGAAAAAAACAAGGAATATCCTGCAAGGTCAGTGAGCAATCTGACCTCTGCCAAACTCCAGGATTATCCACAGCAGTATGTATATCCTTCCCATCTGCCATTCCTGACTCTAAGGGAAGCTCACTGTAAATATGTTTTGTATTTTGAAATGTAATTGAAAAAGCATTAGGCTTAATTCATGGCAACATCAAAGCCTCTCTGGCAGTTTTAAGCTACAGAAAATGGACCAGTCTTTGCATACATTCACGTGTTAAAGCTGCTCTGTTTCCACAAATAGAAGGAAAATGCTTAGGGAGACACACAGCAGAACGACAATTAAATGCAGGAGTATAGAAGTCACTTAACAGAGTAGAAACTTAAATATAAAATATGCACCTATTTTAATTAGAGAATTAAAATCTCTTTCAGTGAGGAATTACAAAGTACAGACACACACCCCAAAACTCCTTTCAGAAGTGCTCTTTCCCCACACAAATGAAGAAATATTTCCCCAATGATCTCATTCACTGTGGCACACTTATTATTGCAGCATCCACTGCACCTCAAACCCTGATAAAATAGTGGAAGCCACAGTCTTTGTCCCAAAGACCTGTCAATCATTTAAATGGCAAATTCCTTGCCACTAATCACTGCCTTGAGCAAACCAATACCCACTATTTTTTAAATGTTTACCTGACAAGAATGTGCTGAGTTAGGTTGAATTTGGCTCATTCACTTCAGCTAAATAACACACATGACAGAAATTGCTTCACACACAACTGAAGCACCCTGGAAGGGTATTCAGAAATGCTCTGGGGAAGCAGGATGCATGTATCCCCACTTCCCTTCTGTGCCAAACCATAACATTATTTTCACTGGTTATTTTGCTTTTGGGAAGTCTTTTGTTTCTTTTGTCTTACTGGTGAATTTCAAAATCACCAAAATTTTCTTCCTTTTTGGAATATGTTTTTTTCAATATACGGTGCACAGAACTCAGGAGCAGAGAATTTAGGGGTGTTGGATGGCCTCTGCCATCAAAATTCTGAATTCGACTGCATTTAGAAAACAAAATCAGAGCTTTAAAATTGAACCATTGGCAGTTTTGTCCATTAATATGCTGCTATTCATAAAAGCATCTCGTACCAAAAATATTTCTACTAATGCAAGGATAAAATGTCACTTTAGTTCTGTTTAACTGATCCAAAGTACACATGCAAGCAAGGCTACTCCCTTTTGACAGGGTTAAACAGTGTCCTGTCATAGCCACCCTAAATTCTGAATCCAAACAGAACAGCTTTCCCTGACCATGGAACATCTCACCCTTTGGAATATTTGGAAAACTGCAACCTGGACAGTTGGAATTTCAGAAGTTAGAATTTACCTTGCCTGAGTCTGCCATGAGTAGATGTATTCCTACCAAGCAATTCATCACTATTTTGTAACTGGAGAAAGAAAGTCCATTAGGGAACTAATAATAAAATAAATAATGTATCCAACAAACACTCCTGGCAGTTGCTGTGCCTAGGAGCAGACCTTGGATGGAGACAGAGGCTGAGAAGATTGACTCTTCCTTAAAATTATCTCTTTTTCTGGTCTTATGTACTCAAACATCACTTTTCAACCCACAGCTTCAATGGTAGCCCAGTTGCAGAGGGAGAAACAGGATCATGGAAGTGATGGGCAAGATCTGGGTGTCCTTAGGTAATAAGCAGAATTTCCACTGCCTTCACTGTAACTCTGGATTGCTTCAGAGTCTGAGGATGTCAGGATCTGACCCTGGATAACAGATTCAAGGTCACAGGATAAATCATTCTGTCAGTCCTGACTAAGAGCAGTTGACTTGACACTTTTTCTGAGCAAGATTCTTCTTCTTTCCAGTGAAAAAAATCACCTCTCCCTGATTAATTCCAAAACCTGTGACAACAATGCTGTTTTACTACAGTTCCCACTTTGCCTCTTGCACTCCTCTGAAGCTATTAAGGACGTCTATGAAGCAGAAGATGTAAGACCCCTTTAATGCCACAGCCACCCCTGCTCTGGGGGGTGTAGGCATGTTTTTACATGCAGCAAGTTCTTTTTTACTCCCCCCTCTATTTTCATTGCGTAATCATGGCAAGCTTTCTCCACATCCAGCCTCCAGATCTGGAGAGAATAAGAATATACCGAGACCGTCGCTGGTTGCCTAGCTAACACCTTCGGAGGGAATGTGACTGAGAGCTGCAAATACAAATCTTCCTTTAAAATTTAGTATTTTAAGAAATGGTCTGCATTCTCCAAACATTTTTTTCCCTAAGATCTCGGACAGTCTTTTCCTGCTTACCCAAGTTCAGGAAACTTAATGAACGCATTAGAAAGGGATGGTTGTATTTTGGGGTTTTAATGGTACCTACGGAGGCCCTAAGCAAAGCTACTCAGCTTGTACCCCACTGATTGTGCTGGGCTTTACGGAAGAGTTCATGTTCAAGCAGGCACCTACAGAGCTGCTGGAGGGGCTGAGGCTGAGCTGGGATATTGCAGTGCCTCACAAAAAGTGATTGCCCCCAATTTAGAGTAAGTGCCCTCGGGAAAAGGCTTCCAGGAGCATCCTGTTTAAAACACAGCCCGTGACTAAGCCAAGAAACTGCTGCTCAACTGGCAGAAGTGCATTCTCAGCTAGGGAATGGAGAAAGAAAAAACTGAAACAGATGAGGCACATTAAGGAAACTCTTCAGTCAAGGGCCCTTTTTCTCCTGAACACTCACTCAAAGCAGTCGTGGCCCATGAGTGCAGAAAGCATCCCTGGGCAAAAGTGGGAGCCCCAGGCAGAGCTGGCATCACTCACTTCAGCTACACGAGAGAACGGCTGCTGAGGCCAGTCTAAGAAAGAATGAGAAGATGTTTTCTTACCTGATACATCTGTGCTGTTGGGTGCACAGTAGAATCAAGGCAGGAAAAACCCAGGTAAGAAATTCCATTTTACTCCCATTTATTAGACAGCAGCGACCAAAACCCAGGTTCCCTGGCTCTCCTGGCAGCTCCAAAGCTCCAGTGGCTTTGCCATTCTTGCCTGCTGCGCTAAGTTGAGGCTGAGTTTAAAGCGATGGATGGTTGCTCAGCAGCAGCAGCCCCCACAATCTCCACAGTGCCCGGGAGCCATGCAGGCAGCCCGGCACGGGAGCAGGGAGCAGGGCAGCTCTCCTCTCCTCTGCTCTCTTCTCTAACCCTCTCCTCCTCTCCTCTGCGGGTGGCTCAGTCCCGCCCGGCTCCGCTGCCCTGCTCCCCCATCCCTCCCCTGCCGCGGGCTCTTCCTCCGGCCGCTCTGCCCGCCTGCGAGGCTGCTTGCCGAAAATACCCTCCAAAAGGATAGATTAATCCCACGGAGCGGGGTGGGAGCAACTCAAAGTGCTCCGGAGCCACTAATGTCCTGCGCGCATCGTGCCGGGGAGGAGCAGAGGAGCCGCAGCCCGAGCCGGGGG
>VXBU01015246.1:2949264-2983844 GCA_013400315.1 Bombycilla garrulus
GGCGGTTCGGGAGGGCTCGCGGCCGGGCGCCCCCGCGCTGTGGTTGGCGCCGTTGCCGTTGCCGTTGCCGTGGCAGCGCGGCGCGGCCCGGGGCCCTGAGGAGCGGGCCCGGCCTGGGCGCGGTGAGCCGGGAGGGGACAGCGCCGGGAGGGGACAGCGCCGGGAGGGGACAGCGCCGGGAGGGGACAGCGCCGGGAGCGCCGAGCCTGCCCCGGGGGGACCTGTGGGAGGGCTCGGACCTTCTGCCGTGCTGCGCATCTCGGCCTCATTCACCCCAAACTTTGTTGTTTGGGAGTTGGAGCCGCGCAACTTCACAGCGCGGTGGTTTGGCTGAGGGCGTTGCTGCATTGGCAGCTCGCTTGATGTTTGTGCCACTTCTTAGTGCCACCAACATCCCTAAATCAGTAGCCCAGCGTAGGAATCCTACTTGGTTTTAAGGTGGTTCCTCTCATTTACTCCTTCCTCCGTACCAAATCCTGGGATGTGTTTTCTCTGCTCCTTAACTGGAGAAAATAGATGCTCTCTTCTTGTTGTTTCTTCTTGAGTTCTGCAGAAGGATTTACATAAACGCACTCAAAGCTGAGCCACCTTCATTAAAATTAATCATGTGTCCAAGTCTCTGTGAGTAAGATGTGAAATGTTCAACCATGTGGTAATAACTCATTCTAGATGACATGCAGAATTTACTGAATTCTAATAAATTGTAACAAAATTTAGGAACAGTTTGCTTTGCATTGGGGAACTCTACAAGACTCAAGAGCAAATAGCGTTTGTTGGAATTGTACCCAAACCATTTGGGGTAAAGTCATGGTGTAAGTGGATAAAATATATTCAGAAGGTTTGTTTTATTCGTGATTGTTACAAGAAAAAAAAAAAAAAGGCAGCGTCCTTGCTTTCCACTAAGAGATTTATTATAGTTGATACTCAAAATGTGTAACTAGCACAGAGATAGGTGGTTGTATCCAATTATTTCACATGCATTAAGTGTGTGCTGAATGCTGTGAATTTACCTCCAGAGACAGTCACCATTAGTGCAAGTTGTGGGACATTTGATGTGTAAAACATGTTCTTCTTTTTATTCAGCCTGGTCATTTGGAAAGAACTGTCAGCATGGAGGATCGTGAGATCAGTTGTAGTGAGGGAGAACAGCAAATATCTCCTCTAGTGTTTCTAGAGGAGGAAGAAGAAAGACAACAAGAAGAAAAAGAGGAGGAAGAAGAAAGGGGAAAAGAAGAAGGAGAAGAGGAGGAAGAAGAAATAGAAAAAGAAGAAGGGAGAGAAGAAGAAGAAGAAAGAGAAGAGGAGGAAAAAGAAGAACAAGAAGAGGAAGAAGAAAGACAAGAAGAGGAAGAAAATGAAGATGCAGCTAGTCAGCTCCGTGATGTGGAAGAGCCCTGGGAAGGTGAAAATGAATTGCTTTGATAACTCACAAGAAACTGACATTCATGTAAACTTAATGCAAGATAAACATATTAGATCATTGGCCAGAACCTGACAATACATTATGCTCCCTAGTTCCCCTCCCTGTTCTTGTCTGGGACTTCCCCACATAAATGGGATTCTTTGTGACATTTTCACATCAAGGCTGAGAACACTCTCCTGTCCTTTTGCAGGTGTATAATAGTCCTGTGTGTTTTGCCATATGAATTTTTTAATGTAGGCTGCAGTAATGCTATAAAATGTCATCTCTGATTCTCCACGCTGTGACTTGACAGCAAATATAGAAAGCTTTGCATTTTAAAATTCAAGGTCTCTTTATTAAATTGTTCTTTCAATATCTGCTAGAATATGAGCTGGAAGATGAGCTGGATGGTGGTGGCAGGATGGGAAACAAGGACAGTTCTGAAGATGCTGGAGACCAGTCTGATTCTAGCACGTAAATACCTTGTTCCAGTTCAAACAGAATTTCCTCTGTGGTGCTGAGTGACCAGCTGTGTATGACATGTCTTAAACTAGTTTAAAATGTTCCTGTTAAAATTCTAAGCTATTGTTCAGGAACACTAAAATTGCAAAGCCAAGGTGGGATTAAGAGGAGCCACAGGTATTTTAAAATGAAGACACATCATTAGTGCTTTAAGTGAGGATATAAATGTTCAACATTGGGTGTCCAATACTGAAAATCCTGGCTTAAGTCCATGCATGCAAACTTCCTGTTCTGTTTGTGTTCATGTTCTTCCTTATTTATAATGGTCTTATTTGTAATAGCTCTGCTAGAATACAACAGAAAGCAGGCATGTAAAGATGCCAAACTTCACATAACTACAGTTTTGCATTTTGTTTCGTTGTTGGTTGTGTGTTCCAATCCAAAGGCAAAGCTCAGAACACTTTTTGGGCAACGTTGGTAACATTCAGCCTCTGAGGTCTGCAGACAAAATTCGTGTATCAGCCTCACTGAGAGAGCTCCGACTGCTCGATGCCGTGCTCAGGGAAAAGGAACTGGCCATCCAAAAAACCAGGTTAGTGTTTAAACAAACATAATCCACCAGCACAAATCACCAGCAAAAAGTGAGATCCTGCATCCATCATAAATCCTTATAGAACCATATATCTGACAGGAATCCTGGCTGTGAATCCTGCCCCCAAAAAGAAGAGTTCCAGTGGGAAGAGAACAGAACCTACAGAACATAAAGGATGTTTTGTTTCTTGCAGTGACGTGCTGAGTGCCTGTCGGCTGCGGAGCAAGATGCTGGCAAAGCAGCTGGATCATGTAGACATGGAAATAGAGGGAGAGGAGGAGGCTGGCAATGTGTAGGTAGAGAGTATTTCTGGATACCAAGGATTACAGGCATCCACTATGTTCATCTGTGTGGAATTAATGAGATAAGAGCAGAAAGAGGTGGAAACTCAGGAATGGGTAGGAAAGAGGCATATATTCTAAAATGTAACAACAGGTATTAAATCAGCCCTGCCCACTGCTGTCAGTTATGTCTGTCAGGGTCTCAATCTTCTGTTCAGTCTGATAAATCAAGGTGCTGTGGCGCCCTGGAGGTCATGGCTTTGCTTGTGGTGATTAATTACTCAGTCAGGACTTACATATGTGTGTGTGTGTGTATATTTTTATAAACACACACATACATGCACCATTCCTCTCTTGTGTTGTTCTGGAATGCAGGAATGCCTTTCAGGGGTAGCTCTGCATACAGGAGCTGCTCTGAAACACTTGTGCTATCAAGTGGGAGGCAATTTACTGTACTCTTCACATTTGGTTTAAATAGAAAGCAGTGGGTGGCTTGTGTACCAGGAGCCAGAGGCTTGTGAACAAACTTCGCAGCTGCATCTCTAACCTGTGTTAATCTCCAGGTTAGAGCAGCCATGAATGAGAGAAAGGAAGGCAGGTTAACTGCCAGAATGGGAGAGCTGCTTAAACAAATCTGATGAGTTGATGCAAATGAGCCTCCTGAGGTGGTGCAAATGGGATCTCAGAGACAGTAACAAATCCCAGCAAAGACAGAAAAGCAGTGTAGTGTTTATCCTTGTGATGGGTCACATGGAGAGGCCTAAATATGGAAAAAATTGCAGTTCTCCCAATCTCTTACATTTAGCAAGTGACTAGTGGAGTGAGAAGGCTTGATAGATTTCTGGCTTATGAAGTTCAAAGTCTTTGTGTTTTAGCAATAATGTAAATCCTGGCTGCCATTAGCACTACCGATGCCAATACAGAAGTGTTGAATTTAGAGGAGCAGCTGCAGGTAGAAGATCCAATTTTCCTTTAGAGGATGGGAGTTTATGTTAAGTAGAGTCAGGCCGCTGTCTGTGGATCCTGTAGTACACTGTCTGCTGGTTTTCCTGGGGAGAGAAGGAAAATAACTGTGTGGGAATGCTGCAGTTGTAGGCTAAGTGTATGGAATATTGTAGTACCATTTTAAAAGCAAAATCACTCTAGGTTCTCTAGGTTCACCTACGCTTATCTGCATGAATAATACTACTTTTATCAGTCTGAGAAATGAATACTGGTCAGTGCTTTTGAAATTCTTATCTGTGAAATTCTTACCTTCCAACCGGTGTGTGAGTTTAAAGAAAGCTCTGCCTCGAGACTGGACACTTAGAATGTTAAACAAGAGATTGCATAAATTGCTGGGATTCTGATGAATAAATGTGAGCCTTAGAGCTGTGCTTTACTCCTGCTGGTGTAGCCAGGGGGGCTGTGTTCACCTCTCTCTCTGATGGGCTCTCTCTGCCGTGTCCAGCGCAGCCGTGTCCCGCCTGCAGACCACGAGCCGCCGACTGTGCAGGGAGCTGGAGACAGAGAAGGAGCTGGAGCTGACACTTGCTCTGACACTAAAGCAAAACTTGTAAGTGAGGGAATCAATCCTGATTACATCCTCATACGCTGTTGGGTGGATTCAAAGGTTAATCAGTAGAGAAATTGCTTGTAAATGCTGCACCACATTGTTCTAGGGCAACTTTCAGCCTGCGTGCTGAGGCTCAGTTCCCAAGTTAGTTTTGCACATGTAAATAAAGTTTTGATTTTATTATGAGAGGTGCATAAATTGTGACCTAAACAGGTCTCATTTGAAATGTAAAATAAACTGGACTAAAGTAAATCTGTCTGTGTATGAGCATAAACACTTGTAATTTATGCCTCAGTGGTTTTATGGGGAATAAAGGAAAGGATAGAAAATGAGCATGATGGAGACATTGTAGCAGTACTGTGTATTTTTATGCCAAGCTAATATTGCTGCTTGTAATTGATTGTTCACATGTAATAAATTACTGCCTTATATCAGACAGAGTAAAACTGTCTTTTGCAGGAGGCAACAGGTGAGTGTGTTTATATTTTGGTACCACAGGTACATCAAAGAAGGAACACAGGCATGAGCTTCTAGCTGTGATTAGCCAAGTGGTTAACCAGGATACAGTGTGTTCTGCTGCAGTGTTGTGTAATAGCTTTAAAATGCTTGACTTGTTTATTGTGTGATTAGCAATACACAGAACAGATTAATGTACTCAGCTCTATCATATCTGGTTCCTTCAGCAAAGCACAGAAGAATAAAAGCTGGGGCCTGTCCCTGAAGTTATTTATTGTTGAAGGAAAAGCTATTTTTAGAATTTTTCTTGGTTTTCGTATTTTTTTCTAGGTAAATGGGAGAAACACAAACTTGAGGTTTAGGTATTTTACCTTTTTTTGAGTAATATTTTTGATGTCTTTGGAAGGGATATGCTATTAGAGATGAGCCTTGGTCTGGAATACCTGTGTCAGTAAAAGGGTCTGATTCAAAATATGTTTTAAAATAATAATAGAAAACATGGTTACATGTTTATTTTCCCCATAAAGCCTTCCTTACTCAATCTATCACCTTAAAGTGAAAGAATACCAATATTCCAGTGCAAACAATTCACACTTTTTTTTAAAGGTTTGAGCTGTGGCAGATAGAAACTGAGCAGGGAAAATACGCCATCCCCCGTGAACAACTTCAGAAAGATGAGGAGGAGCTACAGATGCAATACCAGGAGGAGAGAAAAGTGAGGATTTGGAAGGAAAAAATAACAGCCCTGCAAGCAGAAGGAACACGTCGGACTCGAGAGAAGTAAGAGCCTCAAAGTCAGAGCCTGCTGCCTGTCTTGTTTTATTTCCAGCCAATTCTCTGCTGCAGGTGCTGAGATTAGCTAATTCAAATACTGCTGCTCCTCTGTGTCTGAGCTGGGTGTGCTTCAGGAATATTTGATGAGGAAATGAAATTAAAATAGGAATTGGCCACGGCCTTGCAGTTATGCAGCAAAGATTTCTGATCTGTGGGAATAAAGTGGTTAATGAAAAAAAGCTACAAATGCAGGGGTTTTTATCATAGGAAATGAGGTTTGCTGGGTCAGTCTGACTGCGTGGGTCTGCAGTGCTGTTGGCGTCCAGGACCTTCTGGATTTATGGTGAAGTCCACTGAGATTTCCTGGAGCAGAAGCAGACACCAAAAAGCACAAAAGTGCCCCCCAAAAGCAGAGCAAAAGTGTGTCAGTCTGTGGCTTTTGGAAAGTTTATCACTTTGTCTATAATACGAGGGATGTGGGGAGCAGACAAATGTCCTAATTTCTGTTAGTAATGAACCCCCCAACCCCACCCTGAGATCTCATTGTGCAGGAATCAAATCTTCCTTAGTCCTGCTGCAACTGTTAATTTCTCTGTGTTTTGCAGAAGAGAGGAGGAAGCCCAGAGAAAACGTGAAGAAAGAAATAAAAAACTCCTTGAGGATGCCAAAAGGAACCGTGAGAAAGCAGTCTGCTTCCTGAGGCAAAGCATGGCAAGGTGGGGCTTCACTCCTTTCCTACTGGACATTCTCTGCTGGGCAAGACTTTATCCCCCAGTCTTTTAAAAACAACGATTTTTCTGCAAGGTGTGTCTTCTGGAAATGTTGTGCCAGGTACAGTGTGGGGAAGCATTGAGATCTTACAGAGCAAAAAAATGGACCTGGAAAGAAGAAAATCCACTCAGTGTCCTAGCATGGCCTCCAGATTCCCTGGAGTCTGTATCATGAGGGCTCTGAGCACTTGGAGGCATTGGTAATGATTGGAAACATTTTGTTTATGTGTGTTTGCCATTAACTGGTGATGTACAACTGAAATCCAGCTTTGAAACCTGCCCTGTGTCATTGTGTGTCCCCTCAGAAATGTGGTAAAAAAGCATCAGTGGGTTGGTGGGCCATTTCTTTGTGCTTCTGTTCTGGCTGATTTTAAATTAAATGTTCTTTCATAGGTTTATGTTTATCTTATTACTCTGGTGTTGAATTATTTTACTGCTGAAGAACTGAACATTTGTTACTCCTTTTTACATATATGCAAACATAGCCTAATAGATAAATATTAGGTCTTAATTGTAAAATGATTGAAATAATTGTACTGTGCTGGTTTATTTTTATTAGATGATGTGTACAAACTGATCACAGTTAAGAAAAACAAAATAAAATAGATTTTTTTTCTTTTGACAAATGTAGTAAACATATAAATCTTAATTTTTTTTACCTGGTTTCCCATTATATTAGCTGGAATATTCCCAGGTTTGATTCCTGCCCACATATTTCCAACTTACAGAGATTTTAAGGTGTAAAAAAAAGTTTTGTAGAGGTTTTTTGATTTATTTTTAGTGTGGGTACATGTGCTTGGCTTGTAAAAGCTTGCTACATAAGGTTTAGATATTGCTTATATGAGCAACACCTGAATTCTTTATTTTAGCAGCCAGTCATATGTCATAACATGAAACACATTCTTCATATCCAAAAGTTAAAAAAATTAAAGTTGTTGAGCAAAATATTTGAAAACCTGTTGGCACTTGGAGCTCGAGCGGTGCCGTGTTTAGAGGAGTCTCCAGCTGTTCCCCTGTGCCCACAGGCAGTGCCCACCACACAGGGGCTCCAGCAAACCTGGGGACAATTACTCCTTGGCAGCTCAGACATTCTAATACCAAAAGCTTTCCAGGATGAGAGCCTGAAAGATTTCACTTTGCTTACAGAATTCATGAAAAAAACGCAAAGGAAGAAGTGAAAGCTCAGGAGCATATGGAGAGAAGGATACAAGCTGTGCTTTCCCTGAAAACCAGCATCACTTCCAACAGGGTACGGCTGCAGGGCTGCCTGGGGATGAAGTCACTGCCTGGGGAGGCTGCTGGGTTCCAGTGCAAGTCAGCTCACTTTGCCTGGCAGGGCTGTGTGGTGATTTTTGATCAGATCCCTGACCAAACCCCCTGAAAATGGGGGGAGTTGAACCACTGCAGGGATGGCAGGAGATCTGTGTGGGCAGGTTTTGACACTTCTGCTGATGCAGTTTATTCTGTCAACAGTTGAGTTGTTCTGGGAGGGAAACTCTCTGGGAAATAATGCATACTAAAAAAAGTTTTCTGGAAGTTCAGCCAGAAGGATTTCCAGTTATTTGGATCCCAATGCAGAAATATTCCACGTGGAGAAAACATATGGAAGAAAAACAGTTATTTGAGAATTTAAATAGTATAAATTAGGAATTTCCGAGCTATGCTGCTTTGCTTTTCTATTTATGTTCTGTAGAATCTGAGGGAATTATCTTAATTTAATCCTGATTTGTTTAGAACTGTTAACTTTTCCCACTCCTTCACTGAGCAGCATTTTGGGGCAGGCTGGAAGGGTAGAGAAGCAGCCTGGGCCTAGTCAGAGCTTTGTGAATCTCAGCACCCCATGACTACAGAGAATATTACAGACAGTACCTTCAGCTTCAGAGACATCCACCAGAAATGAATACCTGGATAAGGGGACCAGCATTAGTTTCTCTGTTTCGTATTCATTAATATGTGAATCAAATATGGAACTGGTTTGTGTGACTTTCATAGGAAAGGCTCCAAACTCTCCAGATCTTGAACAAAGCAAAGGCCTTGGAGGCAGAGAAGGAGGAGATGAAAATGAGGGAGGCCATCCTAGCAAAAGGAGGCAACGTTACCAGGGAAATGTTACTTCATAAACGACAGCAAGAACACGAGAAAAAGAAAGAGTGAGTATCATATCCATATCAAACTCTGCCTGCTCCCTGGAGCAGTCAGATCCTGAAGGCAGAACCTCTCTGATGGTGCCTGGAGGGAGTGAACTCCCTCTCCCACTCTGGCTGTGACACTTGCACAGTCTGTTCTTGCTGCCCTGATCTCCTGCCTTGGGGTGCTCAGAGCACCAGAGCTCTGGGGGTGTTCGTGATCCTCCAGGAGGGGAGTTCAGTGACCCCAAACTGGAAACCTGAAGTAACTGTCCTTCCTCCCCTGAGCACTGTGAAAGTCTGTATCAGCTTTCTAAAACACTGTGACTGAGTATATTTAGTCTGTAAAATGTATAAACAGCCTCTGAATCACTTGGTGTCTTGGCACAAATTACCACTGAACCCAACTAAAAGACTTGCTATTTAGCTAAAAGGCTCCAAGGGAACTGGGTTGTAGTTAATATTATTGGTAAGCAACCATGGTTGGGTTAATAGTTCTTACAACTTTGGATTACAGAGCATTTAGAGAACTGCAGAAGTCAAGAAAAATTGAGATTGTATCTCGAATTTTGCAAGAAAGAGCTTCTACTCAGAAGCAGAGAAAAAGTCAGTCCCCTACTAAGGCAGTTAAGGCTCGTGGTATACTGGAGGATTCTTTTCTGCAGAGTGGGGAAGCCTGGCAAAGTGAGGAGACCTGCAAACCTGCAGAGGGAGAAATATCACAGGTAATCCAAGGCCTAGGAATGGGCTCTCTTTAGATTGTTTTGTTTTATTTTGTTAAACGTGCCGGTCATTGAATCCTGTTTAAAAACAACACAGGCTACAACCAAACATGGGACACTAGAGAACAAGTGGAGAGTAAATTCCCAGTCAGATCTCTTAGTATCTGTTAGTTTCCTTTTTCTTGAAGGAAATACAGTGACTTTTAACATAAGATTTTGTCTGCATTCAGTGTTTTAAGAGAGGATTGGCCTAAGTTGGCATCTTTGCCCTTTGAGCCAAAGGCCAAGAGGCCAAAAAGCCGAAGACCTGTCATTTTTGTGTTGAAAGATCTCCTCAGAAACTGATAACTGTTCAAGTAACTGTTCTCTAGTAATTTTAACTGTATCTTCAACACTTGTGTTCTTTCACCAAAGTCATGGCGCTCTCCATCAGTTTGTTCCTTGGCTGGGGAGGGAGCTGCTCCTCAAGGAGAGAGTTCTGAGAACAGAGCCCAGGATGTGCTCTGGGAAAGTGATGATGAGGACACAGAGAGGGACAAGACCCTCCTGGTGCCAGAGTTCCCAGGACTTTGGAGTAGGGAATATGACTTGCACAAGGTAAATTTTGTGATGTCTCTCATTAGAAACAGAAAAGAACTTTGCTTGAAACCAGTAATTGTGTATTTTGCAGTTGAAATGCAGACAGTATGTTATTACATAGATGCAGAAACTCAAGTGTGAGAATATCATCAGTCATTGCTGTTTGACACTGTTCTGGAGGAGTTTGTTCCTTCAAAGAGAAAACAGTACTTCAGGTTTAGTTCAGAATTCTGTGAAGACATAAATCACATTATGTGTAATTCTTTAAGTTTAAAAAAACTTCAGAATCTATCAAAAAGAAATCATGTTATTATATATTCCTAGACTTGCATGGAGCAGCACTGGACCATGACTGAAACATTCCAGTGAAGTCAGCTGATTCTTTTTTCTCAATGTTTTCTAAGTTTAGGGGGAAAAAAACCCTTAAAGTGCAGAAAAGCTAATTCTGCCATGAAAAACATGATGTTGTAGTGTTGGGTGATGATAAACTGCAGAACAGACAGCTGAGAATCCTTTAAATTCTTCATGTTGAGGTTGGGATGCTGAGTTTGAGTGGAGAGAGCCAGACAAAGGCTGGCCAGGTGCTGGGAGATTCCTTCTGCAGATTTTTCTGGAGCTGAATCTCCATATTTTTCTGGAGATTCTGTGATCACACCCAGACCTAGTGGCTTTTCTGCACGTTCCTTTTTAGGTGCCTGAAGCAGAAGATCCAACACAGTTGGCCATAAGGGCCATGAGGAAACAAATGGCTGAGAAGAAAATGGAGGGACTCCAAACTGGAATTCTTCAGAAGCAAACTTTGCCTGGTCAGGAAAAGAGGGGCTGTGCTTTCCACAGCAAACCCAGCTGCATTCATTTCAAGGTCAGTGGCCATTCTGCATGGAATTGGAGAGAGGTTTCTGCTGTCCTGATCCCAATTCTGTTGCAGCCTTTAGTAGATCTATAGTGAAATTTGATACAGCTCTTGCCTTTTTCTCTAACAATCTCTTAGTTAAGTGGTAGATTAAGTAAACTAGTTAGTTTTACTATCTAAATTATAAAATACTTCCTCTTCTTAGGGGAGTTTAAATACTGTCAGAAAGGATGAAACTGTGATGTGTTTTTTTTTTTGAAGGGCAGCATGATTGGTACTTGTATATTGTTTGTAAATACATTATTGTTTGTAAATACAATAAAACAATGTCCTTAGAGAAGTGGTGACTCCCATGCAGGTAAATCTCAGTTAGTTAACAAAACTGTTAATAACTCACTTAGACCATGAGCATGACATCATATCTCTGACATTCACCTGGTGTGTTTGGCATTCCAAGGATTTTGATGTTGGCCAAATCTACAAAAAGAAGATAGTTTTGACAAATGCATCCTACAGTGTTAATTACTGCAGGCTGGTGGGAATCAGTGAATGCCTCAAGGACTTCATCAGTGTTCAGTAAGTAAATTGATTGCAGATTTATTTTACTTTTGTACCACAACAAGAGGTGGAACCCAATTCTGCAGCAACTTAAATTTCTTGTCATGGGTTAACCCTGCAGGCAGAGAAACTCCACAAACAGCTCCTCACTCCCTCCTCAGTGGGATGGGGGAGAGAACTGGGGGAGGAAAAAGTCAAATTTGTGGCTTGAGATAAACAAAATTTAATTGGACAGAAAAGGAAAGGAAAAAAACCTGATGAAATAAAGGAAATCAATCTCAGAGTGAAGAGCACTTAAATTGCAATTGTGTGGTGCTTCCCATCAATCTATTCCTGTAATCCTGCTGCCAGGTTATGTAATGAAGCACTGTGTCTAGCTGGGAGATTGCAAATTAATCTCAGTTTAATTATATTGATAACTTTATCTCACTGTTTATAAATAAACCAAAGGAGGTATCAACAAAATGTTTGTTTTTAAGAATTCAGACTCTCTCTGGAGCTGCATTGAGCCTTTAAATATATAAAAGGCAAGTTGTGAAAAGTAGTATTTCTCTAAAAAATGAAGTCATGAAAAGAATTTATTTACCTGGAATTCTGTGAAACAAACAAACAAAAAATTATTGTAGTCTAGCCTAAAAGTGAGAAAATACTAAAGCTCCTGTGTGTAAGTGAAGCTTGTGGACAAATAGGAGACCTGGAGGTGAACTCCTTTGGGTTGTGGAGAAAGTTCAGGTTTCAACCCTTCTGAGAAGCCACCTGTGGGACAGTTTAGTGACAGCCCAGTGAATAAATAAGTCGTTTCAGCACTGTAAGTGATTTCACACTCCAGAGCTCTTCCCCAGCTCACTGCCCCCTGTCCTTGTGGGGATAAACCACACATGGAATTTCTGGAGTGTCTGATAAGGACAGGATGGGCCAAGGTGAAGCCATTCCTTGCCCACTTTGTCCCCACAAGAGCCCCCAGGAATGTGAGCAGAGAGCTCCTGACTGAACAACCTCCCTGGGGAGCTGTGGAGTCTGGGTCCAGCTGCTGTGGGTGGGGTGGGAAAGGTGTGGAGCACTTCATTCCCAGGCTGATGGATAACTGAGCAGGACACAGCAGAGCCCTTCAGCTCCCAAACCTGCTCTGTGGTTTGACTCCCTGTGTAGCTCTGCTTGGTTCAAAATCATGTGTGAGGATTTCATTTTGACCCACTTACACGTGTTTAATTTCTGTGACAAAGCCTGAAGCTACTAATCCGACAGAATGAGGGTTTCCTGCCCTCAAATATTGATTTTTTTTTTTCTGCTCTAGTATGTTGGACAATATCATATGGTAAATCAGCACCTCTGGTTTGTGACCAAAAATGAAACAATGCCATTTGAAAGGCCCAAGCCTTTCCTTGCTGTAACTGCCTTTCAAATACTCTCCAAATACAAATGAAACATCAGGAGTTGTGAATGATATCTCAGTGTCTGATAAATTAATTAGCTTTTAAAAATTAAATTGGTTATCCATACATTTGCCAGCTGGATAGCTAGCAAAATTAATCTAAGATTTTATTCTCCATTGTCATGTTATTAATGATTTGAGCAGCAGAGCACAGACCTGTGGACACTGATCCTGCACTGTACAAAGCTCATCTCAGGTAGAACCAGACATAAATTGTTTGTTACAAAACAGTTTTTCCAGGTATTTTGAAAATGCCCAGCACATCTACAGTGTCATGGTGTGACTGTCCTCGAAATCAGTGCACAGGTATTTCCAGACATAACCCTTGAGAGCTGTTATCAGTGACAGCACTGTGTTTGCTGATAAAAAGCTTTAATCTGGTGGTTAAAATGAGCATTATTACACCCCATGCAATGGAGCCTCTCCTTAGCAGACTGGTTCTGTGTGGGTTGGTGTGTTTATGCTCTAAATCAGAGCTATTTTATCAAGGTAATGTTTGAAATAAAGAACCATTCCCAAAGTCTTTCTCAGGAGAGACTACAAGAGGTCTGTTCAGGAGCTCAGGATGAGATACTTGTTCCCTGTCCACATTTTAAGCTCCTGAATTCTGGAGTGTTTCTGTTTCCCTTTCTGAAAATCTTCCATTTTGCTTTGGTTTGAGTTTAATTTTGTTTTGATGAAGCTGTGAAGGGTGAGTGTGCTCTGTGTGTCACTTGGCTTGGGGGCTCCCATGGCTGACAACACTTACTTATCTCCTCTGGCTCCTCTGCCAGGCAGAGCAGGGCTCCAGGAGTGCTCAGTAATTTCATTTACAGTGCAGCTGTGAGATGTCTTGTCTTCTGATGGGCATTTTCCCTGCCTCACACAGACCATGAAATGAGTGGCAGATTCTATTCAAGATAATTTTGATACAGCTGGCAACAAGCAGCACATTCTCTAATCACTGCAGCTCCTTCCTTGGGTTTGGACAGGGGAGATGTTACAGAGCACCATTTAAAAGGATAATGGGAGAAGTTGTTTCCTAATTATCTGCCTGGGCAGTTCAACCTGTTCTTGCTGATTTTGAGCCTCAGCTTCACCTCCTTGGCTACAGTCCCTGTCTTGCCATTTAAAAGCACTTTGAGTCTTTCTGAATAAAACCTTAATAAAGAATCAGCCTTTGTTGTTTCCCAGTTGCAGCAGGGTTCTGCAGCCTTTCATTAATCTGTCACTCATTCTGACTTTTCTGATAATTAGTCCAAGTGAGGGGGAAAAAAAATAATCTGCCATTGTTACCAGAGCAGGAGCTGGGTGTTCCATCCACAGCTTTAATTTGGAGTTTTATGTTCTTTATCTCCATAGTTTTGACCCACCTGGCAAAATGTCTTCTGGGATGTCCTGTGAATTCCTGGTGACATTTAAGCCAATGGTAAGTGTACAGTGAGGAGAATCCTAGTGTAGATGACTAGTCTGATTAAAACCATCATTAATTAAATTTCTTAACTGCTAACAAGAAGAAAACGACATTTTTAGAAGAGCTGCTGTTGTACCTGGACGGCTGTGTGCATGTTCCAGCTCTGATAAATTGTCATAAGGCAAATTCTGAGGGCACATTTGGACAAATGCCTCCAAATGAGAGCAAATTTCCAAACATTTATAATCTTGCCCAGCTGAAGTTAACCAGGCTGTCACAAAGACTGTTTTAAAGTGGAAACACAGAATCACTAAAGATACATTTTAATAAGATACTCAAATAATGAGTGAAGATATTTTTCATCAGACTACATAGGCTAAATCTTCTGAAATGACTTTGGGGTTTTTCTGTTTTGTTTTCTAGATAAATGAAGGGCTGGAAGGAGCAGTCATGTTTATGGCCCAGACAGGTTCTTTTTCTGTTCCACTGAAATGTACAGTCAAGATCTGCATTGTAAGGGACTTCTTTGAAGCACATGGATAATATAATTATTATTATTATTATAATAAAAAGCCAGTGCTCATTTAATTGACATGAGGGCTGTGTAGGCCAGTGGTAATGAATGGTTTATCTTCTCACAGCTGGCTCTGGATAAAGAGCTCCTTGACTTTGGCAGCCTCATGGTGGGAGAGACAATTTCACGGACCATCAGCCTGACAAACAGCGGGGCTTTGGGAACCAAATTCAGAGTTCAGACGTCAGCAGGTGCCACAAGTGCCCTCAGAGCAACAGTAAAAGCTGCTCCTGCAAGAGTGGTGGGTTCAAAAGCTGCCCTGAAGGAATAGAAGTGCTCTGCTTTGGGAAGTGGGCTGGAGTTGTGCAGAGTCACAAAGCAGCTCAGGTCAGAAAGAACTTGGGGAGATCATCTGGTCCAGCCTTTAGTACATTTGGGTCACTATAAATATAATCTGTTACACCCAAATACTGCAAGATGCAAGCAATTATTTTGTGAGGAGTGGGGAAACCAGCAATGCTGATTTTTTTAAAGTGTTTTAGTAATTTATGTCATGATTCCTATTTTCTCCACGTTCATGACAATTAGGAGAAAATACTTCAGTTAAAAGAGGAGATTCTGACAGAGTCATTAAAAATCTCAACTCGTGGAAGGCAGAAACCTGTGAACTGGTGCAAAACCAGCAATCAAGTGAGGGGTGTGATAAAGAGAGGAATGGTTTCACCAGACTTAGTTTTGACATAGAACTGCCTGAGTTTCCACTAGAAAAGTGTTGGTTCTGTTAATTGTAAAATAACTGGCACTACCCTGCATTGCTCCTGTTACATTATTTACCTGTTTGGGGCTGCCAGCAAAACAATCAATCTGTTCATTGATAAAGGTCTTGTAGAATGTGCAGTTCTTGGAAAGTGCAGCACATTCCTCCATTATAATGTGGAATTGTTGCAAGAAAACACAAGTGTGATTTGCATAAAACTTTTGCTGCCTAGAACTGGCAGAGGAACAGCCATGAGAGAAAATCCCTCTCTGTGTTCCCTACCAGGTCCCTGAACATTCCAGAGGCCCTGAAGAGGAGAGCAGCTCGAGCCCTGTGGCAGCTGGGGATCCAAAGAAGGAGCAGATCTGTGCTGAGCCCAGTGAGGGGATGCTCCCCTGGGCAGCCCAGGAGCCCCAGAGCAGCAGTGCCAGGGGTGAGGTGATGTTTGGAGCACAGCCCTGCCCTTCCCCAGGCTAAGCTTTACCCAGCCTGGGCTCCTGCAAAGAACTGAGCAATTCAGTTGGCAAAGTTACTCAGTAAATTAAGTAGCTCATCACTGCAGGAGTAATGTTAGATTTCTTTGTGTGCTGCCTCACAGAAAATGACTAAAAATAATGTCTTGACACCATTATATCAAAAGCAGCAGAGAACCTCACTGCTCATTAGTGATCAACAATTCAGTCTCAGAAGAACACAGAACCCAACCAGCTTCAGAAATTGCAAAATTGTTAACATCATCCTTGTCTCAGCAACTGAATCCCCACTTCTCAGAATAGCAATCCACATGACAGGTTTATTTTTATAGTCTGTAATTCTAGGAACAAGGAAGCAGAAAGATGAACCTCCTCAGACATTTTCCATCTCATTCCTAATGTTTACTATGTGCTTAATAAAATCCAGTCCTGGAGAAGACTTTCTTAATTTGTTTCTTATCTGTGCTCTTTAACATTTCTTCCAATATTCATCATTCCAATTTCAGGAAGCTGTACGTTCCATGAAAAGGTTGTGGGTGGTTTTTTTCAGGTCGTCCTGGCTTTATCCCACCAAAAGTGCTCTTGAAGGCCATCCCCATTTCCAGCTGGGTCTGTATTTTTGAACCATTCATGTTGTTACTCAGCAGTGGAAGGCTCAGGTGCCTCAGGTAGAATTCCAAACCAGGCTAAAGCTGAATGGCCAAACAAATATTTCCTTCCAGACATCCCATCACTGCTATACATGCCTGGATTTGCAATATTGACTCAAATTAATGTACTTGTGCTTGTTTGGATTTTTATTTTTTTTTGATGAATACATTCAGCATTTTGTTCTGTTTTGTTTCTTTCCCCAGAACAACTTGGCCAAGGAGAAGTAAATACCAGATCAGATGTGGACACAGACAATGCAGATAATTTAGTGGAACTTTCTCCTAAAGAAATACCAATTGAAATTATGCTTGGAAAGGTAATTACTGTTCTGAGATCCAGACAAGATTTCACTAGGCTGAGCCTGCATCAAATAAATTGCTCTGGTGAGAAACACTCCAGTACATGGTCATTCCAAGCCCACTGGACATCACTGTAACACAGTTAATTCTTTAAATGAAATCACAGCACATTTTCCCCCCTTTTTTTTGGTCCATAGAGACAAAAGGTTCTGCGTACATTCACATTTCCCACAATTAACTCTTTTTTTCTGCTATGTGGTTCTATGGTTAAAGTCTGGTGACAACACACAAGGAGAGGCAGGATGAATGGCTGGGAAATGTCAGATTTGAGCCATATTTATTTTCAGATTCTGATTTTTCCTGTGCATAGTGAGTTCAATTTCGCCACAAACCAGGATTAGTAGAGTGTGTATAGTGGGTATGTACAGCCTCTTTATTTCAGTGCCATTTCCTGAGTTTCACTGTTGTTGCTCAGGTGACTGAGGGTGAGATTGGACCCTTCAGCTCAGTGAAAATCCCAGTCCTGTTTGTCCCAGCTGTCCCTGGGGACGTGAGGGCAGAGTTTGTGATCCTGTTTGACAACCCAGACTGCAAACCGGTGAGTGCCCTGCTTCAAAACATGTGTGAAATAGTTTAAAATCTTCTCATTTGTGCTTTTCTCAAGAATTGTGTATTAGGTAATTTTATGGGAAGTAGCTTTGTAAGTCATACCTGTTATTTCTGCTGTAGGATGTTTATTAAACCTGCTAATTCTCTTCATTTCCATGCAAATAATCCTGATATTCCCATTTTATCAGACATCCTGGAAACAAATGTGGAAGTGTTCTCCCTTATTCCCAACCCACGTGTTTATTTTCTTTCTGATCTATCAGAATTGGAATTATTTAGCAGGCAGTAGTGAAGCTGATGTGTGAAAGCTGGAAAGGATGACAACTTTAGTTACCACTTCAGCATATTGTGATTCTAAATTTTATTGGAAGCCAAATTCTGCTTGGAACAGTTCACAGAAGCTTGCCAAAAAAATAAAGATAAACCTCCCAGCAGCTCAGCAGCCAGTCTTGGCTGTCCCTGGGCTGCAGAAGGAGCTGCAGACGCCTGCTGAGCTTCCTGTGGGCAAATTCTCCTCCGGGATCAGCTCTGCAGGGCTGAATGTGGGCCCTGGTGCCAGAGCAGGGTCACTGCAGAGGGCACAGCCCTGAGCTGCCTTCCCTGCCCCAATGAGCTGCAGCCCCAGGGCAGCCTGGACTGGGCCCGTTCACTTCAGCTAAAGGCTCTTGAAATACTTTCAGTGTCATGGGCAGATGCTCTTCTTTCAAGCTCCCTGTCAAAGAGTCCAACCCAAAGTATGGTTGTGTTTTTCTGCTGGGGCACTGTGACATCTCGGGTTTACTTTGCCAATGGTTTTCCTATTTCTGCCTCATTAAAGAACCTGTTGCGCTGTGAATAATAAAATATTTTACTCAGCTGAATTTATAGCAGAAATTCTTGCCGTAAGTCAGTAAGAATCTGACAGAACTAATCCCCTGCCATTGCTGCCCTGCCAGCTGAGCTTCAGTGCCATTGGAGTTTGTGTGGATGTGCCCATCTGGGTGCCCCAGCCCAACGTGGACCTCAGGATCTGCCTGTACGAGCGGCTGTACCAGGACAGCGTGGAGGTGTGCAGCAGGTGAGCACCCTGGCACTGCAGGGGACAGCCCTGGACAGTCCTGGCACTGGTGATAGCCCTGGTACTGCAGGGGAACAGCCCTGGCACTGGTGACAGCCCTGGGGTTACCCTGGCACTGCAGGTGACAGCCCTGGCACTGGTGAGCACCCTGGGGTTACCCTGGCACTGTAGGTGAGTGGCCCTGGCACTGCAGGTGAGCAGCCTGGGGTTACCCTGGCACTGGTGAGCACCCTGGGGTTACCCTGGCACTGCAGGTGAGCACCCTGGCACTGGTGACAGCCCTGGCACTGCAGGGGAACAGCCCTGGTACTGCAGNCCTGGCACGGGTGACAGCCCTGGCAGTGCAGGGGAACAGCCCTGGTACTGCAGGTGACAGCCCTGGGGTTACCCTGGCACTGTAGGTGAGCAGCCTGGCACTGCAGGTGACAGCACTGGCACTGCTGGTGACAGCCTTGGCACTGCAGGTGAGCAGGCTGGGGTTACCCGGGCACTGCAGGTGAGCAGCCTGGCACTGCAGGTGAGCTGTCTTGGGGTGCCTCTGGCCCTGGTGCCAGCCCTGGGGGTGCCTCTGGCCCTGGCACTGCAGGGGCACATCCTCAGAGCCCTCTGAGCTCTGGAAAACTTGGCCATCCTGCTGTCCCCAAATCCCAGCAGCAGCCCAGGCTGTGGGGTATCCACACCTCCCTGCAGCATTCCAGGTGTTGTTCCTGTTCTTTGGCACAGTCGTGGAGCCCCTGGGGAGCAGCAAACCCACAGTCTGCTCAGGTGGAATTTGCACACTAAACTTTCAGGGAAATAAATGTGTCTAAAATTAAGGAAATTTTATGTAAGAATATTTTGGTGTTTCTCAGCTATTTTGCATTCAATTCAAGACCTGGGGGGGTTTAGGATCTGGAAGACAGTTTCATGAGAGTCTTTCCAGACCTGGGATTATTTGCTGGATAAATCGTGTCAAACCTTTTGCATTCACTCTAAAATGTGAAAGGTGCAGCTTTTCCTGACCCCTGGAGGTGTTAAGGTCTCCACTGGAAGGGAGATCCCTCTGATTGCACAGAGAGTGACCAGACAGTGACTGACAGGGGAAAAATATCTGGGTGTTTCAGAGTCCAAGTCAGTCACATCTGAGGACTGGTGCTGTTTGCACTGTGATGTAAAGGGAATATTCCAGCTCCTTGACTTCTGGAGATTTCCTGCTATTAAAAGTAGTAATGGGAACATTTAATTGTCTTCAGGTGCTGGGTGTCTTCCCTCCACCTAATGCAGTCACTGTGGAATTCTTATTTTAACAATTTGCATTTCTTAGAGTCTATTTCAATAGGATTGGGGTGGTTTTGTGGGAGGGTGGGGGAGAGATTGGTTCTGTGGAAGGCATCCACTCTAAACCTCTTACCAGAATTACAGACTGCAGAGATTCTTCACAGTTGGAAAGAAATGAGTAAAGCTGTTATCTCAGAAATTCAGCTTACAGATATGACAAGCACAAGTTGTTATGTAAGTGATTTTACTTGGTCTAGATAACCCAGGGATAAAACTTATAAGTATAGAAGCAGAATAAGTCTCCTAATAAAACTTAAGAGTTCAAGGGGATCCCAAAGATAGAAGCTGTCAAATTGTTTAGGGCAAAACTTCTTGAATCAGGGAAAAATCCTGCTGATCCTTTGCCAAGTTTCACTAAATTAAGAGCACTTAATATGTAGTAGCCTGTCCTTAGCACCTTGGCAAGTCAAGGCTTTGATTTATCACCCAATTTCCATAATTAGGGAAAAAAATGCCTTTTATCCAGGGCTGAAATTCAGTGTATTTAATGCGCAGGAATAGCATGTATCAACTTTTTATCCTGCAGAAGAGGATTGATTTCATCATTGTGTTGTGGCCTGAGCAGTTTCCCCTTCCAGGAGCCCCTGACCCTTCCCTTGGTGTGCTGGGAGGAAGATTCCTCCTGGAGCCTGCCTGTGACAAGGGCAAGATAAAGTTTCCAAGCAAGTCAGAAACCTCTGGAACTGGAATGTCCCAGCAAGCTCTGGTGAATTGTAAATTATTGCTAATGCTGGTTTTATTCTGGGTTTTAATTGGTTTTTCCCCTGGTCATGAAGACCCTGGTAATCAGGCAACATAAATAAGCAGCATAAAGGGTGAAAGTGTCTTATCAGAACGTGTTCAGTAGAAATCATTTTGAAAAGTAATTTCTTTGGCAGGTTATAATCTGCACTGATTTAATGAAGTAGTATATAATTCTCTTAGATTGTCAACAGTCAGAAATCATTGCAGGCTCCCAGCCCCACTTGCTGTAGCTGTTGATTTAGAGGAGACCATCTGGCCTGACAGCTTGGAAACCAGTCCAGGGGAAGGAGAATGACAAGCTGAAATATTTGTAAATTGCTCGGCAATTTTGCACTTAGGCATAAAATTCCAAAGCAGGGGATGATCCATGGCTATTGCTGTGCTGTGATAGGGCCAGAATTCAGCAGACAGGCAGAGGATTCCTGGCTTCCAGTGTGCCATTCCCAAAGTGATCCCAGGCTTTAGCAGAGGAGCTGGCAGGAGCAGCTCAGCCCCAGAATCTGTGCTGGTGGAGGGCAGGTTCCATCTGTGCAAGGAATCCCCAGGGTTCAGTGACCCTGTTGATCCAGACAGACCAGTGTGTGTTAGGAGCAGATGATCAGCTGATATTTCACAACAGCTTGCCTTTGAGTTCCCCTGACCCCTCAGCTGAGCTCTGGCAGCTCTCTTTGGATCTTTGTGCACCGTTTGCTTCAGCTGGGTTTGTTACAGAACTTCCAAGCCTTGTTTTCTGTACATAAAAGAGAGCACAACTGTGTGAACTTGCTGTGGTGGTTTTCCATGGCAGTCACTTTCAAAGGAAGTTTGGGATTGTTCTGATTGCAATGCAGGGTGGGGGCAGGAGGGCTCCGAGTCACTGAAGTGGCCTCAAAGCCACCCGAGCACCTCTGATGTGTTTGCAGAGCAACAACCACGCTGCGTTTGAAGTTTGAGGTGTGCAGAGAATTGAGCAAGCACATGGAGCTGCTTCCAAAAACAGGCTACATCCAGGCTCAGTCATCCTTCAGTGCCCAGCTCAAGTTCCTGCCCAGGTAACCAACATTAATCCAGCTCTAATCTTACAGGATTTCAGACAGCACAGTGGAAGAGCTGAGCGGGGTTGTTCTGTCCAGGCTGGACCTCGCAGCGCTGCTGCAGTGCAGGTCTGCTCTCCCTCGTCCCCCTGGAAGCTGCCAGATGCTCCGGGAGGAAATGAACTTGGCTGCCAGGGCTGAGGCAATGCTCCCCCTGTGGTGACAGCAGCGCTGTGACAATCCGAGCGCTCGCCTTCCTGCTCGGCTGCTCCCGTTCTGTGGGAAGCTATTCTTGTCCAGGAGGGAGGTTACTGAGGCAGGTGGCTGCTTCATGGATCACTGGTTGAATAATTCCTGGACAAGAACTCCTGTGCTTGCTAATTAAGGTGAGACTGGCTGGGCTTCCTGTCCATATCCCTCCTCCCCAGGTCCGTTTTTCTCCAAAAGATGAATGTATTGATAATGAATTTCACATGGTGTTTTATGTAACATCTCTTGGTGCAAAAAGCTTTATCCCAGCAAGTTTTGCTTCTTCATTTTATGAAACATCTACAAATACAAACATAGCTCAGTGATAGGAAACAATTCCGGTTTCTAAAAATTTAAATACCAGAGCTCACATCGGTCACTGTTCATTTTATTTACCTCGTCGTTGCCATCCTGAAGAATTTATCAGGACATTTCTATTCAAAAAGTAATTAATGACAAGTGAAATTCAATGTCTTTGACTTTGACTGCTGCTGCGAACCTGCTGCTTCTTTATGTGGGTTCTTAGTCCCATGGGTGTGTTTGGATTCTCACAGATGTGCTCAATACCTCTGGATTCTGCCCTGATGGCAAAATTTTCACCAGGTTGGTATTCAAAGAGCTAAAAGTATTTACATTTCTTGCAGCATCGCAAATCCCATCAGATTACAACAACACTAACATGATGACATATTCCACTTCCTGAGTCTCAGCTGCTGTGAAGCACCATCACCCTCTCTGAGGGGATGGAAGCACAGCTTGGATTTAGAACCTTAATCTTTAAAAAACGGGGAAGCTTCAGAAAGGAGATTTGATGAGATTAAGGCATTTCTGACACACGAAATAAGTATCTGGCTGTTTGAGGGTACGGATCAGTTTTAAAGACCTGCTGCAGGGGGGAGAGAGTGCTGAGAGCTGAGGGGAAGCACTGAGCCAGTGACACATTTCTGTGAGGGCCTCTCAGTGAGCTGGCATTAGGAGCTCTATTAATAGAGCAGCTGTGTTAGGAGTGGCAGCAGAGGGAGAAGAACCCCCTTCTCAGCAGTGCTGAGGGAGCAGGGAGCTGCCTGAAGGCTCAGCAAATCCTCCTGAGTGTTCTGTGCACGTGGATGTGCTCGGGCAGGTGCTCCAGAACACAACTTCTGGCAGCTTGAAGCCAACATTTCCTGTTTAGTCCAAGGCAAGTTCTCTACTCTGCTGCCTCTTAGAATCCCCAAACACCACATCCTGTAGTTCCCTGCATTTGGAGCTCATCCTGCAGGTACTGGCAGTCTAAATCTGATTTGTCTTTTGTGCTTCTCTTTAATTGTGCCATTTTCAGAGAACTTTCTGAAGGATTGCAGGACCTTTTCCCCGAGGTACAGCAGCTAATTTAGAGTCCATCCCTATGTCCATACAGTTACAAGTATTTTCTTTCCCCTGTAGATTATTATGAAATAGATTAATTTCTTCTGCTATTCAGATGTCCTGTGACAAAGTGAAAGCTGATGCTCTACTCCTCCCTTGCACTTAACCTCAGTTCTGTGTGTAAAGAACTTCCCAACACCTTTGAACATCACCCTTATTGCAAAACAACAGCAAGATTTTGGATCACCATGGTGACTGAGTGGGTGTTATTTTTATTCTTTAACAATACCTTGAAGAGTTGCAATTCCATGAGTAGTAGTAGAACAGGAGCACTGTGGAGACCCAAGAGCAGGAAGCAACTCACTCTGATGCTCTGAGATATAAATAGAGCAGCAGAGCTAAAAATGCTCCAGGTTTGTATTGTCTTGGCTTAAAGCTCTGGAATGGAGCTTGTGACAGCAAGATGCTTCACCTACAGAATATCTGCATTTTCATTATAAATTCTTGGCAATCAGGCACTGCTGGCTCCAGCTTTGCTCACTTCATGTCTCTGCTTTGGGGTACAAAGTGTTTCTGCCTCAGGCTGATCTCCAACCTCAGTGGCCAGAGGGAGCCACTGCCTTGCTGGGTTGGTGACGTGCTGGGGCTGCAGCAAAGATGCACAGGGTTTATATTCTGATTAGAGAGTAAGCTTTTAATTTTTCAGAATTTTAAATTATTAGATGGCATTAAAAAAAAAAAAGGATAAATAAATGCTGGCCTCTGTGACTGCCCTTAAAATCCTGTGTGTGTCCAGAATACTGTATTTAAAAAAAAAATATCCAAAATAACTGTACAAGGTCAATCATTCTGACATCACTGCCTTGCAGCCCCTCCTGATCAGAGCATTGTCTGGGGGTGCCAGGCTGAAGGAAATGTGGGACAAGTCCAGAATATTCTTGACCTGACTGCATCTTCTTTCCCTTGATTGGGAGGTGGGACTTCACAGGTCACTAATTTTTGATTGGCATTTTCTTCCACCATTCTTTATCCATTTTCTCTAATATTTGAATTTATCTTGCAAGCAGAATTTTAATGAGCATTCCCTTCAGTGGAGAACTGGAGTTGATGCTTAACCAGGTGAATTCTCCAATTTGAGGACAGTTAAGTGAAGATGTGAATAATAAAACTTTCAGACCTTAAGTAACAGGATTTATTTTGTTTTTCTTTCTGTTCAGAAATAATCCATCAAAAGTTCATTATTCCCCTTAGTGAGAAAATAGCCAGAATGTTTGAATAGCACTGACTGTACTCTGGATTTGTACTTTTGGGTTTTCAGGCAGTCCCTTCCTGAAGATGCAGGGAGTTATTTCAATGCAGAGACTGGAATCCTGGAGGTGCCAGTGACAATCCTGATCGTGGACAAGGTCAGGGATTTTTGTAATGCTGATTATCAGACTGACAGTTTATGTAAATTATTTTAATGGTACCTAATTTTAGATTAGTTCTTTACTAATTGAGGCTCTGTGATAATAGTAAAAGATGCTTAAAGTGCTCATACAGATTTGATCATTTTTCTTGTCTCCTGTTTGCAATACTGGAAGTTAAATCCTTTCTCCTCAGTGCTGATCTCAGGTTACTGTCAAGGAACAGAGGAACTTTTTCTTGCACTTTTCCTTTTGGATGACATTTCATTTATATCCTATCCTTACAACCCACAGATGGAGGTTTTTATCTGTGCTCTTGTGTTTGTTTCAGGCTAAAAAAGTAAATTTTACTGTCCATGCCATTGTTACTACTTCTGATTTGGAAATCAGCCCAGCACAGATCAACTTTGGATACTGCACGATCTATGAAGCCGTACAGACAAATGTCATCCTGACAAACAAATCCATCTTGCCACAGGAGTTTGGATTTGTGGGACTGCCAGAGGTATGGACTTATCCCACACACACCTCCTCTGCTGTCAGAATAGATCTCAGTGTCATGGGAACATGTTCAGTGTGAGTGTAAATAAATCATGACTGGTTCTTGCAGCCCCAGGGGGATGCTGCTCGCTGTGCAGTTCTGTCCTGGGCTGTGTGGGTCTCCCTGGGTGACACCCTCTGCATTTTCAAGCAGTGCAAGCCCCTGGCAGGAGATTTTCCTGGTCCTCACCTTTTCTATCAGAATTCCTGGGGTTTTACACTGAGAGATCTCACAAGAGAAGACCTGGGACACTTTTACCACTAAATAAATCAGGCTTGGGGCTGTGGCTGTGTGCCTTTTGAGTTACTTTGAGAGGAGAAATCTGCCCCTCAGACTCTGGGCACTGATTCAGACAAAAACCTCTCCCTGGAAGGTTTCTCTTTTCCTGACAGATCTGCATTTAATAACAATTTTTTTAATCTTGCCAGTAATGTCTTGTGGCCTTATGTCTTATTTTAATTTATTAATAAACCGATCATTTAACTAATAATTTCTTCTCCTGCAATTTGGAGTTTGTTGAAGTTCAACCCAACGATGGATTTGGAATTATTCTTCCCCTGGAAAGCCTGACACTGGACATAATCTTTAAAGCCACCAAGGCCAAAGAGTACAGCTTTGAGCTCAGCTGCAGGACAGAGATCAACAGGTGTGTTAGTGGATGGGCAGCAGGGAAGCTAAAATCTGAATGTCACTGTGCTCCCACTGTTAACCCAGCTCACAAATTGAATCCCTGCCTGTCCTGGGGAGGTGAGCCTGGGAAAAGCACCTCAGGCAGGTGAGAATGCTCCAGTTTCAGTTTCTCACTGCCTGTTGGTTTCATCCTTGATTTTCACATCTGTCTTCGCTGAGATGATTTTTCCCAGCCCTCCTCAAGTTTATCCTTGTCCCACAGCCAAGCTCCAGCCCCTCTACCTGCAGTACTCTGCTGATTTTTCACAATTACTGAAGGAATGATTTTTTTGTAAAAATGCTCTATACATTAAGCCAATGCTACTGCAATAATGATGGCATAAACTTTGATTTGACTGGATGTATTTCCAGAAGTTCACAGAGGAAGAATTCAAGCAGGAACTCTGGCCAATTGTGCATTAAAAATAGATAGTATTATTGTTCATCTTTAGGCAAAATTCCCATTGCAAGCTTGAAATTCTGCTTAAATAGGGACTACAGGATTAGCTCCCTATTTTCCGGGCTGATTAAGACACTATTTTATGCTGAGACAATTTATCATGTGTTTATTTTTAGACAATTCAAGCTGTCATGCAAAGCAGTTGGAGTCCACCCACCTCTTGAATTGTCTCATTCCCTGGTTCAGTTTGCTGCTACAGCCCTGAACTCCGTGTCTTCAGCCACCCTGGATGTGCTCAATTCCCACGTGGATGGGAACCCTCTCACCCACCCTGTCCCACGGGTTGGCACTGGGGACCCTGTCCCAGTTGGCCCCACTTCCTTTGAATTCCACGTGCCCCAGGACTGTCCTGTGACCCTTGCACCTTCTGTGGGAACTGTGCTGCCTGGGCAGGTAAATTCACTTTAAACCTTGGCTGTTCTGCCAAATCTTTGATCATCTGCACCCTTACAAAGGCTGTCGCTTGTAAACAAAGCTCAAAACAGCAATTGCTGTTAGAATAGCTGGGATGTTTTGTATTGTTTGAAAGAATGTTTTAAGTCAGACAGGAGGGTTGAGCACCAAATCTGTCTAATGCCTTCTGGGAGTGTTCTGTCCCCAGTGTTGTCACTGGGATTTACGTGAAGAACGTTTAAATATCAAAAGTATTGGCCATGCAAACCCAGCCCACTGCAACATCCTGGGCTTCCAAAAAAGCTGCAAGTGCCCTTATCCTGAGGCTGCTGTGCTTCCCTCGGGGAGAGGAGCACTGGATGTGTGAATTGTGTGCTGCTGTGTGTGTGCTGCTGTGTGTGTGCTGCTGTGTGTGTGCTGCTGTGTGTGTGCTGCTCTGTGTGTGCTGCTGCTGAGCTCTGTGGGTGTCACACATGTGTGAGGGCTGAGCTGTGCCCTCTCTGCTCTGCATGCCCTGTGTGAGCTGTGCCCTCTCCTGTGTGCCCTGTGTCTGTGTGTGCTGTGTGTGAGCTGTTCCCTCTCTGCTGTGTGAGCTGTGCCCTGTGTCTGTGTGTGCCCTGTGTGAGCTGTGCCCTCTCTCCTGTGTGATCTGTGCCCTCTCTCCTCTGTCAGCTGTGCCCTCTCTCCTGTGTGCCCTGTGTGTGAGCTGTGCCCTCTCCCGTGTCTCTCTTTCCCAGAAAAGCTCCATCCGCGTGTCCTTCAGGCCGGCGCTGTCGGATCAGCAGATCAGGGAGGAGGCAGTGAGGAGGCTCAGCACAGCAGCTGTGCCAGAGGCAGCAGCACAAGTAAGGAGTGCTGGGAACAGCACATGCCACTGCTCTGTCACTTCCAGATCTTTGTTTCTCTGGATGATGCTTTTATCATAAAATTATTTGTGTATTAATGAAGCCCAAGCTCGTGTCCATGCAGGACCTGCCTATAAAGGATGAGAGTGTGACTGCACTCAGTGTGTGGCCTGTTCACTGAAAAATAATTTAATTTCATGCTCACAATTTCCAAAGTATTCCTAGAGGATTTTATTGCAAATGCCAACTGAAATACTCTTAATTTAAAAAAAGAAAGAAAAAGCTTCTACACTTCCTGAAGATTTACAGCATCCATGGACTTTATATGCAACCCTCAGGTCAGTTAATTTATGTGAGCACCTGTGGTTGTCTTTGTGAGAGAAACAGGTAAAATTCACATGAGGTTGAAACTTTTTCTCCTGTGCTCCATGAGGAGACCTCTTCTTTGAGAAGGGGGTAAAACATGCCCATTTCAACCTAATTTTTAAATTTTACACTATTGTAAATTTGTCTGTAGTAGTCTCTGCGTGTGTGGGCTGTCACTATCATCCTGCTGTCCCTTGTCCCCTGCTCTGTGTCACCTCCTTGCTCTGTGTCTTTGCTCACTCCTGTCTTGGTCAGATTTCCAGTGACCCCCCTCAGTCTCCAGTGGGCAAAAAGAGGAAAGATTCAAAGAAAGCGCGGAGGAAATCGAGTGTTTCCATTCCCAGAGGAAGGGCTGGAAGCAGGAAAAGCCTGGCTTCTGTAAACGGCCCTGAAGAGCCAAAACCCGAAGAGTTAAAGCCTGAGTAAGTCACCAGAAGCATCTTGTACTACACAGACAACATTCTCTTTAGAAGTAGTTTAATAAATCTACTAAAGCTGTAGGTAGACAAAAAAGCAAACTGGAGAGGGAACAGCTTCAGCTGTGTTGCAGAGGCTGTTTCCAAAATTAGTGCTGCTTGTGAGCCACACAGCTGTACCCTCTCATGTGAGGCAAAGAATCCCTTTATGCATCAGAAGGATTGAAGACTTCAAAGAATCTGTCAGGGAGCAGGAGCTGGGGCTGTGAGGGGGATGGGGCCGAGCCAACACGGGATTTATGGAAAGGGCAACTGCAAAGCTCAGCTTGGCCACCAACAGAAACACTCAAATCAGCCTCTTCTGAACAGATCTGATGGCCCAAATCCATGGCAGGGAGTCATTTCTATTTTTAATTTGAGGGCTTACACGGTCCAGCACATTAGTCATGGTCAGCATCAGTGCTGGCAGTGAAATGCTGCTGGAAAATGTGCATTTGAGGCATCCCTGTGCAGTGTGAGCTCCTCAGGGAGAGTCAACACCAGCAGCATTGCTGCCTGAGCTTGGGAGACTCGCAGGCAAAATGTGATATTTGAGAGCCCTTGTACAGCAGGTGATTCAACCTCTCAGAGCCACACTTCTGCCCAGTCTCAGGAGCTGGGAAGTATTTGGAAGTAAATACATACTGAAGCATCAGGCATTTGGCTGTACTGGATGTTTTGATATCTTTTACTAAAATCCCATGTTGATTGCGATACGTTAATTATAATTTTTAAATACTTTCAGCGGAGATTGTAAAAATAAAATCCCTATTTTAGAAGTATTGCCTACATATTGCATTACATGAATGTGATCCTGTGTGTTTACATGGCAATGAAATGATGTGGAAGTAGTGCTATACTGAAATACTTGATGTATTCAACCAAAGCAAATTATATTGAGGTTTTTGCAATCTTTAGTGTAACATCTGTTATCTGGGTTCTTCATTTTTATTCTCTTTTGGTAACAAAAGCCAACCACTCTCTAGGGTGGGTCCATTACTGACAGTCATTTAGTTTCACTGTTACACTCAAATTTCAATGTATGACTAAGAAACAATAATCACAAATAGCTCAGCAGATATTTATTTGGTGGTTTTTTTGCTCTCTCACTCACTGAAATAATTCTTATTCCTGGATTCTCTAGTTCTGATGCTTATAGGGCAGCCCAGGCTTTCCTGACGAGGAGTTTCAGAGGGAGTTTTAACAAATACATCATCCCATGCTCTGTTGCAAGTGGCCACGCCACTGGAGAGGAGAGCTCTGGGAACCTGACCTGCAGGTGGGTGCAGTTGGATAACCCAGACATGTGAGGGGGAAATGGTGGGCTTGCTAATTTATTCATTTGGGGGAGAAATTTGTTTTCTGATCATAATTACTTCATAGCTCAGTGGTAGAAACTCATGCTCCCAGCCCACCAGTTGGATAAGAATCAAACACATGAATATCAAGGCAGCTGAAGGAATAATTGTGTGAAAACTTTGAGGCAGCTGTAGCTCTTCCCTGCTCAGGCACAGTGGGTCACTGAGCCCTGTGCTGTGCTGTCACACCCTGGGGCAGGAGCAGATCCTGGCTACGATTGTGGTCTCTGTGTGGTCCCAGAGCTCTGCCCTTTGATTCCCACCTCCCTTTGCTCTCTCTGCAGCCCTCACAACACCCTGTACCTGGAGCTGCACTGCCCTGCTGTGGCCCCCCCTGTTCTGATCACTTCTGACTCCGGGATCAACGTGGCCGATTTTGGGGACACTGCTGTAGGTATGGAGCTTGAATCCTGGAGTGGTTCCTCACAATGAGTCCTTCCCAGCAGAGTCTTGTGTTTTCAAAAGTCAGGGTAGAAATTAGCACTTAGTGTAGGAGCCTCTGGGCAGCTGAGGCCCATGAAAGAGCAGATCTGATCCCCAGACATGGAGCTGGCAGCTCCAGGAGCGAGTGGCACAATTTGAAAGCATTTTGGTGACCTTTGAGTAGCCACAGGCCTGGGATGAGTGTCTGGAGTAAGGGGGAGGAATGGGAGGGCAGGGATGAGCATCCTCACTTTGGGAAGTGTTTTCATTCCATGCAGGCCACAGAATGATGAAGAGAATTACAATAGAAAACATCTCCCCAGGGAAGCTGGGAGTATCCTTGTCTGGAGCACGTGAGCTCAGCCTTCAGCCTCTGCCCAACCAGACCCTGTGTCTGCAGGAGGAACTGCTGGACACTGAAGCACCAGATCCTCTTCTCTCTTGAGTTATTGATCTCTCAAAAGCTTATAGATGCTTAGTTCAGACCAAAGACATGGAAACAATATGTAGAATCTGTTTTCATATCTTTTTTCTTATCTTGATGAACTTTTTTCCTTGAGTTGCACTGTTTTAGCTGAGATTCTCAGTCCTGAATCCCAATGGCCCCTTCCTGTTGGTCAGAGCAGTTGGAACACTTGATCCAGGTGAAAAGAAACCCCTCATCATCTCCTTCTGTCCAAGTGAGGATAAATGGGTGAGTAAAAGACACAACAGCAGTGAGGGGGAGGAGGAGGAGAGATGTGAGGGGTGTGTAACACACACGTGTTACCACCAGGAAAAACCTTTGTTCCCTGTCCCTACATTTGCATCCTGTCTCAGTCAGGGATGGGAAGGGTCAGCTGGAGGGGTGGGGGCTCCCTGAGCTGATGGAGTAACCCAGGGTGCACTCTCTGGGCAGTTCCTGGAAACTCTGGACGTGCAGGTGGCAAAGAGCAGCCTCAGCCTGCGGCTGTGCGGGCACGGGGTGGTGCCGAGCACCGAGTGCTCCGTGGGAGAGCTGCTGCACATGGGATACACCGTGCCTGGGGACACTGTCACTGCCACTGTCAAGGTAAGCACAGCAGAGCACAGCAGGAGTTCTTGTGAGGAGGAAGGAAACGTGAATTGTCTCCTCCCAGATTTTGTCCCAGTGTGTCAATAACCAAAGCCCAGTGTTCGGTGGGGAGTGGGGCTCGGTGTGACATCAAGGGCAGCACTGCTGGTGCCTCTGGTGGCAGCTGGGGACAGAGCTGCACTAATGCAGCAAAACAAATTCAGCCACTTTGCAAGCTGTGGATCTCACAGGCCTGAGAATGAATTTCCTTAAAGCAAATGCTGTTGTGTGGATGAATGTCCCCAGATACAGAACACTTCCAAGCTGGTCCTGCCGTTCTCCGTCCAACTGGAGTCGCTCTCACCAACATGGGACAGAGACCGGCAGAAAATCCCATCCTTTCTCACCTCCTCTCTGCAGAGAACAGAGATTGTTGGTAAACTTTCTTCTATTCTTTCCTCTTTTTCCTCTGCTAAAGACTCAGGAGGAGTAAAGCAGCATCGCTGTGTCCTCTTTTAGATCCACACAACCGGCAGAGCTGGGGCACCACTGCCCTGAAATTAAAGACCTCACTTTGCTCCCCAGTAGGAGCTGTAGTGATTCTTTCAATGTGAAGAGCTGTAGATTTAGGCAGCCTGAGCAAATACCCACAAGTAAGGAGCCATTAGTGTTTAAATCCAAACAAACCCACACAGTAATTGCATATTAAAGATTACATTTAAAATGTCCATCTCTGTAAAAACATGTCAGAATATAGGAAGGGTTGGTGATGGTGCTTCAGTTCCTCTGGAGATGCATGCATCAAACTGATTTAAGCATTTATCTGGTGTTCCTAACACCCTGTTGTGCTGCAAAGCTGTGTATCAACTCTTATTTATTTGCTGTTCCAACAAAAATTAAATGGGTTTAAAATTTATGAAGAAATAAAATGGAGCTGTCCTCTTATCTGTATCCTCATTTTTATTTACCAGGAACACAGAACTATAATGGCTTCAGTGTGTTCAGTGTCTCTCCAACAGAAGGAAAAATTGAGGCTGAGTCAAGCCAGGATTTTGTTGTTACTTTCAGTCCTGATCATGAAAGTCTCTACTACTCCGACCGTCTCAAGGTTGTGCTCTTTGGCAAGGTGAGACAATCAGGATTATGACAAGAGTCTGAATTTTGGATGAACCGATGCAGGGAGGAGAGGGCACATTTGGGGCCCTCTAACATTTTTCAGGTTTGGATATTCAGTTATGAATTGATAAGAACAGTGACACGGGGTCCATCCCTGTCCCCTCCCATGGCTCAGTCAGGAGGGGACAGGAGCTGAGCACAGCTCTGAGGAGCTCCCGCAGGCAGAGCAGAGGGGAGAGAGGAGCTGTGCGTGCCCAGCACGGCCCGGCAGGAGCGGGAGCGGCTCCTGCAGCCGCCCAGTGCCAGCTCCCATCTGCGGCGCTGCCCTGCCGGGCTCCGGCCCGATGCGCAGGTGGCCGCGCCGCGGGCAGCCCTGGGCCCCCGCCAGGACACCAAAAGTTGGTGCAGAGTGACCGCTAATGCCCGGCGGCAGCACTGCAAACGGCTGGGGCTGAGCCGGAGCTGCTGCCGGCCTGGCAAACTTTGGGATTGCAGTCAGGAATTTAGGAACGCACGTCGGGATAAGCTGGGGGTGAACGGACACTTGACCCAAGTTTGCAACGACAAAGTTTTGCCTCTTTTAGTGGCTCTCAGATCAATCGTTTGTCCGGTGCCCTCCTGAGGCACCTTCCCCAGGTGGTTTAAATCACAAGTGCAGAGTGGGCCGGCCCAGGGCCAGGTGCAGAGCTCCTGCATTAGAGCCCAGGATCCTTCCCGTGGGAGGTGACACCACGAGCTCCTGGTGCTGCTGGGTCGGGTGCCAGCGTCACTCAGGTGTCCTGAGCTGTCACCTGCACCCAGGACTTTCTGTCTCACCCAGCAAACAGCCCACGAGATCCAGCTGAAGGGTGCAGCCCGGCAGCACCCCATGTTTGTGGAGGGGGGAGAGCCCCTGGATGTGCCCGTGGAGTCCTTGGCTGTGACCTCAGCTGTGGCACGACAGGAAGCACTGGAAAGAGGTAAAGTGCCACTGTTTGTTATGGGACACGGGAATGTTCCTCTTCCTTTAAAGACAATTTTTCCAGAATCAGAAAAAATAAGCATTATGTTACAGTGTGTATTCATAATACACAAAAATGTATTGTGTATTTGTAAAATGTATTTCTCTTAAGGAAAGTTTTTCTCTTCTTCTGAAAGCAATTTTGTCTTAATGATGATCTTCCACCCCTGCAGCTTCCCTACAAAAATTATTATAATGTAATACTGCTATAAAGAATTAAGATGCATTTGTTTTCTGCCACTTCTCTGAGGTGTATTAAATGTTTAAGAAATTATTTCATATATAATCACATATCCTGGATTCTCCTGTTTGTCCTGTTATGAAACTTCCAAGGGTTTGAAGTTACTCTTCCTTAATTTCTTGGGACAGGATCTGTGTTCAGAGACAAGATGCAAACAGCTCCTGACTCCTGAGCTGTAAATAAGTCCAAGCACACACACATAAACAGGAATAAAGTAAAGAGAGCTGTGTGCCATGGGCTAGAAAACGAGCCTGGAACTTGATAAACAAGTAACAATTGCAGTTTGCAACTGCAAATTATCCAAATGTTCCTTTTCCTTAATTCCTCACTAACTCTGTGAAAGGATCTCTTTATCTGTGCCACCTCACTTTGTTTGGAACCATCCTGGTGCAATTTGTGTTGGTCCCAAGCTGCCAAAGGCTGGGTTTTGCCTGTCTCAAAGCTGACCTGGTTGCTGTTTGTTTCAGGGCCACAAGAAGTAGTGAGGTCCCTTCTCCTGCTCCTGGAGTACGTGGAGGGCTCAGCAGAGCCAGCCAGGGCAGAGATCACTGTGGGGGCCATGCAAAGTCCTCTGCTGGCAGCCAAGAAGGTGAGGGAAATAAAACCTGCAGGTGGGTGCCAGGTGCTAAATGGGATCCTGACAGTGTGCAAAGGGCTGCCTGTTCCTTCTGCCCAAAATTCACCAATTCACACATTTTAAAAAGCAACTTTCAGAGTTCCTGATAAGTATTACATCATAAAAACATCAGTGTTTGAAAAGATTATTTTTCAGGGGCTAATATAAGGAATTAGCATTATCATAGTAAGTGAGCCACAAATTTAATTGAGCCAGTTCTGGAATACAGAATTTTGAGCCCGGAACTGAATGACAGTTATTTTAACGCAGTATTTCATGACAAGGTGACACGCCAAATGTCACGGCGCACGGCCGGAGTTCCAAGGGGCAGCTGGGGCCCGGGTTTGACTGTGCCGTGTCTGTGCAGGCCGTGCAGTTCAGCCTGGCGGGCGGCGCGGAGCTGCAGCGGGCGGGGATCGCGCTGGACGGCGCGCACGGAGCCCTGGAGCGCGGGCAGCGACAGCGCATCGGCGTCTCGTGGCTGCCACCTGCCGACCTGCAGGTGGGGACCGGCGTGTGCGGGGACACGGGGCTCCTGGTGGGGTGTGACACACGGGGCTCCTGGAGGGTGTGGCACACGGGACTCCTGATGGGGTGTGACACACGGGGCTCCTGGCGGGGTGTGACACACAGGGCTCCTGGCGGGGTGTGGCACACAGGGCTCCTGGAGGGGTGA
>VXBU01015246.1:2983853-3002832 GCA_013400315.1 Bombycilla garrulus
CACACAGGGCTCCTGATGGGGTGTGACACGGGTCTCCTGATAGGGTGTGACACACGGGACTCCTGGAGGGTGTGGCACACAGGGCTCCTGATGGCTGACACAGGGCTCCTGATGGGGTGTGGCACACGGGGCTCCTGATGGGCTGTGACACAGGGCTCCTGATGGGCTGTGACACACCTGGCGGGTGGCACAAAGGGCTCCTGATGGGTGTGGCACAGGGCTCCTGGTGGGTGGCACACAAAACTCCTGATGGTTGGCACGTGGGGTTCTGATGTGACTCCTGTTGAGGTGTCATCCAAAGCTCCTGTTGGGTGTTACCCACATCTCCTGTTGGAGTGTCACACAGGGCTCCTGTCAGGGTGTGACACCAAGGTCCTGTTGGAGTGTCACTAAAGCTCCTGTCGGGGTGTGACACCAAGGTCCTGTTGGAGTGTCACACAGGGCTCCTGTCAGGGTGTGGCCCAAGGGTCCTGCTGGGGGTGTGACACAAAGGTCCCATTGCAATGTGACCCACAGTTCCTGTTGGGGTGTCACCCACAGCTGGGATGTCACCCAGAGCTGCTGTTGGATTGTCACACGATGTTCCTGTGCCCCACAGCTGCTGCTGGGTGTGGGCAGCTCAGGTGGCTCAGCCAGGTGACGGCTCCTGTGTGGTCCCTGAAGGAGCAGGGCCAATGCAAACCCCGCTGTGAGAACAGAAGCTGGGAACAATGGGATGGTCTGGAGCCTTCCTGCCTCCCCAGGGCTGTGCTTGGCTGTGTGGTGACAAGGACAGGGCTGAGCCACGTGTGTCCCAAAGGAATCCCTTCCTGCAGGTCACTGTCCCAGAGCCCAGAGGCCAAAATGCTGCTGCTGTTGAGGGGCTCTGGTGCCCTGAGGGAGCTCTGCAGGGTCCTGGGACACAGCTGCTGCAACCCTGCCTTTACCCAGATCACTCTGCAGCACGTCTCTTTGCCTTGGGCTGCCTTTCCTTGGGCACATTCCTGGAAGTCAGTGGAGCCTTTGGATTTTCCACTTTAGGTGCCCCATTCCCCTGGCTTCTTCTGCCTGGTATCACAGAGGTTGGATATGATTTCCCAACAGCTCCATGAGGCTGTGATTGCCCTTCCTGATTCACCAACTTGGGCATTCGTGGACACTGGAGGCACTGACTCCCCGTGTGTGGGATGGCAGAATGAGTAGCTGGTTCCAAAATTAAAAGATTTCTGCCACCATACACAGAAATAGGCAGCAGAGTTGCTGGCAGGATGTATCCAGTCCACACTGTGCCTCTTGGTAACCCCTGGGCCTTGCACAACACTGAGCACTCACTGGGGGCTGACAGGATCCGTTTCCTTCCAGCCCTCTCTGGGAGCTCTGAGGTCGCTGCTGTGCCCAAGCTGTGGCTGTGACGTGGGGACAGTGGCTGTGGCACTCTGGGCACACAGTGCTGAGTCACTGGCATACCTCACTGCCTGCAGCCAGAGCATCACTGGGCACAGAGAGGAGCCAGCAGCGTGCCTGGAGCCTGTCCCCTGGAGCTGTGACTGCTGCCTTGGACAGAGAGATGTGAAACACAGGGTTTAGAACGGGATCAGCTCCTGATCAAAACCCCAGGCTGGTTTTCTGTGTGGTTCACACCAGGCTGGTTTTCTGCGTGGTTCACCCCAGGCTGGTTTTCTGTGAGGTTCACCCCAGGCTGGTTTTCTGCGTGGTTCACCCCAGGCTGGTTTTCTGTGTGGTTCACACCAGGCTGGTTTTCTGTGTGGTTCACACCAGGCTGGTTTTCTGTGTGGTTCACACCAGGCTGGTTTTCTGTGAGGTTCACCCCAGGCTGGTTTTCTGTGTGGTTCTTTCTGCAGACCAGTGACCCCCCGCTGGTGTCAGCCCTCCTGACTGTAAAAGGTGACATTACAGAATCCTACAGAGTCCTGTTCATGGCAAGAGTTGTATCTGCACCTGCTGCCACTGGCTGAGGGATCCAGGCCAAAAGGAAAGGAAGATTTTTGAGATGGTTGCAAATAAGTGAAGGCAGCAGGGATGTGGGAAGGAAGGGCCATATAATCTTTCTGCTCTGTTTTACCCCAAGTTCTTTGTAAACTCTGGTGCCAGTAGCTTCATTTTCCAGCTGAGTCTGTGACAATAATCTTGTGTTAGAAGAAAGAATAACTGACGGGACCAAGCAGCTACACCTGCTGTTAATCCCAAAGGTGGGCATTCCATCAGGAATATCTGGTTTACATCCACATAGGTGAGTTTCTATGTTTTTCCAATTTCAGATAGTTTTTGCAGGATTTGGAAAAGCCTTGACCTTTTCTCTTTTAAGACCAGAATAAAGTTTCTTGTTCAAGCCTTCTCCAAATCATTTGGGCAGTCACTTTTACAATGCACAGTCAAATCTGCCTGGTAACACGTGGTCAAGGAGGAATATTCAGAGATTTGCCAGAGATCCTGGCTGTCCAGGAACTTTGTATTTCTGTATTTGCCTTCTGCTGAATTCCAGCTGAGAGCAGAGTCCTGCTGTTCTGGGGAAGCCAGAATGCCGTGCAGATGGAACTTTTGTCAGGAAGCAGCAGCCATTAGACACAGGATGATCCACAGGATGATCCTGTACATCTCCTATCACACTCTTTCCTGAGTCACAGCCAGTCTGTGGCAAAGTTCCCTCCCCAGCACTCCGAGGGCGTGTTGCCCTTTGGCCCCTGGAGCTGTTAAATCCCTGATTCAGATGATGCAATCAGAAAACACAAACGTTGTTTGTAAATACTCCTGTGGTAACGAGCTGGGAACTGCAGCAACAAGCAGGGGAGCAATTGTCACAAGGAACATTTTAACCAGGCTCCCCCTTCGACAGAGGAGGTTTGTAGGAGGGAAGAGGAGGTTCCTTGTTTTTCCAGCCACTGTTTGATCCACTGAGATGTGTTCTCATTTAATAAGGATCGAGTGCCCCTGGAGTCACTTAACTCTTCAGTCTAAAGCCTGCAGATGCTGAAGCAATCCCAGTGTCCTGGGCAGGGAGGAGCTGGGGGTGGCAGTGCCAGCCAGGGACGGCTCTGCCTTCCTTGGAGGCTCTGGGTGCTGCTGCTGGCACAGCTGGGCCTGGAGCTGGGCACAATGGGCTCTGTGTGCCCCAGCAGGGTGAGTAAATACCCCTGCATCAGCTACAAGCATTGCTCACTCCACAGTGACCTCATGGCAGCGAGCTGTCAGTAAGTGAGGAAGGGCACAGCACGTGGCACTGGAGCAGCTCATTCAGGCACTGAATTTATGGGCATCCATTGTGTGAGGATCCTTCAGATTTCACTCCTGGAAACCAAAAAGCGATGGCTGACAACAAACCAGTCTCCAGACTCTGGTTATGATAACCATACAGAGTGCTGAACTTGCACTTCACAGAGGGCAGGTACTGAGAAAAGCATCCAGAGGATGAGAAGGAGTAAAACAATTAAAGGATGATGAAAAGACAGTGACATTGGTGCCCTGCCAGGGTTAGGCTGGGTAAGGAGCAGCTGCCACCAACCAGCTGAAGGCACCACTGGTACCCAGCAGCTCAAGGGGAGCAGAGGTGTCACCCCCTGTACCTGCATGGTACTTGGATCAATATTTTCACAGGATTGAAGTGAACGTAAGGTTCTGGGTTTCTCTGGTCAAAGTCTCCATGTTTAAAACCCAGAATGTGTTTGTGTTCTCGGGGGAGGTTGGACCAGGATAACAGGAACAGGTGGCTATTTCTGGAGGACTGAAAATAAAGTAAACTCTCCCTGTAAAACTCCAGCTGACGTTCTGTAAAGCACTTATGGAAATCTGAACCGGTTTTAGTCCCTTTCATAAGAGAAAAGCCTGGTATTTTAGCTGAGGCCTCAAAAGTGATTGTATTTGATTTCTTGGGGGCACAATGGCTGCTCAGGCAGGGTTGGATTTCCCTCTCCTGCCTTGCTTTGTTCTCTGGGGCAGAGTGGAAAGGCACAGGCTGCTGTGAAAGGGAAAACAAACAAATGGTCTGACGTGGAAAAGCAGCTCCATGGGGAAAGCATGCAGCCTGTGCTGCTTCACCTGGGACACTGCTACAGTTTCAAAATAAACGCATAGTTCCTGTGTCTGAAAAATGCAACCCTGGATGTTCCACTGATGTTCCACTGCTGTTCCATTGGTTCTGTCCACAATTAAAATCTTCATGATGCAAACCTGCAATGCCCAGAGATGCACACCTTCACTTTACTGAAAATGCAGGAGTTCTGTGAGGATGCTCCTACCCACACAATTCTCATGTACAATGTGTGAGCTGGACAGGGACTTCTTGATATTTCTCCCATGAACAGAAAATTGACTGGGACAGCTGAAGATGGAAACAATTCCCTGGTAACTCAGACACAAGGAGCTGATCCAGAAGTTGTGGGTTTGTAGGCAATTCCTTGAGCACAGGGAGCTGAGAGTGCTGCTGTGTTCTCCTGGCATGGATCAAAGGCACGTCCCAGTGCCCAGCAGAAGCTCAGCACAGCTCCTGCAGGTTCATCTCTTGGAAAGGCACAAACCCTGTTCAGTTCTGTGCTTCCAGAGCAGGTTATCCACTGGGCGTTAAAACTGCCAGGTGCCTCTAAACGTGGAACCTGGTGTTTCTGTTTCCATATTACAGCACTGATGGAGCTGTTGTTGTGAGGACAATACGGAAAATGTGACCTCTGAAATATTTTTTCATTTCCTTGAAGTTGAATTTTTCTGCTCCAACTGCACTTGTGACCATTTTGCTTTCAAAAAAACTGTGTTTTGCAACTGTGACCATTCTTGGGTCCCTGGATCCAAACTCGCGCTTTCAGATTTGGATCTAAAAGCAAACATGAACTTCATGGCACTGATACAGTTCTGGTTTAATAAGCAGTTCACACCCATGTATGACCTTAATGAACCTTAAAATCAAACCCAGCTCATTTGCAAAGCAGAAAGTGGGAGAGTAAGTACTACTGTCATACCCATTTATTAATTCATGTTCTGCTTCTCCAGAAGTGACTTCAGCGATTGCTTCACACGTATGAGCACAGGTTTCTCTAAGTGAGCAATGGCCCCATGACCCTGAGCAGTGCAGCAGGAAAACACTGCAGTCACTTTGTTCCATGCAATTGCTGAGCCTGGAAACACTGAGTTTCAGTTCTAGGAATCAAAAGTAGAGAATATCACCTGGTGCTTCCCATGGAGTGGCTGCCCCAGGGATTGTGCTGGGCTGGCCCTGCCAGGACACCCGGTGCCACCAGAGCCACTCCATCACTGCCCTCCTCAGCTGGACAGGGAGGAGGGTACAGCAAAAGGCTCATGGGTGGAGAGAAGGAATTTCTACATCTGAAATGTTTGACACGGTTAAGTAGCCTGCAGCAAACCGATCCTAAAGAGTCAATACCTTTTCAATCGCGTTTCATGTGTTTTAACAAGACTGGTTTTAGAAAGGGAAATCATCTTCTCTTCCAAACATTTGTTTCTGACTCACATATTTCATACCAGGTTTCTCATTTCTGTATTTCTCCTTCAAGTCCCTCTGACCCAGCAGAGGCTCAGGGGGTGTGTCCAGCTGCCGCACACCTGATGGCTTCTGTTCTGCTAAGAGCATCGCGGGCAGTCCCGAATCGCTCCGGGGAAATCTCTGCAAGCGGAGCGCTCTCTCCTGTATCCTCTCCCTGACGCCCCGGCCACGGCGGGCAGGGGCAGGGTCTGGGTCTGGGGCAGGAGAAGGGGCTGGGGCAGGAGAAGGGGCTGAGGCAGGGGAAGGGGCTGGGGCAGGGTGTGAGAGAGGAGCAGGTCTGAGGCAGGGGCAGGGTCTGGGTCTGAGGCAGGGGCAGAGTCTGAGGCAGGAGAAGGGGTTGGGGCAAGAGCAGGAGCAAGGTCTGAGGCAGGAGAAGGGGTTGGGGCNCAGGGGAAGAGACAGGAGCAGGAGCAGGAGCAGGGTGTGAGGCAGGGGAAGGGGTTGGGATAGGGGCAGGAGCAGGGTGTGAGGCAGGGGAAGGGGTTAGGGCAGGGGCACTGCGGGGGGAGAGGGCAGCTCTGTCCCGCCCGGCCCCGAGCCCTCCCCCGGGCGGGCGGAGGAACCGGGGCCTTCGGGTGGGGCGGTCCTGCCCGGTGCGGCCGTGCCCTGCCCCGCCGAGGCTCTGCCCCCCCGGGGATGATGCCGGTTATTTATTGCGCTGCCCAGCACGGGCTGTCCCCAGGGCTCGGTGTCCCCTTTCAGCGCCGGCCGCGTGTCCTTGAAGCGGCGGCCGAGGCTCCCCGGGGGCTCACGGACCCGCTCCCCGGAGCCTCCCGAGCACATGCAGCAGGGAGTCGAGGCTCTTCTCCTTTGGCCACCTGCTGATCCAATCCCGGGGTCCCCCCTTTCCTAGGCACCGCTCTGTTCTGGGAACAACTGGGACAACTCTGCCCGGTGAGTAACCACTGCCTGTTCCCAAACCTTCCCCACCGGGACCAAGTGACATTCCCACAGCACGACGGTGACTTGCTGATGGCCATCCCTTACAACTTCTTTTTGATCCCCAAGACAGTCAGCTACTTTTAAATTTCATTTGGCTGCCCTGGCTCTGCGGGCTGAGGTGGAAGGAATGGTTCTCTCCGAAGTGGCACTCTGAGCAGTTTGCAGATGCTCTCCCGTGGTCAGAACCATTGTTCTGCTACAGGAAATGCATCGCAGGAGTTCAGTACACACAACCCTGCGGTGGCAATCGCGCTCCTGAAATGTCACAGGAGCTGTTCTCCTCCCTGTGTACTGCACCAGAGCTGAAAAAAAGCCATTTCTTGCTGCACTAGAGCCATGGAAAAATAACTTTAAAATATCAGGGTGACACAGGCAGTTGTTTAGACCAGCACTTTCAGACAGGCCCCTAGAATGAGACACCTCATCTGAGTTACCTTTAAATAACACTGATTTGTTTTTTTGGGAATCCTGCACGAGTCATTCTCCCTCCCAAGCAAGAGTAAAGCACCACTCAATAAAAACACTTATTGATTCAGAACTAGCTTTTACAGTGGGATTATCTGCATGTTCTCATCTGGAGTAATGGTACAACCATGAAGAACAACCTAAAGTGGTTTTGCTCCGTATTCTTACCGAGTGTTTTCCCTTTTCCACCCCAGGGAAGTGCATTCCCTGTCATACATGTGCTATTTAAATCAGTGAATCATGTGCCTTCCTTCACAGATGCCCTCAGAACATGTCTGATTGGACAAGTCTGTGGTATGTCTGGTAAGTTGGCTTTTAATCTTCCTAAGCCAGAACCCTTTGGAAGTTTTTACGAGCAGCACTTGGTGTGAGGCAGTGGAAACGCTCCTCTCGGGCAGGATCAGGGAAGGGTTTCTCTGTTTTCTGAGAGCTGCCAGAGGAACGGACTGGATGAGGCCAGGGGAGATTGGGTGTCAGGTGGGGACCAGCATTCACCCAGGGCTGTGTCATCTTTCCCTTCTGAGTGCACTGGAGTTGAACTCCAGCGCTTGTTTGTTCTTCCTAAATAGCCACAGCGTTGCTGGCCATTGGCTCTTGCACAGGGCAGCTTCCAGCAGGGATTTGCTGGGATGGAGCCCTGCCCCATCCTCTCCCCCTTCCACGGGACAGGGACTGTCACCTCTGCAGAGCTCTCCTCAGGACAGGGACAGGGACAGTCACCTCTGCAGAGCTCCCCTCAGAACAGGGACAGGGACTGTCACCTCTGCAGGGCTCCCCTCAGGACAGGGACAGGGACAGGGACTGTCACCTCTGCAGGGCTCCCCTCAGGACAGGGACAGGGACTGTCACCTCTGCAGAGCTCCCCTCAGAACAGGGACAGGGACTGTCACCTCTGCAGGGATTCCCTCAGGACAGGGACAGGGACAGGGACTGTCACCTCTGCAGGGCTCCCCTCAGGACAGGGACAGGGACAGGGACTGTCACCTCTGCAGGGCTCCCCTCAGGACAGGGACAGGGACTGTCACCTCTGCAGAGCTCCCCTCAGAACAGGGACAGGGACTGTCACCTCTGCAGGGCTCCCCTCAGAACAGGGACAGGGACAGGGACTGTCACCTCTGCAGGGCTCCCCTCAGGATAGGGACAGGGACTGTCACCTCTGCAGGGCTCCCCTCAGAACAGGGACAGGGACTGGCACCTCTGCAGGGCTCCCCTCAGGAAAGGGATTGTCACCTCTGCAGAGCTTTCCCCGGAGCTGCAGTGAGCACCGAGCTGAGCACAGCCTGCTGAAAGGGGAAACTGGGATAAGAGAAAGAGGATTCACGGCAGGATTCGTGTTATAGGGACCCTGATATTGCTTTCATAGTTTGCATTCTGTCCATAAACTGACTTTGGTGGCAGCACACAGAGGGAGTTGGGTACTTTTACCTCCTTCAGCCTGGAGCAATTGTGGTTGATACACAGAGCTGTTTAAAAAGATACAGTTACCAAAAATAGGTTGAGGAGGCTCCTAAAAGCCTCCACCAGAAGAGGGAGTCGGACTGAGAAACTGAGCCGGAGGAAGGTGGAGTTTCAGTGAAGAGAACTGAAGCACAGGTACATCAGCCTAGGTACATTGTAAATTGTTAAATAATAAACTTTCTTAACCAACAGCTAGAGATAGAACTGTGTTTTTAAGGCATAAACATAATATAATATATTTTCCATGCTCATTTATAAAGAGAGGCCCTAGACTTGTGGAAGTTTGTGCTGGTATTTCCCTCCAAGTACAAACCCTCTATTGCAGAGAAGAAGCAGAGCCATTCTCCCCACAGAAGTGAAAAATAACCCAAAACAGTGAAATGTTACAGCACCTGTGAGCCAGAATGGGTTGTACTGATGGGCAGTAGTATTTCAGCTTGTGACTGAGTGTTTGTGATCCAACTTTCTAACCCAGGAATTAAATCAAGGAGGCTTCCAACCACTTAGAGTACAATTCTGTTCTGGTTTAGAAGAGATGAAACATAAGCAGGGTGTTTTCCCCCCTTGTTTCAGGTTGATCTTGCTGACAGTGTTCCTGCTCCTGCTCTGCGGGGTCTCAGCGAGCTGCATCAGATTCTGCTGCCGGAAGAAGAGGCTGCCAGTGGAGAGCTTCCCTCGGCACCCCTGTGACCTGGCAGTGATTGGCATGGACAGTGACAGCACTGCCCACAGCACAGTGACCTGTGAGTATCCTGGGAGCCCCTGCTCCATGGAGCACTGCCTGGAGCACTGCTCTGTGCCCAGCCCCTGCAGGAATGGGAATGCACAGTGTCACGATCCGCTTTAACATCAAGGCGGAAATCGTGATGGTTCGAGGGATCTCAAGGTGCAAAATAAGAGGCAAACAGCAAGGGACTATAATTTCAACAAAACAACGAAGCACTTTATTGAGTGCTGATCAAGTCAATTATGTGATGGAGGGGAGAGAGAGAGAGAGAAGGTGGGGAGAGAAAGAGAGAGAGAAGGTGTGATATAGCTACCAACGGCGAGATGAAGTCCTCGTGGCCCAGCCAATAGACGTGTCTTCTTCCGTGAGGAGATCTCGCTTGAGAGTCCCTTCAGAGAGTCACAGTTTTAAGTCTTTTTCCAAGGCGAGTGATGTTTGGCCAAAAGGCAGGGAGATTTATGGCCTATTGTGAGCAGGCCTGTAGCTGATCAGTATCAGGTATGTGCTGTACCATGGCAGTGAACACACACGCTGTACCTACAGCCGTTCTGCCCGAAGCACTGCACCGCAGCAGCAACCATCTCCCCCCTCAGCCAGGCAGGGTGTGTCCTGTGGGGTCTGTCCCAGGCTCTGTCCCGACAATCAGGAGGCAAAAAGAGATCTTCGGGCTGAACCTTACACACAGGGAGCTCCCAGAACAACTTCCAGCCCCTCAGGGTGGGCACAGAGGTGAAGGGAGGGATCAGGGTGACACTGACACTGAAGACCTGGATTTATATGGACAGCTTCACTATACAGTGCATTTGTTCTGAAAACACAAAAAATCTGTGATTTTCTGGAAAAAAAAGCAGGATTGGCACTTTATATATCAGTGTCTCATGCAGGTGTTTAACTTTTATTTTAAATTCTTCTTCTTCCCAGCATACAGCTCATGGCAGTACCCTCCAAGTGTCCAGATTCCCCTGGTATTTGTGGACATGGATAAGAACACTGTGTCCCCTCCAGCTTACAGCCTCTACGCCATGGACCTGCCACCTTCCTATGATGAAGCTGTTCAAATGGGAAAGCAAGTGGCATGGACAAACCAGAAACTTAATGACATCCCTGAACAGGTGACAGCAGATGGGCTGAACCCCAGCCAGTCCCCACCTGACACAATCAACAGAGATCCAGCAACACAGGCAAACTCAGAAGATTCAGAAGATGCCACGATAGAACAGCCACAGGTCTGACTCAGTTCAGATGGGGAGTAAAGTAAGGGAAGGACTGTAAGAGTTAAAGAAGACATGAAGAGTTTGGGTTTTTAAGTAGGTTATGATGGAAAGGTGTTTCTTCTCATGCCCTTGTAATGATCTGTAAGAAGAAATGTTTTCTGTGACTGCTGTAATCCCCTGGTAAAGCTTCTTCAAGGATATGAAATGAGGTAAAAGGGCAGCAGTTTAAAAATGCCTGTAAAAGTGGGACGTGAATGCGTGTTCATCTTCTGATAAAAAAATTGTTCCTTGTGTCCAGCAATAAAAAAGGTCAGGAGAATTTTGCCACCTCAGAACACACAAACAGGAATACACACTCAGAACAGTACAAACAGGAAGCTGTTGTTCTAGAACAGAAGTTTCCCAAGCTGGAGTTGAAGGGGGAATCCCAGCAAGTGACACTGAACAGCCTCTATAGTTTCTCTTCTTTTGAGAACATCACTGCCCAGAAAACTGCTGAGGACAAAGTGCTGCACAGTGGCTCATGTTCCTCAAGGAGCAGGAAGATGCCAGGACAGGAAAGCGTGGAGGGAAATGCTTTGTGTTTTTTACAGGGAGTGAGACACACAAGACACAACACTTCTGTTGTGGTCATGAGACCCCAAGGGTTGTTTCTGAGGTTCTGTAAATCTTTCCATTTATATTTTCAAGATGTGTAGCCTTGGTGGGAAGGATCCTTCTGCTATTTATTTTTTTTCCAGATAATTATCATATAGATAATTTCCACACATTAATTCCAAAGAGACACTTGCACACGTTTCGGTATTCCTGATGTGTTTTCAAATATTCATCAAATATTTCAAAGGTGCCTTTACATTTTGTTATCTGCTCAGGTGTCAGGGTCTCAGGCAACACAGGAAAGAAGAATCACAGGTTTCTGGCAGCTTCCACCAGTTCAGAACATGGACAAGCTCAGGAATGAGCAGGGTGACACAAAACATGCTTGTGCTGAGCCATCCAGAGTAAGTTGGAGATACAAATACCACAGTACAGGCTGGGCAAAAGTTCAAAGAAATTACTCTTAGGGATGGTTCCTCATGAAGTACTGATAGAGGGATAACTGCTGAGCATCATTTTAGAACTGGGAGCTTGGAGCTGATTACAGCAAAATCCCAGACAAAAATACGGGCTCCAGAGGCAGGGATTTTAATGCCAGCTCTTTCCTTGGCCCTCCATATTCCAAATGGTCCAAATTTTGTCCACTCCTGAGCAGTGATTTTCTCTGAATCCACTGTGGCAAGGTGCTAATCTGGCTGCTTTAAGAACATGAGCAATTGCCAGGGTGGCTCACTGCTCTGGGTAAGAGCAGCAAGCAAAGCCTGAGCACTCGGTGCTATTAGTGAATGTAGCACAAATTTAGGTGTCTGTCATTAACAGGCAGTAGAAGTGGTGGGCACAAAAGCCTGCACAGCTTTTAGAAGACTGTTATTCTCTGACAACCATTACTGCAAGAACTGCCCTGGAAATGAGCACTAATGATTTAAAAATGAAGATCTCTGCCAGCCACAGGCCCGAGATGCTGCTGCAGAGTCATGTGTGTGAGCTGTCCATGAGTCTGGCTCCCCAGGGAAGGGTCACTTCTATATTTAACTTGCATGTAACTCACTGTGAGGGTTGACTGGTGTAACACATCTGCTGCTCTTGTGTCTCCTCTCTGTCATCCTTCATTACATTTCTCCTGGTTTATTCTTCCCTTATCTGTGTCAAGATGGAGGCTGGGCATAGCCAGGGTAATTATTTGGATGTCTCTGGCTGGAAGGGCAATATATGCCCAGTCCTGGATGTCTCCAAATCAAAAATGCAGCAGATATATTTTTATTTCTTGAACTTTTCCATGGTACTCGGAGGAAGCCTCTGCCCTCGCGAAGAAGGGATTTGTGCTGGAGGGAAATGGCTGAGCGCTCCCTCACGGATAGAGAGGGGAATTCAAAAGCAGGCGAAGGAAAGAATCGTGACTGACACAAGAGGGCAGTCCCTCACTTCTCGCTGCGCGCACAGGATCCTCAGCGGCATCGGCTCGGGAGGGACCGAGGAGCAGGGGAACGACGGCCACGGCTCCAGTTCCCTGCCCTGCCAAACTGCCAGCTCTGCTCTGCTCCCTCACGGGAGATGCAAAACCCCCAGAAAACCCCAAATGCCGGTGACTTCCTAGGAATACGGGCATGATCTGCTGGTTCCTTTCCAGCACCTAAGGAAAAGTCTTGTGTTTTGCCCAGGCTCTTGCCTTGAAACGTGGTTCATTAATTCAGAAACTGTTAACAGCATCTACTGCCCCAGTCAGCTCTTGGGAACACCGACTTCCCTCTGTACACCAAAAGCAGCTCGGTTTGCTGTGTAACCTTCAGAGTCAGGGAATTATTAAGGCCTTTCTTCTCCAGAGCCTGCTAAGGCTGACCCCATGCTGGAGTCCTCCTTGCAATGGAGGGTGGAAGAGATCCCTCATCTCTGCGCAGCTCCTGTTTCATGAACAGTTACAACTTCACGTTTTTGAAACCTACAGTTCTCTGTCACTTTGCTTGAAACTGGTCAGGGGATTCAGAAGTTGGGTGTGCAGAGTGGAAGGAGGGAAAGCAGGACATGGATTTGGGATCTGTGATTCCAAAGCCTCGCTTCCAGAAGAAACCAGGTTTACAAGGAACATCGGGGGAGGTTGGTCCCACTGCAGGATACAGGCTTGTCCTGATGCAGGATCTAAAAATTCTCATTTGTCAGGCGGGTGGTTTTCACCATCACTGGATCTCTCCAAGTCTGATTATATCCACACAAGCTTTGTGACATCTCTAAGGGAAAAACCCCTCTCTGTAATTACCCAAAGCGCATTTTTAATTGTGATTTATATTTGGTCCTCATTTTGGCACTGTTCAGCAAGCAGTTTTTCTTCTCTCATTTGTTCAAAATGATCATTTTGTCAGTTATTTTCTGCTGTTCTTTGCTGGCTGTGTGAAAGAGCCTGTGCTGGGGAGATGGACTGCTGATGTTGGAGCCTCCATCACCGTCTCTCCTCTCACACACATTGCACTCAGCACGAGCACTCGTGCTCAGAAAGAAAACGCAGCCATGGAAGTAAATTTCCTCAATAATTCATGGGCTTTATAGCCCAGAGCAAATTATACCTTGGCTCTGTCATGAAATTCAGGCTGCAAATCCCTTTATAGCCAAGCTCATTAACAATATAAGTAAAGTGGTACCTCTAGAATGGCTTTGATAATTGATGCATTATAATCTTTGGAGAGTATTTAGTGGTAAACCTGCAGCATCCAGACTCAGGCATCAGTGGGGTCTGGATACAGGAAAAGTCAGAGACAAAACCATTTCTTTGTTTGCCTTGCAGTTGCCTTTGTCTGCCTCACTGGCCTCAAACAGCTCAGGTTTGGTTCTTTGTTTTCTAACTGCATTTTGTGTTTATCAGCTGCAGTTTTGGAGGGAAAAGGATCACTGCTCTGCATGAGCAGGACACTGGACACATGCAAAACCTGCTCATTTATGGAACAAAATATCTCTGCCACAACCACTCTTCATACTCCTGCCTGTCTTCTGGTTCTGATCTAATCCTCTTTACCTGTTAGAACTCTTTTTGCTCAGGGAGACACTGACTAATTTTGCTGCAAGTAGCAGAGGTTCTTTCCTTCACCCACAATTAAAATTCAAACTGCAAGAGAAGCCTTGGAATCCTTTTCAGAGCAGACGATGAAAACAAGGTATCACAGGGGAATTGTGCTCTAAAAACTGGAGAAGACAATAAATGTTTTATGAAATTCTACATCCTAAGGTCAAACTCGATACACAAAAAAGGCCTAGGTGCAAACCTACATTGCTGGGAAAACATTTTGTTCTGGTCAGTCAAAATTTAGAATATAAAATGCCAGCGTTGCTCTCTTTTTGTCTTATTGGAAGAAAAAAGGGGCCTGTAGAAAAGAATGCAGACTTTCAAAGGTATTTATTTGATTTTTTTTCTTAAATAACAGAGCTCACCTTGGGCACTCAGAGAAAGGAGAAAATCAATTTCTATTTCAAACCTAAAAATGAATCTGCAAACCTGAATCCGCATTAAAGTGCTTAATTTTTACTCTTTTTTTTTTACCCTGCCTTCCCAAGTAGCTCAAGAAAGAAACAAAAGAGAAGAGCCTGATGTCGAGCTCTCATTTGTGCATTGTTTTTTCTCATTCCATGCTAGGAGTTTATGGCATGAACTACTTCCTTCCACAAGTGAGGAAGTGCAGTCCCGAGGTCCAAGTACTGATCTGGAAGCCCAGTTTGGTGACTTTTCTGCTCTGCCTTCCCACATGACCCTGGTCTGTAGAACAGGGACTGTAGCGCTGCCTTTTGTCGCACAGAATCTGAGGGATGAACACACTGAGCGTGGGCTGCGCTGTCACATTGAAATACAGGTACAGTCAGAGCATGATGAACTTTGTGTGGGACACGAAGTGCAGGGAAAAACCTCCCCTCCCCACTCCCTCCCCCTCTTCAGGGGTGAATCTGGAGAAGAAACTTGGGCAAAGTGTGAGATTTAGAAACAGCCCCTGGACTTCAGGTGCCTCATCACGACATCCCTAACTAGGGGAAGACGCTGAGGCGAGGTTTGTTCAGCTCCATGGGGCTGCAAACGTTTCTTCCCCCACAAACCCCGCCAGGCAGCTGTCAGAGAGCCCGGGCCGCTGTGCTGAGGGTGGGAGAAGCTGCTCTGCCCCGCACATGAGGTCACTCCCGCTGCGTTTGAAGGCAATCGAGCTGTGATTAGCCGGCAAAGCAGACGGCCATAAAAATAAACACCCCGTGTGTGTTTGGAGAACGCTTCCTCCGCCCTTGGCTGAGCTGTGTGCTCCCAGCAGATGGGGGAAGTGAGCCGGAGTGGCCCCGCTGAAGGTCGGCTGGGCAGCCTGCAAGGCCAACACACAGCGGCAATTACAGTTAGTGCGATTATTTGCAGGAAAAAAAACCGTGGTGTGCTTTTATTCCTTATTTATTTCGTATATAGACTTTTCTCTCTTGATAAAAGGCCCACGGTACCTGCTGTAAAATACTGAAATTCAAATGACTTGGGCCATCTGGGAAATAAAAAAGCGTATGTTCGGTTATTTTCCACTGTAATAATGAAGAAAAAAATCGGTGATAATGAGTAGGGTTATCTCTCAAGAAACATCCTGCAGTGTGACACACTCCAGCTCTACCACAGATATCCTGGGCATCTAGATAGGTTTCAATGTCTCTGTTTTCCATTGGTAAGCAATTCTAGGACCCAGAGGTTGGAAGGGACCTTTGGACATCCTCTGATCCAGCCCCCGCTGCTCACTGGGCCCAGCCAGAGCAGCTTGCCCTGCCCACTGTGGCTCTGAATTCTCCAAGGATGCAAATCTCACTGCCCCTCTGGGCATCCTGTTCTTCTGTCTGACCCCTCCTTACAGTGAAAATAGGTTCCTGGAATGTTGGAGAGCAATTTCCTGTATTTGGGATTGTTCCTACTGCTTCTTACCGTGCAAGCTGGTGCCCAGTGAGAAAAGTCTGCCTCTTGTCTTCTTTATACATTCCCCCCAGGTATTTATTCACATTTATAGATCCCTCCTGTACCACCTCATCCTGAGGCCAAAGACTCCCAGCTTGCTCATCCTTCCCTCATACGTCAGATGCTTCGATGCCTTAATCATCCAAATATTTAACTCCATCTTTCCTCCAACTTGTCTAAATCGCGCAGGAATTTCCCCTGAATTCCAGCGCGCTGTTTAATGGGTTTCTCCTGGCTGTGGAACCGAGAGCTGCAGAAAGCAGAGCGTGAAGTCCCCCGTGGATGCCTGTCGCTGTGCCTGTGCCTGGCTGGCGGCGGTGCCACCTGGGCACAGGTGACTGCAGGGCTGGCAGTGCCATTGCATCACCTCCCGCAGCCAGGGAGCGCCGCCAGTGTGACACGGCCACTTCGGCCTGGCCCCACGGGAAGGGGAGTGCCAAGGTGAAAGCAGGGGAAGATCAATCTCCCCTCTCTAATGGATCACAAGGGAACTGTTTAATCAGAAATAGATAAGCTGCAGAGAAGCAGGAAAAATAAATGGAACCTTCCTTCCGTGCTTTGCACGGGGCTGTGGGGTGGAAGGTGCTACAGAAATACCCCTCCTTTGGGAGACCGTGCTTTAGAAGCACAGGAAATTGCCTGGATTAAAAAAAGAACACAAGGAATAATGCTTTTCCAGGCCAGAGAAGGAAGAGAGATTTCCCTTCCTTTCTCGAGTCTATCACCTTGTCACCAACAAGAAAACTGTATTTCATCAGAGCTTGGCCTTGCTCCCCCAGGTTTCAATCAAAATGGTTATTGATGAAAAATCTTAAGTGAATTGTAGGGAGAGATTCTGCAAACAAACTGCTCGGTGCTATGCCAGAATAACAGTAACAAAAATTCAAAGTTTCTCATTGATTCTTACCTCTTGATTTCCTAACATATCCCACTATTTCAGGTACAAAACTTACACCCCAAAATCTCCAAGCCTTAATCGAAGTACAAGATGGCAGGTAACACACGTTCATGTAATTAGACAGCACAACAACATCAGGATAAGGAATTGAGCATCCATGGAATTAATTTGGTGACTTCTTCATCCATTTATAATTATAAATCATAAAAGTGCAAGTGTGTACACATGTCTAATCAACTGATGGCTGTCACACACAGCTCTCCTTTCTGTCCCCTCCAGTTTTTGTGCTCAGGCCTGCTCCCTTGTGCCTCTTCCCTACGTAACTCTGTGCAGTCACTCACCCACGGACCTGTGGTTGATCCTGAAGCCCAAAGTGGCTCCTTTGAGTCTGAAACAACACTCAGAGAAATGAAACTGAAATAAAGGGAGTTTCTCATCCATCTGGAGATGAGGTGGAGGATGGAAGAGGCAACTGCTAGGTCCAAAAGTCAGTCAGATTGTTCTTCATGACATGAACCCCAAACCACAGGTGTGGATGTAGAAGGGTCTTTCTTCAAAACTGCATGTCTGGGCTCTAGTGATTCACATCTAAAGCTGTGGCTGCATTGTCTTGAATTCAGGGAAGGCTCCAATATAAAATCTCTGGCACAGGAAGTTCAGCTTCCTCTCCAGATTTCCTTCCTCCACCTCCTTATAAGCAGAACAGCAGGGAACTCAGTCTGGCCTTGCCAGAGCAAGTGAAACTTTCAGGCCTGCAGAGCAGTTTGAGTTTATGGCCAACACCTTCAGCTCAGGCATTCAAGGGAGGCAGCACAGACCAGTGGCTCTTGGTGACAACTCTTAATCCCCAAATATCCTCAGCTGCTGAGCTGTGCTCGGTACCTGCACGTGAAGCTGCACCCAGCCCCTCAGCAAATGTGACCAACAGGGGTGACACTCTCAGTGACACTCAAACCATTGCCACAGCCAAACTCTTACTGGTGACAGTGAGCATCAAAGGCAGAAAATTCAGCCATCGTGTGACTTTGCTACAACTACTGAGTAAGAAAAGCTGTGGGAAAGCAGGTTTGGATCCAGTCAATGCCTAAACTATCACTAATTATAACAGGCTAATTTCACTTTCTAGATTTTTGTCTATTTGGTGTCCTTGAAAAACAGCCTGCTAGACTTCAGAGCAAGGGTCAGGCAGCTCAATTGCCCAGTTTGAGCCTCAAACTAGAACAAGAAAAATGTGAACAGCATTACAACTGGGGGCTGATGTGAAGTTTGCTGGGAGAATGGCAATGTCTGAGCATGGCACAGCGTTAGAGAGCTCTGAGCTACGTCTGTAGGAACAGGATCTGAGTGCAGAGATCCTCACCAACATCCCAGAAGCAAAATGCCAAGGAGCGCCAAGGGGCACTCACCAGGCCTAAACTGAAGCACGGCAAGGCACTGATGCAGCTCGGGATGCTTCCAGTTCTGGAATCTGCCTGTGGGGCTCTCTCTGGGATGCGTGGCTCTGCTGCCAGCACTCAGTGCATTTATTCCCTCCAGGAGTTCTCTCCAGGTGTAACAGACCCAGCAGGCTGTGCTTGCAGAGCGTGACTAAGCTCCACCAGGCAGAGGTTATTGCATCCCCAGCCCCTCTCTGAACAGAACGTGCTACGCTGGGAAGGAGCAGAGGCAGCACCTGCTCCAGCTCCTCTGAGAGCACAGCTGCAGTGCAGCGAGAGGGGAGAGCCCCTCCAGGGCTGCCCTGGGCACTGGGACTGGCAGCAGGGCACACGGAGCTCTGTTCCCAAACCCCCTCAGCTCTCAGTGCCAGACAAACACCCAGAGCCGGCTTCAGCTGCAGCACAGGCTCGGCAGGCGCAGAAATCACCTCAGGCAGCGCGAGCAGACAGAGCAGAACGCTGCCCTCGGCTCCTCCCTGCCAGCCTGCACGACACACGTGTTCCCGGCGTGCAGCCTCCAGGGACGGCAAAAACACCACTGGTGAGAGCACAGAGCGGGGACACACCTCAGGGCCACCTCAGGGCCACCTCAGGGCCACCTTGGAACACCTCAGGGCCACCTCAGGGCCACCTCGGAACACCTCAGGGCCACCTCAGGGCCACCTCAGGGCCACCTTGGAACACCTCAGGGCCACCTCAGGGCCACCTCAGGGCCACCTCAGGGCCACCTCGGAACACCTCAGGGCCACCTCAGGGCCACCTCAGGGCCACCTTGGAACACCTCAGGGCCACCTCAGGGCCACCTCAGG
>VXBU01015246.1:3011664-3046695 GCA_013400315.1 Bombycilla garrulus
AGGGCAGGTAACCGTGTGAGGGGTGCGGGGAGGGCGAGGGGCCCTGAGAACGCGTTTCCCGCCCGCCGAGCCCCGGCCGGCCCCACCCCGGGGCCATCTTCCCTCGGCTCCCCCTCAGCCCCGCTCCTTCCCCTCCCCCGCGCTTCCTCCTCCTGCCGCACTTCTCCTTTCCCTCTCCTTTCCTCCGCTGTCCTCCCCTTCCGCCGCCGCACAGGGGGCCCCCCGGGCCGCCGCCTCCTCATCGCCCCCGTTCTCGGCGACCCTCGGTATGGCGGGGTTGGAAATAGCCCCCCTCCCCCGCGCTTCCCACCTCCTCGGGGCTCCAGCTTCCCCTAAAAAAGAAGTGTGTTTGTAGCTGGAGGAGGAGGGGAAAAAGGTGGGGGTGGGACTGATTCCCTCTCGAAGGCTTCCAGGCGAAAAGGGAGGAGACCTCGGATCTTGCGGGGTTCCATTTTTAATTATAATTACGCTGTAGTGGTCTCTCCTAGACGGTTTTGGGGTCTTGTCTTAAGCTACAAAAGGCGAGTTTCCCGAGCGATCCAGCCGGCGGAGGGAATATTTGGAGAGAGATTCAAGGGAGAAAAAGGAGGAGAAAAAAAAAAAAAAAAAAAAAAAAGAAATGGGGGGGCTNATGGTGTGGCTGCTATAATGGTGGAAAACTGATTAAGAGGAGCCGGGGGTGAGACAAACAGGGTAAGGCTGCTTCCAGCACCGCCAGCCAGCCGAGGGCTCGCAGATGGGGCTCATGCTGGGTGTGCTGGGCGAGGGAGGGGTAGGGAAGGTTTTGTTCTCGTTAGAACCGGAACCGAGGATGGATTCAAACCGCATATTTGTTCCCCCATGTATCACGGTGCTGCATATTTTTGTGTGCTCGTAGCAGCGATAACGAAGATCATGGAGGGTGTTTGCTACAATAGAAAGATGGAGTTTTCTCCTTGGAAATGTTGTTTAAAATGTTACTTCAATCGCCAGCTTTTTATCGAAAGGATTTCAGCGTTATGGTGTTTTTTTTTAATCCATGCAAGGGATATTGAACGTGTAGGATTTTTGGTCCTACAGCTTTGTAGGGAACGAAGATGTGTAAAGCCTTGCATGTAAATATGAAAGAGATGAGGCATTTTATTAACAAAAAAAATCTTGTCCAGAAGAAAATCAGAATGATGTAGAGGTTGTTGTAAGATGTCAATTTATCATTCCTGAAGATGAACTGAAATTTTAACGAATGTGATATTTCATTATTCTCTAACAAAGTCATGGCTGGAACTCGTTTTAAAGCAGGCATCCTTTCTAGGATGTGCCGACTGCCACGTTATTATGTATTGTCTCCACAGGAGGAAATAGGAGGAAAGCTCTGTAAATGTAAGGCTTAAGTGATTATTGAAACAGCTTTTGAGAATAGTTGGCTCAACTTGGAGAGGTGATTTAAGACTGAAAAATTAAACGTTTTGCTGCTGTAGGATATCTGCACCTAATCGTGAGGGATTTATCCCATATTTTAAGCTGATCCGGACACGAGGATGTGAATCGAGACAAAACGCTGTCGATGTGTATGTGAAATACGTGTGAGGAAACGAAGATGAAATGTTAATAGCTGAATCCGTCCCTAAATGTGACAGATCAGAGTTTATTTCTCTGCCTTGTGTGCTTGAGGAGAGGAGAAGGAGAAGGGCTGATAATAGAGTAGTTGTTTTGGTGGCTGCAGATTAGCCAGGGTGTCTGTTTGATTTTCTTTTTGCTGTGAATGAATGGATCTCTCTGTGCCTGGGCCCAGTAGCTGCAACAAGATGGCGTTTGCAGCAAGGCAGCTCTCATTTTTCAACTCCTCCTCACCCCAGCTTTGCCAAACTAGATCTTATTTCGTAATTGTCTTTTAGATTTACTTTCTCGTTCTCTTTGCTTTCTTCTGTTCTGAGGTGGGGGTAGGAGGAGCATTAGGAAGATTGTTGCAAGAAATCTGTTTTGTTGTTGTTTTTTTTTTCTTAATTTTTGTGAGCTCCTCCAGATAGGAACTGGGTGGGAGGAGTAAATAGTTTTATTGAAATGTTCACATAGGCTCTTAACTGAATAAAGGGGTGACACAATTTTCGTTTTTACCTTGCAGTGCCTGCTTAACACCACCAAAATGTCCCTGGCTTTCATTAAGCCTGTTGCTAAAAATCGGTTTTTAAACGTAGAGCACAGGTATACAAAGGCTGCTGGGCTGTGGGTCTCTGCTGGCCAGGTGATGATCAGATCAGAGCCTGTGCAGACAGGTGTCTTTCTGTGACACAAAAGAGGCTCCTGTCTGCTTCAGAACGCTCACAATCTGTGGAGGGTTAAGGCTGCTGCTGACCCAGAATTACTGCCATCCTCTGGATAACTGTTCTTTTAATGGGCGGCAGTAAGAAAGGCTTGGGAGATGTTAAAACAGCTCTGAGTCTTCTGTTTCAAAACGACGTTGCAAATTTCAGCAGCCTTGTACGTGTGGTTTTCAGTATCTTTGAAGAAAAATGGACTTTTGATTTGTAACTGCTGTGATATTTCACTATAGTGCCAAACTCCTTAACTTTGGTAGCCTAAATAAAATAGCTTGGTTAATATTTGATATACTGGACTAGAGCTTAAAACAATACACTTCCCAGCAAGAAAAATAAGAAATGCTTGTTATGTCTCCTGTATTCAAGTGACCTCCAAACCTTTGATATTATCAAACATTTTAGTACTGTTTATCTATTACCTAATGTATAATCAGTTGTTTGTTAGTTTATTGTAGTAGCCCAGCTGTAGCTCATGCAGGAGGAAGCTGGGAAACAGCAGAGCTGATTTTCATTTGAGGCTTGTGGTGCTGCTGTTGTTTTTTAATTAAAAAGCTGAAATTAGCTGAGTGCATTTTACTTCTTGTGTTTCAAGAACATTTTTTAATTTTTTTTACTTAAGAGTGCTGTCCAATAAACTGTTAGTTCAATTTGATGTTAATGTCCTGTTAAACATGAAATTACTTGTGCAATTTTTTTTGTTACTGCTACTTTGGCCTTTTAGTACAGGATCAGAAAGGAGGAGGGTGAAGTGAGACTCTGTTTTGGGTAAGATAAATTACATTTATCCTTGTTGAGTCCTTGCAGCTGCTAAGTCAGTACGTAGCAGGCATCCTAGCATGAAATCTTTGACAACGTGGTAAATTAAAATTCCACAGGAAATCTTAGCAGAACAGTTTTTGAAATCACCTCCGTGCCTCATGGAAATGTGGAGATGCTGTGTTTGGACTTAATGAGAATTCTGCTGTAAGTAAATCAATGAAGTTCTGTCTAATCAGGGAGTGGATAGAATTTTGTGTAGCATTATTCTTAAATCATCCCAGAAGAAACACTCCACAGCTATTAAAAATTTTCAAACTTGAACCATTCAACTAGTTTACTTAGAAAAAGAAAACCCTTCAACCAATGCAATTTCGAGGCCCTTTAATTAGAGTAGCAATATATCTTATGTTTGTAGGATGCCTTTTCCTGAAATGAAGCAAGATGTTGGCTGCTCTGTGTAACTTCCTGGTGCTTTGGAGGCTTCGATTTGGTCATGTGGAAAACAACTAAACTGCTTCTTCTTAAATAGTAACTTAGTTATGATTTCTCAATCCCTGTGAAACCAGATGCCAATTCATCTGAAACTTTTGTTGTTTTTGTAGATTCCTACCAGGCCTGGAGCTGTGGTTGGGGATGTTAAGCAAGTGTTGGGTTCAGCTGGTTTTGTAGTTACTGCAATAAAAAATTGGAGTTGTTTGCGCTCTGTGAAACCAGCGGTAGATTTGTCTCCTCTACGCCGGGCTCAGCTCATGTTCCAGGCACTGAATTGGATTAAATTCTTACTGTCCATGGATTTTGCCTCTCAGCATTAGTGGATTGGTAATTGATATTCTCAATTTTAATATCCAGTTTTAGCCATATGGCACACCGTATTGTCTCAGCAATTGCATTTAGCGCTGCTTTGTTATGAGCAAGTTGAAATGGGAAATTGGGCACTCCAGTTGTTGAATTACCCTTAGGTGAGTTGTCCTTGGAGTCTCTAATACCTCTGGTCATGGCAGAATTTTAGATGGGGTCTTTTTTTTTTTTTTACAGGATTTTGCTGGTTATGTGGCAAAAAAAAATAACCTTGAAAGCAGCTTGCTTGCATTATTGAAATGTTTCTTAAGCATGTTACTAAAGATAAAGTGGACATTTTTTGAAAGAAGTCTCTTGGTTGCTTCAAGTGCAGACTGAAAATGAAAAGAATACATACTCCATTCAAAATGGTTTTTTTCTCCCCACTGATAAAGTTGGAACTAGTATTAGCCAAGGTCATGATAAAAAACAAAAATACCCCCAAGCCCCTATGTTTCTATTTAACATAGTGTCTCAATTTATTGTTTCTTCACAGGGTGTCCAGTGTGCTGGGGATTTTGTGAGTGTGGATTTGTTTTTCACCAAACAGAAATGTATGCAGAATCCATAGATACTTGAGCCAACTGGTAGTTGAGCAGAACATTAAGAGGTTTTTAAAAGCTTTGAGCTGGCTATGAGCAGTACCTTTACTTGAGATGCCAAAATAATCAACGTAAATTACTGTGGAAGGCTTCCTAGTACCAAAATATGGGCACTCCAAGATAGGTTTTGAGGCAGAATACTGCATTTTTATTAAAATAGCAGAGATTTCTGAGTGGAGAGAAAGGAGATGGTTAGCCTTGGAATAGAAATACACACTTAAAAATAATCTTGTGAACATAAAAATCAGATCTTCTTGGCCTCTTCTTTTAACAGCTGACCTTCTAAAATGAGTTCTCTGCAATTAATATCTTGTAAGAGTGTTCATTTGTATTAAATACAAATGAATTAATGCATGAATGTATTAATACTTGTCCACTGCATTTATTGCAGTGGCGTAGAACGTGTTATGATTTGTTACTCTTGAAAGATAATGGAATATTTCTGCCTGTCTGGAGGCTTGGAGTGCACTGGTTACAGGGAGTGATGTTTGCCTTGCCCAGTATCTTCTTAGAAATGCAGGAATTTTCTGTCTTGAACCCAGCTAGGGAGTAATGACAATATTCCTGGTGCCATCTGGAAGCAACCAAGATGTGGTGGTGCTTGCTATGTATATCTTACACTCCCTTTTAGTGGGGGTGCTGCAATTAGATGCCTACATGGGAATTTTTTTCATGTGTTAGCAAAAAAGAAAATACTTTTTTGGGGATGTTATGGAAGTGTAATTTGTAAGGAGCCATGGAAATAATAACTTGTAAATTCTCTCTCCAGGTTTTTCAGCGCTGGGCTGAAGTGGCAGAAAATAAGGATATATGCAGGTGTTACACATTGACCTGGTTATTGATATTTGGGGTTGGACACAGAAATAAGGGCTTGAGGAAGCAGTTAAAAAGCAAATGTTGAGATATTGCTGGATTTAAGTTGTTAAAATCCAATAAAGTAACCCCAGCAGGTTTCAAATTGGAATCATTTGGAAGGTGTTGCAGACATTTTGAAGACCTGGCTTGGGATTAATGAATATGTTCTCTCTGTCAGATATCCCATGGTAATTAAAAATTGTTGAACACAAGGGATTTTTGTCAAGAAGGGAAGACCTACAGTTATTTCTGCATTTGATGGGACCTGAAGGGTTAAAATTGGATCTCCCTGAGCTGTCTGTTCTGCAATCCTAATAATGGATGAGTGAAAATGAGGCTGAAGGCCTGAGGAAGGTGATCTGAAGGAACTTAGAGGAGACAAGCTGGAAGGCAGCTCTGAAATTGAAGGTGGTAAAGATAGGCTGAATCTTGGAGTTACTTTCACAGATTCTATTCAGCACTTGATGAGGGAAAAATTAGTAGCACATAATACAATGAAGGCAAAGAGACTGATTAAAAATCTAGTTGCCATTTTAATGGGAAATGTAATTCATTTCTATGAGTAGTTTCCCTGAAATTGCTTCATTAAAAAGAAATATATTAATTTGGAGAGGTAGAATATCAGCTTGTCAAATCATTGCAATTTCTAAAGGTTCTGTTTAGAACAGAAACACATTCTAGGTGTTATAAGGATTAATTGAATTGTGTCTAGTTAAATTTTTTTTTGTGTGTTCCTACCTTGATCTGAAGAAGGTTTGCTTACAATTTCAAGCCAGTTATGTTTGTCATGTTTTTTTCAAATGAGAATATTTTTGATGTCTTCTTGAAAACTGCAGTAATGCCTGCCAGCACTCCCCAAAAAAAAGAAAATATTAATTATCTGTAATTAGATAGATTAGATAATTTTTTGTAGCTTTATGTAACGTGGTCCTGTATTCAAAGCTATGTATAGATTTTTGTCACTATTTTAAGCTTGTTCTTTTTTTCCCTCAGCAAAGGAAAAAAAAAAAAGTAAAACCAAAATACTTTTCTCTGGAAACTCAGAACTCCATCCAAACTCCTGCATGCTGCGTGTGAAAGTAGGTTTAGGGAATATTTTATCAGTTCAGATATCAGTGCTGCTTTGGCTCATGCCCATTACGAAATCAAACTGGGGATGAGGGAATAAATAAGAAATTTCAAGGCTTTCTGTATGACTTTGAGAGAGGCAGCTGTGGGTGTTGGCCTTCACTGACAGGAAAGGGATGGGATGCCTTGTCTTCTGTTCCTTGTTTTGTCTTCTGTTACAGTAACCTTAATTACAGCAGCTGATGCCAGTTATTTTCTTTTTTAAAGAAAAAGAGTTTCTGCTGAACTGCTGAAGGTGAGCTGTGCATCCTGTGCATCTCCATTTCCTCACTGCATTTCTGGCTTTTTTTGCCTGGCTTGGGTGAGATGTAGGGAACCATCTTAAAACTCTTCTCAGGCACATGTGCTTTGTGTTTATCCTGCCATTTCAGGATTTACTAAAATCTGTCAATAAATAGAGGTTATCTAAAATTACTTGCAAAACCATGAAGCTGAGTGGGTTTTGTTTTATTTTTGTGAAACGTTGAATTTCGCAGCGCTGATCTGACAGGAGAATCTTTAATTGTGTGCCTCAAAAATTGAGTTGGACTTCCATGGATACAGAAATACACATGGGCAGTATTAATGGGGTGTTCTCACTCTAAGGACTTTCTGACTGGCAAACCTGTGCTACCATGGGATATTTTCCCAGATTTCTTTTCCTGAGGGTGACAGGGGAGGATGTGGAGCTTACAGATGTTGTTGGACATCACATGTCCTGTCCAGATGTGCCTTGCAAGCTCAGGGTGTTGCTGCCCTCCTGTAATCTGTGGGAAACGTGGCTTTCTTCTGGAACTGGAGAAATGAAATCTCTAAAATCACACAAAACACTGTATTCAGTCCAATTGTTTGGAGTTCTGTTGGTATTGGGGGGATTTACCAAAACAAATGAGGGATAGGAGTTGGTTTGGTTTAAAGCTCCAAGGTTAAAACCATATAGGAGATGCTATAAATGTGCCTTTTTTGTTGATGTAGAGATCTTAAAAAGTCAATGCTTGGTTATCTTCAGTAGTAAAATTTGTAAGGCCAGGCAGAAGTGTTCATTCTGTCAACAGCACTGATCAGGAGTCCCTGACCTGACTTCTTAGATTGAAATGTGTGCAATACTGATATTTTCTAGTGAGATCTTCATGGTGAAACCCAGTGCAGAAAGTCTGGTTTAGTCATATGTGTGAAGTTCTGTCGTGTTTAACTTTATTTAAATCAAATTTGAGCTGGTACATCTTGCTTAACACCAAGTGGTTCGAGGTATGTGTTGAGCTTAACAATGCTTGAATCTCAAAATAAAAGAAGTAAACTTAGGTTTCAGTGTCTAAAATATAAAAAAAGAGTTACAACTGCATGATACAAAACTTACTACGTTTTGTTTCCAGTAAATGACATAACAGAGCTAAACAGAGCAGGCCTACGCCTGCCTCAAGATGCTGGGAAGAAATCTGTTTATGGTCCTATTGCATTTTATCATTTTGCTTCCCAAAACTCTGTGAGGTTTTGTTGTTCTTGAGATAGCCTACCAAATGTGTTGGGAGGTTGGTGTGGTAATTCTCTCTGTTTGTCTAGAACAACAAAGTAGCTGTGATAGTCTGCCGAAATCTTTGGTGCTTGAAATAAGCTGCTCCTGTACTAATTAAGGAGCTGTCTTTGTTGGAACATATGTTTGATCCTCCTGTTGCACGTTCCCTGGGAAGAGGCAGGACTCTGCAGCCAGGCTGCTGTCTGTGTAACAAAGGTGGTGTCTGTGCAAAGATCAGCACGGGCTGCTCGATGCTTGTGGCAGTTTAATTGTGCTGCAGGTTAGAGAGCCCTGCATTTCACTGCAGCTGGCAGATGTTATCTGCCTGAAAACTCACTGTGCGAGCTCCTTGCTGAAAGTGCTGGGTGGTACTCGCAGGAAACGGGACTGAACAGGAAGCATTTAACAGATTTCAGTCTGGACAGAGTGGTGGGGTCTTCACCGAGTACCTGAGCTGGTGGGGAGGTGCTTTCTGTGTGTGGAAACAAAAATATTACAGACATTTTGGACAGCGAGGTCGAATTGGTTGGTTTGACTTCAATTCTCCCTTTCTTCTCCTACCCATGGACAGTAGCTGAGGTTTCAGTGTTTCAGGAAGTGCTGAATTATGGCATTTCAGGAAGTGCTGTGGTTTTTATCCTCCTCACTGGCTCGCTGCTGCTGTGGGGTGGGGGAGTTTGTGCAGAACCCGACTCTGGGGCTGGAGGCTCTGGGCACAGCAGCTCCAAACAATGTGCTGCTCATCCACCGGTGCTGTGCTGAGGCTCCAGGCTCAGGGAAAAACCTCAGCAGCTCCAGGGCTCAACCAGGCACCATTTTGCAGGTAATTTTTTCCAATAAATAGGTGGGATTGTCTTCTGATGTTTTCAGTTTTGTCTTTCTTTGTAATTTTTTTGTAATACCAGTTAATTCCCTGGTATTACTTCACATTTTTTCTATTTATCCTGTATATTTTGATCACCTAACAAGGTGTAGATACCATCTCCAGGAGTGGAACTGATATTAAAAGATGGATGCCAGTTTTCAGGGAGTTAATGTAGCTCCTTTGGGAAGAAGAATGTCCAAGGGTGAAAACAGTATTTCCTGCTGTACCTTTGTGCTTTCTGCTGTGATTCTGGCCCTGGGCTGTGCTCTCCTGTCAGCACTGAGCATTGTTGCCTTGTGTGTTCCCAAACACCACTTTCAGCCTCATGGATTCAAGGTTTCCTGTGTTACTCGACTTTTCAGGCTCAGCCTTGCTTTTCTTGTTCTTGTGTACCTTATTTTGTACAAACAGTACGTATCAAAACCACAGCAGTTGGGAGAAATCAATGAGCTGCTGGGCATAAATCATTGCTATCAAAACTAATGGAGCTGCTTGCACGTTGATTAAAGATGGGGCACGTTGATTTTGGGGCTACAGAACGAAGTGTTGCTCAGTGTGTGTTGGGTGAAAAGATTAGAGAAATGCCATCTTTTATCTCTGCTGAGTATCTTTTATCTGCTATATGCATATAATATATTTTGTTGATTTTGAAGGTGCACTGAAATGCTTCTTATCTTGAGGCTGGTGCTGGAAAGCAGCTGTTTTTCATGGTATAGCTAAACTTATTCTAGCAGTGCTCTGTTAATCTCTTACTGAAGATCACTGTGCTGTTTGAACACTAAATTCTTATTTCAGTGAATTAAACGCATTCTGTTTTTTAGCTGGGGCTTGGATAAAGATCTTTTACACGGTTGTAAGGAATGAATATTTTGCTTTTAGCTGATCTCTGAGGCTTTGTACAATCTGTGTAGCAGAGGCACAAAGGAGCAGATGGTTTGTTCCAATGTCTAAACTCCCCTATTTTTGTTGGGGCAGATGTGACAGCAGCTGTGGTGAGAAGGTAGTTATCAACTCACGTCCAGCCTGCCTCCAAGATGAGATTACTTTTGTTGGCTTTTTCTTCTTATTATTTTTACTTTATAAAAGCTTAATACATTAAAACTTGTTCGCTTTCTCCGAGCGCTTCTGAGGCAGAGCAGGAAGAAGAATCCCTGGTTCCTGAAGTGCTCTCTGAGGATTTGATGCTGGCAGTGAAAGGCATTTTGGGTGGAACCCTTGATCCGTGTGGGGAAGCACAATTGAGGCTGGATGGAGTAGGGACTATCTCGCTGCTCCTGGAAACACAAAGTGTTTCTCATTAGCGTTTCTCATTAGCGCTCTGAGGGCCTGGGTGCAGCCAGACATGGCAGCATGTGAGCTTCCAGCCTGTGCCAGGTGCTCACATCAGGGAAATGCCTTTCAGCAGCAAAGTTGGCCCTAAAAGATCACTTCAGATCTGTGAGTGTCTCCCTTAGATCAAGAGTAAAGAGATGCCAATTGGATTGGCTCTTCGTCCTTGTTTTTTGATGGTTTTATTTTTAAGGATGTAAAATTAGGGTTGCTAAGTGTAGCTTTGTGGAAGTTGGTAGTATTTTTTAAAAGGGTGTAGACAGGAAGCAGTTGATTCTCCTTTGACTCAGTTGACTCTTTATTAGCTGGCATATGTAGAATGAAATAGATGATTCAGCTCCTGTTGATAAAACAGCAGAGCTGAAATTTATGGAAATACAAAATACAATAATGGGGATTTCTGCTGATTTTCCGTGCTCATGCAAGCACAGTCTTACTGATTTATTTTTTATGTCAGTATTTTTCATGTCTGTTTCGCTGTTTTTGTTTCTGGGGTTTTTTTTGTGTTGTAAATAAGTGATCACATAGGCCATTTCCTCCTCTAATGTAATAAATATTGTAGTGAAGATCTTAATGTACCTGCTGATGTCACTGTGGTGGTAATATCTGAACCAGCACATGATTTTTAACAAGGTGAAGATCATTCCAAGCCAGATGTGTGGGCAAGCAGAGCTGAGAGAAATCCCATCCAGGCTTTTGGAACCTACTTGTTCTCTTACACTTTAATCCCTGACAGGGCAGCTGATCCACTCGATGGATTTCCTTGTAATCTTCAGGATTTTGGGAGCAGGAGGTGCCTCTGCTGGGTTTGCACCTCCTCATTTATTTATTTATTTGCCTGGGAGTTCAGTGCAGTGTGATCCAGTCACACTCTGGGCTCTCCTCAGCACCTACTGGGAAATATTTGGGAAATATTTGGGGAGAGCTTGAGCAGAACATCATCCTGACAGAGAAATCCATCAGTGTTTGGGAGGACTTGGGGGCACTTTTAAATCACAGAAAATGAACTGCAGACTGCTTGAAAATTGGCTTACCCAGAAGTGACTTTTAAAAGACAATATTTGGATACTTAATGGGAATTCTCAAGAATTACGTTTCTTAATAGGATTGCAATTTGCTACAAGCATGTTCTTAAAGTGTGGATTAAAAACTTGTTTTGATACCTGAATAAACATGGCTTTAACGTTGACTTCCATTAGAAAGAAGCAAGTACATGAATTTAGATGTGTAAAATGTTTTCATTTGCTGTGTAATGATTCTGTCACACTGGGACACTGTGAACTTCTACAGCTGTAGGAAGCTGTGCTTCCATTTCTTGCTTCTAGGAGAAAATGTTCTCTTTTCTTGGATTGTGAGCTCCCCCAAACCTATGGATTGAGCTGACAAACATGAGAAATCACACATTTTATCAAAAGATAACATCCTGATAGCGTGGCATTACTTGGTAATATCACAGCAATATTGCAGCGATCCTTTAATTATTAATTATCAAAGCAAGACTGCAATATTCCTGTGCTGCCTGCTCTGCCCTGCTTGGGTAAACTCAGATTCTGGTGGCCTTGCAAATGGAGTGAAAATAGCAGTAAATTTGGAGTTTCATGATAAAAGAGTTGAAGGAAGCAGTGAAAAATGCCAGCTGAAGCAAGAAACAACTGTTCAGTTACTTTCAGGCTCTGCAGATAGAAGCATCTAGTAATAAATGCTTAGTCATTTCTCTGTTGGTTAATTAATAGTAATTTATTCTCCTTCAGTGCTGCCTGTGTGGTGTTTGTCAGTGTGGAGGGAGATGGCTGCTATGTGACAGCAAAATTGCTTGGGTTTGGATAAGGGGATACTTTAGGAAATGACAATTTTCAGTGACTTTTTTGATAAATGTAGCTAGAAATTTGTGCATAAGCAGATTGGAAGTTTTTGCTTACTCTGGTTTTGGGGTTTTTTGACATTCTTTAATGTTAATATCAGGAAAGAAAGCAAAAACATCACTGACTAGTTGGATAAAAATGTTGAGATTATCTATAAATGTGTTGCTCTTCAGAAGGACTAACTGCACAGAAAAATGTGACTAAAACCTAGAATACTGGCTAATTGTGATTTAATAAATACAAGTTTGTTGAAAACTTAAATACCAGCAATTTTTGTTCTTAAAATAAGTTAACTTTCCATGCCTGCTTCTTATCAGGAAGTGTAAAAATGCTCTTAAATGGGAATTTCTTTGAGAGGAAGACAGAAAAGAAGAGAGTTGGGAAATGTTTGAGCTTGGGTCACTCAAGTACCAAGAGTTATTAATATTCCTGAACTACTTCAAAGGTCTCTTAAGACTTCTTTTTAAAAAGTGTTATTTTAAGCTTTTGGCTTTAGGCATCTCTTAAACTTGTAAATCAGTTTTTAGTTTTTTACAGAAATTCTTGCTGTACCTAGACTATTAAGATGATGATTTTTTTTAATAATGCACATGGCTTCCAGATGCATTTAGAAAGGATTAATGAAGTGACCTGTTACAGTCCATATTTTTATGCTTAAATATTCCATCAGCATGATTCTTTTTTTAAATGTAGGTCATGGGATTAGCATCAGGAAATGTGAGTATTTTGGTGAGTATTTGGGATTGTGTCTGCCATGGAGAGCTGGAGTTTGTGGTGGCAGGAGGAGGCACAGAGCTCATCAGAGCTGTTTATTGCAGTCATGTGTCCTGCCATGATCTTAGCATTGTTGTCTGCTCGTTAGGCTGCTATTTTGAGAAGCTAAACTCTCCAAAAGGTTGATTTTCAAGTACTTGTTCAGCAGAGGGAGGAATGACTCTTTGGAAAATGGAGCCTGCTGGATTATGCGTGATGAGCGTTTTGGTGACTTTCAGTAGGTGTTGTGTTGCTGTGTGGTAACAACCTCTGGCATATTGAGGAATTTGAGCATTCAAGTTGAACTTTTATGGTGAATTATTCATATTCTGTAGCAGTTTTGGAGGAGACAAAAATGCACTGCTCCTCTGAGACAGTGCTTCCAATTTGGGACCTCGAATGTGAAAGCACCACGCTGAATTTGGGTTTTGCAAGGTCTCTCAGGGTTTCCAGATTCATTAATATTTGTTTTTTTCCCTTAATTTTCTGAAATAAAAGCTTCATTTTATTTTTTCCTTTTTATTTTTAATTTTTTTTTTTTACTAGTAGTAGCAGCTATTTATGGTGGATGAGTTTGTTCTGTTTTTTTTGTTGTTGATGTGAGGGTTTGGGTTCTGAAGTACCAAATGAAAGCTCTTGTGAATTGCCTCAGTGCCTCTCTGAAGGCAGTTTGGTGGAGTCTGGGTCTGTTCTGCCTGGTTTTTCCTGTTGTTTGTGCTGTTTTGTGTGAATGAGGTTACAGGATAAAGGAATGTGGCCAGAACTTTGCAAGGACCCTACATCTGACCTTTATTCTTTGGCTACAATTTCCCTGTGTTCTGGAAGGAACGAGGAGAGGGCAGCAAGGAGAATTTTTTTTTTTTATTCCTAATGTGGTCTTGTAGATCCATGGAGCTGACTGGAAAAAGTGCACAAGTTTCTTCAGGAGGAAAGCATTTCTAGAGTTCCACTTGAAAAAAAAATCCACACAAAATCTCTAAAATGTTGCAACTCTGGTCACTGAGAATTTTCGACTTTTTGTGCTGACAGACACTGACCCCCAAGAGAACACTGCATTTAACATGAGGACATAGAGAAGGCTTCCAAAATTGAATAATAAGATTATGAGTATATAGTTTAAATAAAAGTGTGTAATATCACGTAGTAAACTCAGAGTTTAAGGTTTTAAAATATAGTAATATATAAAGCAAAATAGGAGTTTTAAAGCAAAAGTTTGTCCATCTTCTTCACAGATCTAAGTATAATATTATGTGATTAGATTAAGTTCACATTTTAAGCCACAAGTGATTAATTATTAAAAATAATTTAAGTAGCATCACTTAATTAAACAATTTACCCTTAAAAAGCCTTATCAAAAAAGAGATAATACTCCATTTTTAATCTGTTAGCTTAAAATACTATAAAATGCACAATTTACAAAACTATAATATAAATAAAAACTAATAAACATCTCTCAACATCTCAACTCTAGAAATGTTTTTTGTCATTCCATATTGAGCTATAGGCAATAGTGCAGCCCTGATGAAATCAGGTTGTTGAGTCGCAGCTATTTTTAGCTGCTGTAATTATCATTTTACTCACACACTGTCCTGAAAATGGGAATTTATGAGCTCTCCAGCCAGCCAACGTGGCTGCTGCAAGATGAGCATTACCACGGATCGACCTGATGCTTGTTTTTGTGTGTACTTCCCACTAATATATGGAAAAAAAAAAGTCTACTGAGCACAGCAACTGCTTCAGCTGGGAACTTGGCAATTCTTCAGCACGAGAAGCAGCCAATACCTCCCACAGAAACATTCAGCTGTGCTGGCCTTGCACGACACAAGTGCTTTCAGGGAGTTTTCAGAGGAGTTGTACAATCTCCTGTTGTCCCTAGCAGGGTGAGCTCTTTGGCAAACCTGTTAGGAAGGTGCTGCTTGCTTTTCAGAGTTTGTGTGCTTGGAAATTACAGACGTTGGCAGATGGCTCCCAGAAAGGAGACTTCAAATAAAAGGAGGAGTTGTGGGCTTTTTGCTCCAGCCTGTTTAGGTTGTATGAATTTGTAATTGTTGTTTTATACTTCTCTAGGTTGTGCTTCAAAGCTGCCCTTGGAGGAGGGGACAGCAAAGATTTGGTTTTCTGGGCTCTGCACTCCCCAGGGAAAGTCTGAGCTGGAATTAACTCTTGGAGAGGCACATGCACATCCCAAAACATCCTCTGAGTTTCCAGCTCTCTGCTGGAGCACTCAGTGTTGCTGGTTAGGACCAAGCCATTAAACTGAGCATGGGGTTTGGTGGGGAGTTTTTTGTATACAGAAAAATCTTGAAAGTTTAAATCTTGAGATTTAATTACTGTTGCCTGGTGGCACATTGGAATTTCAAGATGCTGGCAGTGATTTGGCAAGGTGGTGTAATCTCTTGAGCATCCAGCTACTCCTGTGTGATAATCATCAGCTGTGTAGACAGTAAGGAATGATTTTAATAAACTTAACTCGGGATTGCTGGTTTCACAGCCATTATCTCTGCCTTGGAGGTGATAGATTGCAGTGCTGATGGTGTTGGGTACCTGAACAAGAGCATCTGCAGGCTAAATTAGGAACTGCTGGCTCCATGGAGCCATCCCTGCAGAGCAGCAGAGGAACTTCACTTGAAATTGCTGGTTTATCTTCATAGTAATGCTGAGCTTTGCTAGTAGGTTTTTTGGATGGTTTGAGGTTTTTTTTTTTCTTTTTTTTTTCTTCCCCTCCAGTGAAGTTATTTTTGTGTGAGTGCCCAGAATAAACCAGCCCTATGTGCTGCTCTTGCAGGAGGTTGTGCTATGCAAGACGTTTTTGAGATTCACATGGTGTAATGGTCATGAAAATCAATTTTTACTAGTGTTGGTTGAGATCCCTCTTAAAGTGTATTGATAAAGCCACTCAAATCCCTGTGGATGCATTGATTACATCTCCCAGCTTTATGTTCTTACTGGGAGTCCTGGGCAAATGTCATCCCAGGGTTTGAGCCACATCCTCAGAATCTTCCCCATCCCTGTGCAGGAATTTTGCTGTGTTTTATACACGAGAATGCCTTTGCAATAATTCAGATTCTGGCCTTGGCATGTAGTCAAGGTGTGTGAAAAGCAGTCTGGAGAAGGTTGGAATTAACACCCAGAATATTTGGGTTTTAAGTCTCTTGTTGGATCCACAGGTCAAAGAGAAAAACGTGTTTATGTGTTTAATGGTTTTGGAGAGGATACAGTCAGTGTGTTTCATCTGCTTAGGAAGTTGCTTCATTTTGGAGGCTTGTTCAGATTTCCTGTGATGTTAAAATATTTCAAAATGCTTTCCATGTTCTTCAAAGTCCTTTTTCTTCCCTGCTTTCCTCAGCCTCATGAAAAGAGTTGTGGTTTCTTCTGCAGAAATCTTCATCTGTAGATTTGTACATGGAATATGCTAGAGTTGAGATCAATTTTTGGGCTGGGCTGTCTGCTCACAGTATCTGTTAAAAAAAAAAAGGATACCAGGCCAGCAGCAGTGAGTGAGGGAAGCTTTACCCAGAAATGATGAAGCTTTTCACTGCTGGAGTTACTTTACTCTTTTTTTTTTGGGCTGTGCTGATTCTTCTCTTGGAGAGGAGGCTGTGGCCATGTGGGGACACTGGGAACAGCAGCCCTGTGTGGGGCTGGCTCGCCTCCAGTGCTTTGGTGTGATGGTTTAACCACTTGAACCACGCTCGGGGTGTTCTGTGGAACTTTTTGTTCTCTGCTGTTTTTGAAACACCACTTTTTGGTGTCAAGGAGCTGCAGCTCTGGGCTCAGCAGTGCTGGCACAGCAGCGTGTGGAGCTCCTCACAAGAACTCTTTGCTGAGCCGGTGCTGCGGTGCACGCAATGAACTGGCCTCTAATTTTCATGTTGCTTTTACCAGGCTACATTTTAGCTAAAAATGGAAGCTTGTGGCAATGCAGATCTTTTTTTCATGAGTAGCTTCTCTGCTTTTGTCCTTAAATGAGCTCCATCTTTAAGGTAGAATTGAAAATATCTCCGTTGCCAGGACTGCGAGCATCGCAGGGTGCTTTCGGCATCCTCAAGTAGAAACTTAACCCTTTGAAAAAGAAACTCAACTTTTGTGGAAAAGTTTGCTGTTATGCTTCCTTCCTCTTCTTTCCAGGCTGGTTAAAGTGGCTTTTTTTGTTGTTTTGTTTTTGTTTTTGTTTCTTTTTTGCAGAAGGCATATGAAATCTGCAACACCTCTCCTGCATTAATGAGGGTGCAGCACAGGACAATAATGGTGTGTGCTTTGGCCTTTGCTATTGTGTATTCTGTGTGCTGTTAGTGTGCCAGCATAAATTTACTTGTTTACATTTCAGGTAATTCTTCCAGAATTTCATTAGATTTCATTATCTCTGTAGTGGGGGCAAGTTTTGGTTTTGTTTTTTTTGGGTTTTTTTTGGTTTTTTTTGTTTTTTTTCCTGTCAAGACTTCTGCAAATTAACTGGAACTGACTCTGTTTTCAGAACTGAAAATGGTCATGTCATGTTTTTGTGTCTGGGGGGTGGAGCTCGGCCTCTAAGTGTGAGTTACTGTTCACGTCCCAAATGTGTTGTTCTGGCAGGAACAAACAAAACTGCTTACACTGTGATGGTTTCATAATCACAGTATTAAAATGTTTATCTATAAATGAGCTTGGGTGAGGATGATCCATATCCTAAGTAGCTTAACCTCCATAGCAGACACTGAGGTGGGTTGTAAATTCTCCAGCTAGTAGTGAACTGGAAAATCAGAGACACTCATTTTATGTGAGATTTCAGTTGGAAGTGTGTGGAGTTTTAGGCTGGATTTTCTGATTTAAGGTCATTTTGCTTCAGTATCTCCTTGCTTTGTGCTCAGAAGAATCTTCCCCCGTCCTGATGCAGCAGCTTTGAACCCTGAGGGGTCCCCTGGCATCACCCCCAACCCTTTCCTTGGTGTGTGACACTCACATCCAGATGTAGAAGTGGTTCTCAGTGAGCTAAAATATTGCTTTGTGCTGCCAGGGGGAAAAACTGTTCCAAAACTTCCTACATTTTTCCCCTTCCTACATTTTTCCCACTTTGTTAAACCAGTGCAGCCCAGACTGGGAGTGTGTGAGTTCTGAATGTGTCCATTCTTTTTTATTTTCTGGTATCATTAGTGATTTAAAGTTGTAACTCTTCCAGAAGAGCGGTGTGCTCTCACTTGAGCTCATCAGTAGGAGGTTTATGTAACTTCTTCTGATAAAATAGATATCATGATATTTAACTGTGCTTAGAAGGCAAATGTAGCTCAGGGACAGGATTGAGCAGAAATAATTGAGTGTGTTGAAAATGCTGATTTTTGTGGGGGGAAGGGACACTTTGGAGTACAGTGAAAATTGTCTGAGTGAGATCCTGTATTTTCTTCGAATCCTAAATTCTCTAATAGCATGGACTTCTCTATCACTAGGGCAGGAGAATAATGATCTCAGGATTGCAAGAGTTGATTGGGAAAAAAAGGTCAAAAAGAGCTGCTTGACATGAACCCATCTTTTGGTTTTGTTACAGTTAATAAATCTCTGCCCGTTTCCTTTATGAAGGCAGGCCAGCTGGTCAAGTTAGCTAACAAATAGTCTGCACTTTGATAGTAGTTTAATTTAGTTTAATTTCTGTAAGATCTGTTGAGAAATCAGTGCTCTTTTATGATAATTACATTAATTGTGGTTTTGGTGTCTTTTTTTTTTCCAGAATTTACATGTTTGACAGCAGAAGTTGGCTTTCTACTGTAGTGAGAGAAAATGTAAGTAGAGAAAAAAGATTAATTTTTTTTTCTAGTCCTTGAGAAACATTATATTTTTAAGAACTGGTTAATTCAGATTTTTGGCTATTAATCTGTGCAACCCTCAAGTACCTGTTTTCTCCTTGAGCATGTATATTCTTGTGTCAACAGGAAGGATTTTAAAATGGCCAGGAACCCTGCTAAATAATAGATGTTAGTGCCTGCCTCCTGTCAGAGAGGGAACTGGCAAAGCGGAGGGAGACCACAGATGAAACTGTTTCATCTCAGTGGGGCAGGGAACTGTAATAAATAAAATGATGAGAATAGTCATTCTCTCATGAATGAAAAATTACTTCTCCACCATGTTTGACAAAAGAAGGCCAAATTTCTTTTGAGCAAAGTGGTTCTTGTCAGAATGTTCTTTTCAATGTGTCAGTGTTATTTAAACAGGACCTAAAAGTTTCAGAGTTTATATTCTGTGTAATTGTAATTATTACTATTGTTCTTGGAGCTGCAAAATCTTCATTACCTTCCAGACTTTAACTTGAATGTCTGTGAGGAACATTGCTAATTGGCCAAGTATTTGCTGAGTTCAGTCTGATACTTTCAATTCCTGGATATTTACCTGCTTTTCAAAATTCAGGCTTTTTCCTCTGCCCATATCTCCCTCTGGATCCAAGGGCAACTTGAATTTTTTCTTCCACTTTAGTTTATATCAATGGCAGAGAGAACACCTCAGGTTTGTTCCACAGGCAGTTCAGATCTCAGTGAGTGAAAGAGAAACCAGAAATCCATCTCTGCTCCTGAAAACAAAAAGAACCCTCAGCTTTTCAAAGGCACCGTGCCGTCAGCTCAGTGGAACTACCAGGGAGTTGTGGATAATTCCTTTGTCGTTGTGGAAATGTCCAAGCTGCTGTGCATGCTGCTAATAGGATTTGTGGTATCTGCTAGATTAGCACAGCTTCATTTAATCAGATGACCTGCTCTGGGATGTCTGCTGGCCATGCTCTCAGCTCCTCCTTCAGCCTGCAAAGTTTGGGCTCTGTTTTTGTAAAAGTTTTGTTTTCCATCCGTGTTGGGGTGATGGGTGTTGGCAGGAAAGAGGTTGAGGGGACAGATGTCAGGGAGTCTGTTCATGGGAGAAAAGGGAATTGCTAAACCTCCTTAGAAAGTTACTGTTCTTGAGTAAAATGTGAACAATTTAGCTTCAAACCCTCTGTGTTACCACACTTTGCATCCACAATGGCTTGGTGGGATTATGTTAGGTTTTAGTAGGAGTAATGTCTGCTAAAAATACCTTGTGGCGAGCAAAGTTTGACCAGCCAGGGATAGAAATTACAAATATTTGACTTAATGATAGCTGTGATTTCAAATGTGGGTTTTTTCCTTTAATCTATTGAGCTTATTCTCAGGACAGAGAGGGTGGAAGACTCCATCCTTTTTTTTTTTTTTTTAATAATAGAAATGGTGTAAGAAAATTAAATAAAACAATTTTTAGTAAGCATTGCTTCATTGCTGTTACCAGCAGAGGAATTTCAGAGAGGAATAATATTTAATAATATTTAACATGACTGCTTATGTTTGGATGAGTTGTATTCAGCTCTCAAGCATCAGGCTACAAATAAATGTGAGGGTGTTAATGATACCTTGCTTTCAGTAACTGGGTTTAATTGGATAAACAGCTTGAGCTGTGGGAAGGACACTGGAGTTTTTACAATAAAATGAGTGAATTTGAGTTCTTCCTTGGCCTTTGAATTTTTCTCGCTTTTCTGAGCAATGAGTGAATAATTCTTAATCTTTAAACAAGAATTAGTCCACCAGGTCCTGAGTATATCTCCATTTGCAGGAAGCACATGGAAGTTTTGCAAGGCTTCCTGAACTTTAAAAATCAGGGCAAAACTGTTGGACACACAACTGATTGAAGATACAAAACTCTCCTCTTCCACAGGAGCGTAGCTCACGGTAGAGCTACGTAAAGCTTTCATAAAGGATGTGATAAATCCTTTTGACACAGCTGAATTGTGAAGTTCTGTGCTGTGTGGAAAATAACAAATGAGGCCAAGTTGATTTTGCAGAGTGGGAAGCAGAGGGGCTGAGGGCTCGTGGGGAAGGGCCCTGGGGTGCACAGGGTGGTGCCAGCAAGAGGAGAATTACCCACAAGGTGTACTGCTCAACAGGATTAGGCCAAAGAAGCTTAACCCACAGACACTTAAGCACTTCAGCCCTTGGAAAGGTCTTGAGGGAGTTGAGGAAAGTGAATGTGTTATTCCTGAGGAGCTGCCTTCAGGGACACACTCACATATTCCAGAGAAAGTGAGGTAAGCGTGAGCTTGGCTCCTACTTATTTCTGCACAACTCTGGGGATAATTTGGGAAAAAGGAGTGTGGAACTTGAGGAGTGACTTTTTTTTCCTTGAGGTCTGCTTGATTTGGAAGTGCAATAACTTCTTTCAAAAGTCCAGAAATAGGATCATCATCCACATCAAGCTTAGAGATTCTTCTAGAAAGCTTTTTGTAAATCAGGATTAAATGCCTTTAGAACACACCAAGAAATTAAAATCTATTTCACGGTACTCAACTGTGCTTGTTACAGGCAGAGTTAAATATATGATCCATATCTGTAATATAAATAAATCTGTATAAAATTTCCCATATATCAAGGAGTGAGAATAGATAAAAGCATTTTACCCCCATACATTTTTCTGACCTTACCTGATATCTTTAAAGATTTTTTCTTTTTTTTTTATACAAGACTAGTAAGCTCTGATTTACAGTATAGCTAAAAAGGACACAGGAGGCTGGAACCCTTTTTTTCCTCCCACAGATCTCATATTTCTACCATAAATTCAATTGTCTAAAACTCGATATGAAAGAAATAGTGGAACAGCCAAGCTGGTTTGCTGTTTGTCCCATAAATTTTACAGTTTACTTCAGAGAACTCCTGTATTTTAATGCCCTTGGCTGCTGTAGGATTGTCATTTCCTGAGTGAGTTCAGTCGTGTTGGCAGGAATTAGCACTTCCTGTTGATGTTGAAACAACAAAGACTACAAAGAGAATGTGGAAATGTGCTTTAAACAATTCCTATGGATGCTGACAGAAAGGCAGTTCAGAGTTTGGAGTTGCTTGGAATGCAGAGGGGCTAAGTTGGAATTCGCAAAGTCCATCTTCAAAATGGGAACTTAGATGGATACAAGATGGGAAAATGAATTTAATGTGATGATTTTCTTAGGATAAGGGTTCTTTATCTCCTTAGGCCTCTCTCTGTTCCATGCAAAGAAGCTTTGTTTCATTTAAATGCAAGAGAATTCTCTCTCATGGTGCCCAAATTGTGTAGAAATAAATGGGTGCTATTTTAAGGAGAGCATTTCTGCTCTGACTGATGTGAGATTATTCCTCCTTTTGTATTTTTAAATAAAGCTGCATGTAAAATCTTCAGTGTAGTTCCTTGTACCTGCAGCTGGAATTCTTGGTGTCCTGAGTCTTTATTCCAGTCTCATCAGTGAGTTGCTGTGACCTTGGGCAGAACACAAAAGTTTTGGATTTTCTTGCTCTGAAATAGTAATGATCCCATCTCTAAATTCTTTGTCTGGAGTGGTCAGTATTTGCTTAGTAGGAAATGATGTTATATATTAACTCAGAGAATGGCAGAATTGGATATGAAGAAGCTGAAAATTGAAAAATTGCCATTTATTCTTAAATGAATTCCTTTCTGACAAGAGCAGTGCCCTGGTGTTTCACCAGGTGTGTGAAGTGCCCAGGAGCTGCAGACATGCTCAGAATTCTGACAGGTATCCAGCCCAGAGTGTTTGTGTGGGCTGCAGAATGAACAAAACACCTTGAGAAACAAAAGAGCATCCAAAAGGAAAGCAGGATAATAAAACACTCAGGATGGGTTTTGTCTTAGCTGGATTTTGGGCTGAGCTGAACAAACAGTCTTAGAGTGGCTTAGAAATGACCCTGGAACCAGAGAGAGAAGGAAGAGACCCAGTTTAACAATGAAGTGAGAGGGCCTTGGAGTTGTGTGAGTGGAGCTTTTGGGAGAGAAGCCAGCTAAAATTCCTTTTCTAAGATACTGTGGGTTTCAGAGAAGAGGAAAAAATGGTAAATGCTGCTATGACAAGATCTGGCATCTGTTCCTAGAGGTTTCCAGTTTGGAATAACTACTATGGAGAGAGCTTCAGCCTAAGTCTGGCTATGGGGGATAGAAATATTTAGGGAATATTGAAGTCTAAACTATTTTGAAGCTTCTTTTAAAAGTGGTATTTGTTCTACTGCTCTAATTTACCTTGACAATATGTTCTCTGTTGTTGTGACTGCATAAAAATTTGGAAGTTATCCTCATCTTTCTCCTTGGGAAGGGCTTTAGGAGGAAAACAAACCCCACATGCTTGCAAAGATAAATAAGCTGATTAAATCTTAACAGAATAATATGTAAAGCTGCTAGCAAAGCATTTCCTTTATGTAATAGTAAAGGGTCAAGTCTGGCTAATAAAATGTTCTAAAATCACACTATCAGTGGTAATTTATAAACTCCAGGTGTTCTGTGGAGTATTTGAAATTGGAACCAATTATCTTGTTCTGCAATAAAAGATAAAACTCATCAGCATGTTCCTTCAGCATCTTCCATTGCTAAAAAGCTGCAGAGATTTTTAAAAACAAAAAGTTTAGGAACAGCTGAGTTGGAGATGTGGAATGCTGGAGAAAATGCCAACAGTATCTTTCTGGAGCAGAGACTTTTAAAGATCAATTGTGCATTTAATAGGAAATATCCATATGATTGTGATATTGGAAAACAGCCAAAAATTGAGGTTGTGATGTTTGATAGAGCCTCTGTCCTGCTGGCTCTATAAAATATATATAATATATATAATTTGGTGCCTGTGGATACTGGGAAAACAGAGGCTTAGAGGGGAGATGTGTCTGATGGTTGTGGTTTCTCAAACTCCTGCCCTCAGCCCAGCAAAAAAATCCCTGGTTTTATTCTGACAACATGTTTGTGTTACAATTGCTCTGGGATCTCAGACATTTCAGCAGTTATCAAATAAAAACCCTGAACATTTGTGAGTGATCTCCTTTTCTGCAGAGAGCAGAACAATATTTTTCAGAACCACGATGTTGCAGACAGTTCTTCCAGCATTTTGCAGGTGCCTGTGTCAGTGTAAATCCTTTTTCTTAGCTGAGAGGATTCCTCACTCTGCTCTGAAGAGCTGCAGGGAAGTTCTGACTTGCATGTCTAAAATTGATGTTGCTCACTCTTGTGCAACTTGAATTTACACAAAAAAGAATCAGAAACACTCTGATGAAAAAAAGGAAGAGGCTTGGAGGAGAGAAATAAGTCCAAATTCTATTTTATTTCCTGTGGCTGGAAGCAAAGCACTTTTGTGACAGCACCTATTGCTGAGGAGATTTCAGACACATTTCCACCTGTATTCCTGTGTTCATAAATCAACCTGCCTTTTTTTTTTTTCCAACTTTGAAGTTGAAAGGACTTGTAATTTCTAATTCTGACTTCTAATTGTCCTGCTTCTGCCCTGTCTTTCAGATTTCTGGTTGTTTCAGAGGTGGCAGTGGAGCTCACCTTTAGCACAGGAAAATGAGCGAGCTTGACCAGTTACGCCAGGAGGCCGAGCAACTGAAAAACCAAATCAGAGTATGTATTGTGCCTCAGCACAGATAAATGTGTCCTGAGGAGGACAGAAATGATGCCTTCAGTGTTTCCCTAATGTCAGAGTCAATGTGAAAAGGGCAAGCACATGTGACTGCTTTATTTTTAAAAATTACTTCTCATCTTTTATATTGCTTAGAAAATAATAGTTGCAGAAGCAGTGCACAAATTGATCAAAATGAATGTTTACTGGAGTTTGCCTGAGCTAGAGCATAACTAAAATTTTAAAAACTGCTTCAAATAAGGTCAGTGATAAAGTTTGTCAGAGCTTTGTCCAGTTTTCTTAAAAGCCTCTGAGGCTGGAGGCTGCAGATCCTCTCTGGACAAGCAATTCCACTGCTGGAGTGTCTGTGGTGAAAGTCATGTTGTCTTTCTCCCAAAAGAAGAAGGAATTTCAAAGTTAAGTGCAGGATGAGTGTTGACAGCAGGCAGTGTTATGGTAATGCTGCTGGTAGGATGGATCCTCTCTGGGTGACAAGCAGAAATGTTTTCTGAATCTTGGGTTCAGGGGCTTTAATCAGCTTGACAAAACAGGGAAAAAAATGTACAGAGCTCCATCCAATTTCTCTAATTTCCTTTTCTTGCAGGATGCTAGGAAAGCATGTGCAGATGCCACGCTGGCTCAGGTAAGAATTTCAGAGTTTAACAGGAATTAAGAAAATTTGTCTCTTTTACAAAAAGAAAATGCTGTGTGAGAAGGTGAATGCGAGTGAATCTGCTTTTGCCTCCTTTAGCAATTTTTTTTATTTATTTTGCCTTTGGGTGTTTTCTTCCAGAAATAAGTACATGTTTGTCCAGTTCCTGGGAGCTGTGGCCTTGGGCAGTGATTTCTTTGAGTGACTCAGGGCACATTTCTGCTGCTTAATGGAAAATAATGCTGTGCCCTGGAGCTGGGAGCAATACTGTTGTTACCCTGATAATCAGAACCATGAGACCTGCTGAGGTTAAACTGCTTCAATGTCTGCCACATTTATCTGTGCAGGAGGAGACAACCCAGATCAAAGGTCTGAAATACTACAAGTCTGAGAAGATGTGACCTAAACAGAACAAATTCTGGGAGTGTTTATAAATGCAATAGGCTGCTTGCATCGTGTGATAAAATGACATAACTTGTGAATGGGCAGAAAATAAAAACCAAAACAGTCAGTATTGAGAATGTGGGAACTCTGTGAGATGTTACTTGTGAAGAGTGAAGGGAAAAACTCAGTGTGTGACATTTTCCTGGTTCAGATCACAGCCAATATCGACCCAGTGGGGAGAATCCAGATGCGCACTAGGAGAACACTCCGGGGACACCTGGCCAAAATTTATGCAATGCACTGGGGGACTGATTCCAGGTGGGTACAGAACTGCCTCCCCTGCCTTCACTGCTCTCGAGAAAGTTGAGGGCACAGGCCTTTGGACCACGTGGATTTAATAATTCTGAGAGAGTTTTAACAACCCGGAGAAGTCAGAAGCACTGAATGCCACAGTCTTCCTCCATGTTTTTATAATCTGCATTTGATGCCTAAATCCCAGTCCTGTCTATTGCCTGAAAAATACAGTAGTGGTATGAATTCTGAGGAACTGTGGAAATAGAGTAGATGCCATTATCAGTTGTCTTTTTCCTTTTTTTCCTATCCTGTTAACTACTGATTCATTTAAAGAGAAACTAAATGCCACTGCTATCAGCTGCTTTCATTCTCTTTTCTTTACAAAGTTCATCACAAAGGTGTTCCTTGGCTGCCCACAATGATTGTGTTTCCCTCCTGTTTCCTCCCCAGGCTTCTAGTTAGTGCCTCCCAGGATGGCAAACTTATAATTTGGGACAGCTATACTACAAACAAGGTAAGGCCAGCTGATCCACTGCTGTGTAATTCAGTTGTGAATGCATCACAAGGAAGTGTTGCCCATTGTAATTTTGCTTTCCTAGTCCAAATATGTTTTTCTTTGGATTTTCCCAAGTCCAAATTTTGGATTCTCCAAAACAAAGTTGTGTGTAAAGAACACAGCAGTGTCTTCAGTGTGTGAAAGCGTGCACCACAAATGGAGAATGAGGAAAGACTTCCTTCTAAAAAATGTTTGGATTTGTTTTGATACTGCAGAAAAGTGATTACCAGGGAGCAGGCAGTGATGAGCATCTTGCACCAGAAGGGGCAGAGATTTCAGCATAGCCAGATTAATTTGTTGTCTGCAGTGAAGTCCTGAAAGACCTGACATGTTCTAATGAGTCATCCCTTCACTGTGGCTGCAATCACATCAGGCAGTTCAGGACTACTTTTACTTTCATTTGACAGTGGTATTACTGGTTGATTGATTGATTTAGCATTTATTCATTTAGTATTTACTGATGATGGCCACTGTTTCAGGGCTGGCAGCAATTCCCATGTAGCCCCTTGCGGCTGACAGAGCTGCTGGAGTCTCGTGCATGGAACTGACTTTATTCTGAATAAATTCTCCTAACTTAACTCCTCATAGCATTAGAATCATTGTTACCAGTGTACTGGAGCAAATGGCATCACTTTACTTAAAAGTTAATATAATACAGTTTGCAAATTAAAAGTAAACCTTCTCCTTTTTACCTTCATCTTCATCCTTTGACCCCAGCCTGCAGGTAAATGTCATCTGAATTACTGCGACTTCTGTGGGATGGTGAAATCATCACTGCATCCCATGATTTCTCTATTGGTGTCTTCAATTCTTACCCCAGTGCTAATTAATCCATGCAATATCCTTTTGGCAGTTCCAGCACACACTGGAAGTACCACAGTGTTGTCATCAATTTGATCTTTGCCTAATGATAAAATAAAATGGCTCAAAGTGAATATTCCAAATAGTTCCTTGGTAGAAGACTTCCAAAATTGAACTGCTTTTGGTTTTTAGGACAGGGTTGGGGTTTTTTTTAAACTGCTCTTTGCTGCAGGATCACTGATTCCTGGTTGTTCTTCTGCTTCTAATGAAATTTTTTAAGAAATTCAGGCACATTGTTAATATTGCACGAAATATCACCAAATGTCTGAGGGCAGCAGCCCTTTCCTAAAGACTCCATGAACAAATTTAAGGGATGAACACAACGAGTTAACAAGACAGAACAGGTTTAGCTTCTATAATTATCTAAAAAAAGTTCCTTGAGCACAGAGTGACAAGGAAACAGGGGGTAGTTATTTAAATGTGAATCTTGATTGCATGCAGTGGGTTTCCAAAGAAGGATTTAAGTGGCAGCGATTTCCTTACTTGTTCATTCACAGCATCTAAGCCTGGAATTGGCAGCTTTGCTGACTGTGCTTGGAAGTCAATATTTTCCTGAACCTATAATAAACCAATAGTAATCAGAGCACTGAAATGAAATAATTCACTCTGGACCAAAATTGCTGATGAAAAGATTGAGGAAGAGCAGATCTGAAGTTTTGTTACGTCACTGCTCGTTCTGACGTGCTTCGTATGCAAGTTCCCCTCAAAATAGTTCAGTACTCAAACAGCTGCTTTGTTCTTGCTTCTCTGCCAAAAACTTGCTGCCTGTCTTGAGAGACAGGTGAAAAACTTCCTTTTGGGGCATCACTGGGTGCAGTTTCTGCAGCTGAAATGCAGACCTGGGTGTGTTTCAGGTGCACGCGATTCCCCTGCGCTCCTCCTGGGTCATGACTTGTGCATATGCTCCCTCTGGCAATTACGTGGCTTGTGGTGGGCTTGACAACATCTGCTCCATTTATAACTTGAAAACTCGTGAAGGGAATGTCCGTGTCAGCCGTGAGCTCGCTGGGCACACAGGTGAGTGCTGCTCAGAGTTACCTCAGCACAGGCAAGATTTAAAAATAAAAATCCTTTAAATACAATTTTCTACTCATGATATACATCTTTCTTCGGGCAGGGCCTTAGCTGCAGACTGCTTGGTTTTAAGTGTTTTTGAACAGTTTTTCTGTTGTAAAATTGAACAGAAACTCAAGAGCTGGAAGTTGGTGTTGCAGGTTTTCATGTTTTCTGCTGTAGTTTGAATTCTGTGCTTTGTGACATGGAGGGCAGGCTGGCTCTGTAATCAGAGGGGTTCCACTGGAGCTTTGGCAGGTGGGATTTCAGGGAAAAAGGTGCTTCAGAGCATTCAGATGAAATTCTTTGATGCTGCTGTTGGGAAACATCCAGTGTTCATGCTCAGGTGTCTGTACTGGCCAGGAATGCAGGAATTTTTCCTCAGTGGTATCCTGATAGAGTTGAGATCATCAGCATTTGTTGCTGCTGGATGCAGACACTGAGATTCACTTTCTTACAAAGTTGAGTGAGTGAGTGAGTGCAGTGCAGTCTCACTTGAACCCCTGGCTGGGTCAGGGTGGTCTCTAAAGAGCCAAACCCCATTTTTTCCAAAACACTGCAGATCCCTCTCCAAAAACCACCTGTTGCATCTTAAGCTTTTAGTGTTTCTTGCTGCAGCTTCAGGAGAGGAGGAAGTAGCTTATTAGCAAACCAATTTGCCTTTGAAGGGTAATCTCTGGCTTTATTTGTGCACCTCTTTCTCTGTTCCCAGGCTACTTGTCCTGCTGTCGTTTCCTGGATGATAATCAGATCGTCACCAGCTCTGGCGACACCACTTGGTAAGCTGGGCCATGGGGACAGCACTGTCAGGAAAGCCTTTCCTAATCCATTTTCTGTGTCTGAAGGAAACTTTGTCCTTCACAAACTTCATCATCACCCACAAGGCTGTGGTGATATTGCTCATATTCACTTTTTGCTGGTAATTTCTACTCTGTGAGCTTTAGCTGTTTCCTTGTGCCCTAATTTTGGGAATTTTTTTCTTAATATAACTATTTGGCTTTCAGAAATAACTGTATTGGACTAATTACCTTCCTCAAAATTCTTTTTGTAGTAAGTATTTATTATTTTAAAAGTCATGTTTGGATATTTCTAATTCAGAATGTAGTTAATGTTGTTACTCAGAAGAGCTCCTGGAAAATATTCTCCAGTGACAATAGCTGGGTTTTTTGAGGAGAATGTAGGTGTGTATCTTCCTAAGTACTGGCTTCTGAACTAAAAAAGGCCTCCATCTTTTTTTCATAGATTTTTCTATTAAATCTATTTCTTAAAAGCATTGCAGTTCTCCCAAGCAGCAGCACTTGGAGCAAAGATTGTCTAATAAATCCCTGCCCTACACAATTCCAGTCTCTTGGAATGCCTGTTTATTACTTCACTGGCTCTGAGTAGCTATGGACTAAACAAAAAAATGCTTCTAAATATGTGCTGGTGTTTTGAGAACCAAAAAACTGTAAGAAAATGAGAGGATTTGTAGAAATGCTGCTGTTTGTAAAGAATACAGCTGCTTCAGGGGTTCTGTGGTAATTCTGCAGCTGTCCTGGACATCACCTCACTTCAGCCTCAAAGGACTTTATCACAGTACAGGCATCTCTTGTTTGCCTGGTTTGAACCTGCTGCTGGTGGCTCTGGTTTGCTGAGAAATTACAGAAATTAAAAATCCTGACTTCCTAAAGCTTTTAGACCTCTTCTTAAGGAGGTGATAGTGTTCTTTCTTTCATCTTTTAGACTCTTAATTATCGCTGTAGTAGTGATTTGGCTGACTTGCAACTTGAAGATCAGACAATAATTCACAAAGTTACTCATCCTCTGTGAGTTTTTAAAAATGAGAAATGCTGGCTCAGCTTTTGCTGTAGACTTAGCACTGCTGCTTTAAGTGGAGCTGTGGTAGTACTGGATATCAGCCATGGCAGAGAACTTAGGGATGAACAGCCCTCAGTGCCAGTCACCACATTTTTAATTTAAAACCCCCCAATGTTTTAAAATTAGGGATAGCTTTAAGGTCTTCTATGCATGATTAATCTACAACAGCCACATAGTTCACCCAAAAATGTTTATTTCTGTTGTCAGCATTGTTAATATTTGGAGTTTTACTTCAGGAATGATAAAAGGACCTTACGAAGGAGCACAAACATGTTGATTTTTGCCTCTTTAATTACCTTTCCAGTGCTCTCTGGGACATAGAAACTGGTCAGCAGACAACCACATTTACTGGGCACACTGGAGACGTGATGAGTTTGTCCCTTGCCCCCGATGCCCGGTGTTTTGTTTCTGGTGCCTGCGATGCCTCTGCCAAACTGTGGGATGTTCGAGAAGGAATGTGCCGGCAAACCTTCACCGGCCACGAGTCGGACATCAACGCCATCTGTGTACGTAACTGCTGCACTCTGCCTTTCACACTGCTCTGCTCTCAGCTCTCCAGCATGAGGAAGTGTTTTCAGGGTGTTTTTGAGTTTGTAGAGCTCAGGGAATTACCTGCAGCTTGCAGTGAATGGAAATTGGGCGTTCGTTCGTGAATTTCTTCACTGGATTTGCCCGCATCTCGGTGAGGGGAGGTGCAGCCTCTTCTTTGCTGTGGTCTGATGAAGAGGTCCAAGACCCTTTACTTTTAAAATTCCCACACAAAGGGGTCAAATCTGAAACCATTTGTATTTTTGCCTCCCTCATGCAGTTCTTCCCCAACAGCAATGCCCATATCCCAGTGTGGGGTGTGCTCTGGTGAGATGCAGAGGGATCAGATATGAAACCATTTGTATTTTCCCTCCCCCGTGCAGTTCTTCCCCAACAGCAATGCCCATATCCCAGTGTGGGGTGTGCTCTGGTGAGATGCAGAGGGATCAGATGTGTGATTTGTGGGTTTTTTCCCACCCTCATGCAGTTCTTCCCCAACAGCAATGCCCATATCCCGGTGAGGGGAGGTGCAGCCTCTTCTTTGCTATACTGTGGTGTGATGCAAAGGTCCAAAACCCTTCTAAAAACTCCCACACAAAGGGATCAAATCTGAAACCATTTGAGGTTTTTTTCCACCATGCAGTTCTTCCCCCAACAGCAATGCCCATATCCCAGTGTGGGGTGTGCTCTGGTGAGATGCCGAGGGATCAGATGTGTGATTTGTGGTTTTTTCCTCCCTGATGAAGTTCTTCCCCCACAGCAATGCCCATATCCCAGTGAGGGGAGTTGCAGCCTCTTGTTTCCTATACTCTGGTGTGATGCAAAGGTCCAAAACCCTTCTAAAAACTCCCACACAAAGGGATCCAGTCTGAAACCATTTGAGGTTTTTTTCCACCATGCAGTTCTTCCCCCAACAGCAATGCCCATATCCCAGTGTGGGGTGTGCTCTGGTGAGATGCAGAGGGATCAGATGTGTGATTTGTGGGTTTTTTCCCACCCTCATGCAGTTCTTCCCCAACAGCAATGCCCATATCCCGGTGAGGGGAGGTGCAGCCTCTTCTTTGCTATACTGTGGTGTGATGCAAAGGTCCAAAACCCTTCTAAAAACTCCCACACAAAGGGATCCAATCTGAAACCATTTGAGGTTTTTTCCCCCCGTGCAGTTCTTTCCCCAACAGCAATGCCCATATCCCAGTGTGGGGTGTGCTCTGGTGAGATGCAGAGGGATCAAATCTGAAACCATTTATGTTTTTTCCTCCCCCATGCAGTTCTTCCCCAACGGCAACGCCTTTGCCACGGGCTCTGACGATGCCACGTGCCGGCTCTTCGACCTGCGGGCTGACCAAGAGCTGATGGTTTATTCCCATGACAACATCATCTGTGGCATCACCTCTGTAGCATTTTCCAAGAGTGGCCGCCTGCTCCTAGCTGGGTATGATGACTTCAACTGCAACGTGTGGGACACGCTGAAAGCCGACAGAGCAGGTGAAGAAATGGGAGGATTGCACACGTGGTGTGGATTTTTATTGGTGCTCAAGGAAAGGCCTGGATGTGGCACTCAGTGCTCTGGGCAGGGTGACAAAGTGGGGACTTGGTGGCCTTTTCCAGCCTCTGTTGTGTGATGCTGAATGTGTGAGTTCAGAACTCTGAAAATTTCTGTAGGCTGCCCAGTACAAATCCATTGGAATCCTGTTCAAGGATGGATGCTTGAGAACACGAAGATTGCCATTAAAAACAAGGGCTTGAGATGCAGGGATATTCTTTTTTAGACTTTATGGCTTTGTTTATGCATTAACTATTCAAAGCAATTCAACTTTAATGTTGCTATTTATACACAAGAATTTTTTTCCTGGTATTTGTAGCAGTAGTTGTAGAGACAACCAGCAAAACAACAGAGACTGTGGAGTTTATCTTTTGAGGAAACAAGAATGAAATTCATGGTTCAAAGATGAAGGGAATTTAACTTCAGTTCTTTAAAATGAAAACTTTTGTTGGTATAAATTAGGCCACAAATGTTTCATTACTCTCATCAGAGCAGGAGATGAGGAAATTATTCTGCATATTGAAATGTTCCAAGGTTTCAGATTGCTGGGCAGATTTGGCACTTCTGATATTGAACAGTTCTGTATCCTCTGATATTGGCACCCTGTCTTAAACACCTTTGTGGTTGTGTGTTCAGTACAAGTATTTAAGAGTTCTTGGTGCTGATTTTGTTTTAGCAAATTGCAGCACATCCTGTTGCTGGTGGGAGAATGAGGAGAGTCCTGTGAGCACTCTAATTCATGTAGAAAGATTAATTTCAAGTCCATCAGGAATATCTTGGCTCAGTGCTGTGGACTGGAAAGCTTGAACATAATTAGGTTTTCCTTTTACCTCCTTGAAACTGTTGAATTAAAGGGGATGGAGGAAAATGTTGTCTCCCTTAATTTTTCTGTTTAGTGTCTAAATTCTTTCTTTTAATGGTGCTTTAATTGAATTGTATTAGATCTCCATATTGACAAATAGATTGTTTGGAGGAGTCTGTCTTGTGAATGTAGTAAGAGAAAATTGGATGAAAAATGCTTTAGAGTTCATAACAATTCAGTTTAAATTGAAAAGAAAATATTTTACAAATGTAAAAATTGTATAAAATTGTATAAAATAAAATTTTTCTTTATCTCTGTGGTGAGGAGCAAAAGCTGGGCAGTGCATGGTTATGGTGACACTGTCAGAATCTTCAGGGCTGTCACCACTCATGGGACACCAGTAAAGGTCATGATCTGGGGAATACACAAAGAAAATTTTGGAGTCCTGCATTTACTGAATTACCCCCTTGAGAACCCACCCAGCTCTGTCCTGAGCCTGTGCTTGTAAAACCAAAGGCATTTAAAAATTAAATTCAAAAACTAAAATAAAATAAAAAAATTTTAAAAAGCCGTGTTTGCTCAGGAGTTCTGACTCCAGAGCTTGGCTGATCCAAAGGTGCTGTGGTGTAACTTGGACAGCCAGGAGATCACCCAAACAATGCCATTTATTTGTTGCATTTCTTCATTTTTTTGTTGCATTTCTACATTTTTTTGTTGCATTTCTCATTCCCAGGTGTCCTTGCTGGTCACGATAACCGTGTCAGTTGCTTAGGTGTGACTGATGATGGCATGGCAGTGGCAACAGGGTCATGGGACAGCTTCCTCAAGATCTGGAACTGAACTAGGTGAGTACCCAGCTCCTGAGGGCTGCTTGGGGCTGCAGAGTGATCTTTGCCAGCAGTGCTGATCATTCAGGTTAGGAAAGCAGTGAGGAGCAAACCCCAGCAGCTGAGGGGTTTAGCTGAACATTATTTTCATGTGAGCACTGCCATTTTTCTGTTGGCCTGTTTTTCACTGCTGTACTTTGCCACGTGGGGTTTTTGAGTAGATCAGTGTCCTTGGGAAAGGGAGGGATAATTCTGGACATGTCAGTGGTGGGGACAGCAGAGCTTGCCACTTGTTTGCAGTTTCTCAAAGTGCAACTCTCACCAGATGTTTCTGTGTGCCAGAAGAGCAGCGGACTCCACGACTGGAAGAAGTTTCCAACGGTTGAAAATTAAAAACGATAGCATATCCAATCCAACCATACTAACTTGGACCCCCATCCTCCCCAACTTCAAAGGGCAAGATCTTTTCCGTCTCCTGTTGCTGAAATGAAGAGCACAATTACCTTTCCAAGAAGAATTTCTGTGTTGTAAGCAAAATGAAATTGTGCATTCCTTTTGGGACCATTTTTTTTGTCTTGAGAATTTAAAAAAACAAACGAAACACTATCATAAAAAGCATGACCAGAAAATAAACTTGAGCATAATTGTGAAACAGTTAGCTTTCACTGTAGTTTCCAAGTTGAAGTTAAGGACTTTATCTCACACACTTGCAAATTTTAAAGTCATGTTTGTAGCAGGATTTTTTTCAAGTTTCCTTTTTAAATACATTTCCTTATGTATTTAATTGAGCAAAACAAGGGAGTCCTAGCCCAGAGCACCTGGGGGTTGTTAACGCTGTAAATTTAGTCCCTAATTTTTTTTATTTTTATTTTCTAGTATCACAGATAATTGTTGCACAAAACTTGGCATATATAGGATAATGTTAAGCAGTAAGGTAACCAAGCACATGCTGTAAAAGGTAATGAATGCTTGTTTAAAGAATCCTTTCACCTTTTATGGATTACAAATGCAATCCTTGGTCCCTCCTGCCCCGCCTTTTTCACCACACTGATTTTTTTAATCTGTTTTGGTTTGTCCACTTGGAAGGGCAGTTTATATATCCTAACACTATCCTATAAGTCTCAACAACCAGGAATCTCTGTTTTCAAAAGAGACCTATCCTACACTTGGGTATTGAGTCAATTCTTTGTGTATGAAATGATGTACAAATCAATGTTTTGAAAATAATGATCTTGAACTTTCTAAGTTAAACAGAAAAAAAAAAACCTTTTTTGATTGTTTGCCATATTGGGTGGGTTTACTCTTAGAATCGCATGCTGTAGAAATGCTAAAAAGTGCATATTGGACTAAGTCCTTAGATGTTTTTTCTTTGAAAAAATAACCTGTTTAAAAACTGTAACCATTGTCGCTGTATTCATTTATTGTTGCTACTCTGTGCATAAATCTATGAAGAACTCCAGTACAAAGCTATGCACGTTTTGGAGTAGCGTGATAAGTCACCTTTTTTTTTTTTTTTTT
>VXBU01015246.1:3048926-3061681 GCA_013400315.1 Bombycilla garrulus
AAACCAAGTTGGGCATTCTACCTTCTGACCATGAAGTCCCCTGGAGTGTTTTAAATCAGCTGTGAAACACACTTAAAATGACTGATTGGATCATGCCCTGTAGGAGATAAAAATAGAATAATCTGGTTTCTGGGAAGTGGCAGAGTAAATAAAGAATAATAAAAGCTGTCACCCGTGCTGAGCTCTGTGCCTTGGTCTGCAGCGAGGCAGGATCCTGTGTGCTTTTATGATTAACACTTCTCAGTGTAGGTGTAACCATGAATTCACTTTGGAGGGGAAGGAATAAAAGAAGTGGCTGATGAACAGGTTCTAACAGCAGCTGGTTATTTTTGCATGGTGCTGTTCTCTTCTGCTTCTCTTCATGTAATTTCTGAGAGTCTGATTTAACCATCAGGCTACTCAGTACTGAGTTGGGTTTTTTACACTGCATTCTGAGGTGTAAGAACTCTCCTAGAAGAGAGATATTTTTTGATCTTGATTTTGAAAAACTTGGAAAATTTCTGAAAAATTTCAACGTGGAAAGTTGAATTTGTTCTGTTTCAGGGTTTTGTGGGGAAGTTTGGGAAAAGGAACCCCCAGATTTGAGTTTCTCTGTTGCAGAAGGAGGATGCCTGGTGCACTCCCTGGGCCTGGCCCTGGCACGAGGCATTCCAGAGAGGCCAGCACACATCTGCAGTCCTGCATCCCTCAGCTGTGCTTTCCTTCCTGCTTTCAACATCACTGCTGTGCTGCGTTTGACCTGCTGAGGTCAGAAATCCCTGCTCACTGGTCACTCAGGCTGCTGCCCTGTCCTCGCTGCCCTCTGAGCTGGTGCTGAATGAATTCCTCCTCCCTCCCCGGGGCTGGCAGAGCCAGGGCTCTGAGCCTGAGCTGCCTGGCTGCTGAGCCAGCCTGGGCTCTGCAGGAAATGCTCTGGGACAATCTGCAGTGCCCGTTTCCTGGCAGGGCATGCAGCAGGACTGGCACATTCCTGGCCTGGCCACAGGGCCACAGGTGGAGCTGAAATGGGCTGCTCAGTCTGTAACCCCGTGCTGCACTCAAGGGAAGGATTTCTTCCTCTAGCCCTCTCTCTGAGGGTTAAATAATTCAGTGAGAGCAGGAAAGCTTCAAATATTGATCAATTTAGAGGTTCCAGATCAGGAGTTGCTGTTTCTTTTTAGTAATCTGAACTTACTATGCAAAATAAGTTTGTTAAAGGAAACAAAGTTGAATAATTCTGAGACTGCTCAGCTTTTTCTTAAATCAATACTGAAGAGTCTCCAGTGAGTATTTTTAAATAAGGGATGGTAAGTGCATTGGTAAAATTATCCAGTATTTCACTTAGCTGGGAAAAACAGAAGCCATAGAAATGTGAATAAAAACTGAGTGAACTTCTCATTGTTTAGAGAGCTGGCTGCTCCAAACTCGCCCTTTAGGAATACAGGCCCTGCTCAATACTCATTCAAGTAATTCCTGGCTTAACCCAAGACAATTTTGTCATAAAATAGAACAAAGAAAATCTTCCTGCTTTAATTATTCATTAGCCATTTGCTCTGGCTGAGTGCAGCGAGATGTGATTGACCCTGAGAGGGAATCGTCTGGGGAGCTGGAAGTGCAAAATGAAAAGTTTATTTGATGTAACTGATTTTTAAATGGCAAAGAGATGAGGGAGGGGAAAATCTGTTTAAAAGGGTGGAGGGAGAAGAAAAAAAAAAGTCTGTTAAAAAGGCTCTGAAGATGGGAAAATGCTGAGTTCCCAGGAATGTCTGGAAGCACGAACAGTGCAGCTCCATCTGGTGGTACAGAGGCCAGGAAATGGGTGGTCAGTGCAGGAGAAACGTGTGTTCCAGAGCAGGCTGTGCTGCTCTGGCTGCAGTTGGTGTTCTGCACATGGAACCCCTCCTCCCTGCATCCCCAGGGCCCACTGAACGTCTGCAGATTTTTCCATAAGGCCTTACAAACAAAATAAACTTTTCCCAATGTTTACTTTTGGAGGGATTTTCTTTCCCAGTGTTCTATGTAAAAAAAAAACCTCGGCTGGGTGAAGATGGAGAGGTTAAAAATGAGCCAGAGTTAACTGGAGCAGGGGCTCTGGGACAACTTTGAGTCTTATTTAGGAAGGATTGGCTGCATTTCTGTCCAGCCCCTCTCCCCCAGTATTCCTGAACTCCCTCTCCCATTTTTTGCCACGCTCTGTCACAGCCCTGAGGAGAATCCCTGCTCTCTCCAGCCTCTCTCCTCTCCTTGAGGCAGGAATGAGGACCTGGAGTTGCTAATTAAGATCTTTTGATGGGCAGGGTGCTCATGCTGACCTCAGCCTGGAGCTGCTGTGGCAGGGAGGTTCCTCTGCAGTGGAAATTTGGATTTTGCTGTCACACACACTCCTGTTGCACCACCACATACATCCCAAACCCTCATTTATAAAAGCAAACATTTTAAAATGCATAGAATGCTAATATTTAGGGGGTTTTTTTTTCTCTTTTGCACAATCAGGGTAGCTGTTGAGTGAGGAGCAGTAGGCAGCAGCAGCAGCAGCTCCTTTCCTACCCTGGCTGGTGCTTTGGCAGGGTGAGTCATCCTGGAAAACACGTAACTGCATATATTTATCTCAACTTCCATTGATTTTTCACCAGAGTTCCTTATCTTTGCTTTATTGATTTACTTTCTGGGGTTTTATAAACAAAACTGAAAGAAGGTCCAATGGGAATAATCATGTCTGATCCTTGGCTCCCTGGAGCTGCTGCTTAACCCAGTGGGAAGAAGCAGCCAGGATTTAGAGTGAATGGGACACAGCATCTGACATTTAAAATTACTCAAGTTTTGTAACTCTGAGTTATTTTGTTCTGTGTTCTCTTCCCCACAGAAGGTGCTCAGTACCTCAGGGTCTTTCCCTTCATTTTGGGAAGCCAAAGTTCATCCCTTCCTTCTGCCAACAGGAAAATAAAAATGATAATGGATGGTGTTAGCTGGAGTTGGAGGCATCCCCCTCCTGGAATCACTGAAAATTCAGCCTCACGCTGGTTTGTGCTTTTCTTGCCTTTAAGAATTCAGCAGAATTTAATTCCTTCCACCCCCAAAGCAACAAAAAGCAGGTGAGGAGAGGAGTTGTGAGACACTGAGCTCTTAAGAGCCCCAGTTCCACGTTCCCTCTGGCCCCTCCAGGTTTTTCCAGAGCTGTTTAAGTGCTGAAATAGCTGCAGTTCTTTGCCTGGTGTGCCTTGAATGAACAATAAGGATTCAGGGAGTGACAGCTCTGGGAGTGATGGACACCAGCTTGCACTAATGAGAGATCTGGGAGCTTTGCCAAGGATGACTGCATCACTTAATTGAACAATTCTATATTTCATCTGCCTCTTGCATCAGACGTGTGTTTAACCCACTGCCTTCTGAAATCTTGGCAAATCTTGGCCCGGGTGGCAGAGCTGCCCCAGGGAATGAGCTCTGAGTGAAGCCTTAAGGAAATCCAGAGAGCCAACAACATCCAGCAGGAAGAAAAATCAATGAGGCCAGGCTGGTGTCTGTCAGTGGCAGCTCTAAAAAGTGATGTTGGAATTTAAAAAATGCTCCTTTTGAGCCGTTCCGTCTCCCTCCCTCCTCCCAAGGCTTATTTCAATCAAGCGATAGCATCGGCCCTGGTGGCAGGAAATGGAGCAATTACAGATAGACCTCAAGGAACAGCTTATCAGAACTGAAGGTTAAACTTTCATAAGCAGAAGGATCATTCCTGTTCTTTGAAGCCTGTCACTGTTCTATCCACCAAGAGTAACTTAACCAGAAATACCAGATGGGAGCCAGGCAGCCTCTGACCTCAGCTCTGATCTGAAAGTGCAAGTTCCTCCTCGAGTTGTAGAGCTTGAATTCATTTAATTCATCTTTCTCCACTAAAAAAAAATATAAATCCAAACTCTTGGGCCTGTTTTAAGGTGTGTCAGCTGTGTTCACCTTTAGAGTCCAAATTATCCTGTCAAGTCTTGGCACTTGGGCCAGCCCCATCAGTTAAAATCTGGTGTTTTCTGGATGGGAAACAGGCAGTTAAGGTTGGTGGTACCTCTGCCAAGAACTCCAGAACCCTGCTGTCCTCACCTTGGTTCTGAACATTTGAACTTATTTATCCACTATTTCTAGTCCCTCACTGTTATATTTTGAATAGGAAGCAGCAGCATTGGCAAGATTTGCTTTTGCAGGGTGAGGTGGTTTGCAAAGAAGCCTCTTTACCTCAACCATTTAATTTTTTTTAAGAAATCCAGTATTTGTTAAACTTATGTGTGCCCATTTGAACCCCTCTGATAAAGCAATGCCTCCATGTCTGTCCATCTGAAAAGGCAAAACCTCCCAAAGGATTTCATTTCACATTTGGGTGTGAGCCAGGGACAGCACAAATATTCTTAATTTTACAGTTTATTCTCATGGAGATCATCTCAGGAGTCGGTCTGGCCGAGTTTTCACGGGACATCCTCTGCAGTTTTAACAGAGAGATTTCTAAACCAGTTCAGGGATTTCTAAACCAATTCAGGGATTTCTCTACCAGTTCCTCCTCCTCAGTGCTGCTTTTCTGGGGGTGGCTGGGAGGATTTCACCCCGTGCTGTTGGACAGCCAGCCCTGTGGAGGGAGGCCAGACCATGAAATAATTGTCTGGGCTCTTTGAAAAATGACATAACTGGGCAACTGCATCTCATGGGAAAGAGCCCTGGATCTTCCCCCTTCTCCCTCCTTTTCCATCTCCCAAAGGCAGCAACTTCATCATTAATCCAGAGCTGTTCAGGGTGAATTTTAATTTGTAAACCACCCTTGCAGGAGGGCCCAAATCCAGCCTGGGGATCCTGAGCTGAGCCTGTGCATTAAGCACTAACTCAGCAATTATTTAAGAGTTTTCTGCATGAGTGATGCTGTGAACATCAAATGCTGCTTTTCCTCAGCTTTTATGACATTTGGGGGCTGATTTCTAGCCTCTACTCATAACTATGTAATTAACAGTCAGCTTAATTATATCAAAATCATTTCATTTCTGGTTGCCTACATTGAAATTTTGGGTTCAGTGGGATGTTTGACAGAATGTGCTTGAATTTCTTGATTTTATAGAAGGAAACAAATATGAGATCTAGAGAACAAAACCCTAAAATTCATCAGAAGCTTTTTAGCTGTGGATTTTGCCTCATGCTGGGACGTTTTTATTCACCCAGAAACGATGCTGCTCATCGATAACCGATCCATAACTGCTGTGTCTGACTCCTTTGGCAAAATATCTTCCCACGAGGAGCGTGGAAACCGCACCAAATCCGCCGGGTAATGGGACAAAATTCTCCCTTTTTTCTGGAAAAAAGGAGAGGGAGGGAGAGCCGGGATTTGGCTTCTGCTGCCACCTGCTGCTGGCGCCCAGTTCGGCTGGGGAACTGGTCCCAGTGAGCCACAAGGCAAATGCAAGGATCTTTCTCCCCGTCCAGGCTTCACCCAAGGGCAAATGAGACACCAAAATATAGGCTGGAAAACATAGGAGAAATTATAAATATATAAATGTATATAATATATGGATATATGGAATAAATGGCACTGGTTCCAGTGGATTTGTGGGGTGTGGAGCAGCTTAAAGCACGTGCTGAGATGTCACTTGGATGGAACACAAAGATAATTTTGTGTTCCATAATTTCCCCAATAAATTATTTTTAGCAGCGAAGATGCCCCCCAGAGCATGTTGTATTTCAGTGGTTTGGGGATGGACAGCTGCTCTTGTCAGGGAATACAGGCAATATTTCTGTAAAACCTGCAAAGCGCCTCCTGCCACATCCTTCTGGCCCTCTTAGGTTCCACAGGGTGAAATGGGAATTTTCTGCATTCATTTATACACATGAAATCCGATGAGGAGGAATTATTTCTTCTAATCAATTATTTCTTCTAATCAATTATTTCTTCTAATCAATATTTACAGCCAATGTGTAAAGGAGTCACAAACCCATTTTTGTGTGTGTTCCAAACAGATCCAAAAATAACCTGCAGGGAATTGTGTGGGAAAGACAAAGCTGAGCTGACCTGGCTGTGCTCTCACAGAAGCAGTGGGAGCAGCATTACTGAGCTGAGGGAAAAAGTTCATCTTTGGTGTTTAAAACCTTCTGAGCTTGATTAAAACCTTCTGAGCTTAATTAAAAGGCTCGGTGCAGAGCTTTGCCTGCCGGAGAAGCAGCAGAGGGCACTGCTGCCGTTCTTACAGCAGCTCTTCTGGCTTCCAGGATTTCAGAGAACAGGCTCAGGGAGGCATCGAGTCCAACCCCTGGTTCTGCTCAGGACACCCCAAGAGGTTCCCAGCTCAGTGTGGGGTTCAGGGCAGGGTTTAGGGGTGTGATGAGCAGCAGCTGTCCCTTGTGTCCCAGACTCAGGGTGTGCTGAGGGACAGAGTCCCCGTCACCCTGAGTGTGAGTGGAGCATCTCTGCCCAGCCCTGAGGGGTGACACGACAGGGCCACCACCGAGCCTGAGGAATGTGGGACCTCCTCAGGGATGCCCCAGCCCTGTTTTCCCGTGGCTGGGAGTTGCTCAGAAAGGGATTTGTAAATGTCACCTGCTTGCTGAGCGTTTCCTTTCACAACAGGTGGATGCTCGAGGACAAAACAGGAAGGGTGAGCAGGATTCAGGATCAGCCTCGGTGCCTGTGAGGGTGAGTGAGGAGCACTGCCAGCACTGGGAAGGACAGAAAGTTTGTTCTCCAGCAGTACAGGGAGAAATTGGAAATTAAATCGGTAAATTTGGAAAGTAAAATGTCGCTATAGGACACGAAAGAACACAGACACACACTGCAGCTCAGGTGATCAGAAGAGAGAAGAAGAGAATTTATTTTTTCTGACTCCAGTATTTATAGTTTTCCAAAAGTGACAGTGGATTGGACAGTGGCAGTGCCACCTCTCCAAAGACACTGCACAGACAAACAGTCCATCAGTTTTTCTCCTCCTCTATGGAGGAATGCAAAAACACTGAGGTGTTTACAGAAAGTGTGTGAGAAAGTTTTTCACAAATATGTAAATATCAGAAGGCTTAGAAAGCCTTACAAAAATCAGGGCGACAGTAAAAGGCATCTGCTGGGTTCAGAAAAAGCACAGTTTTTAAGGAAGAGGTAGTTAAGAAAGGGGAATGAGGTGCAGGCAGGGAGAGGGCAATGTGCAAAGATGTTATTTTGGGTGATTTTTAGCAGTTTTTTAAAATATCTGCCTGGCCACAGAATGAGGACCATCATCTGTGAGTGAGGAGGGAAGGTAAATGAGTGTCTGAGTGTAGCTAGTTAGTAACCATGAGAACAAACCAGTCCTGCCAGAACAGACTGCTGCTTTTCTTTCTGGTACTTTTTCTAATAAAATGTTTTGGGGAAAGGAGAGGCTTCACTGGAGGCCACAGCTCCTCTCAGCCTTCTGTCTGAGGCAGCAGGACCAGTAATTTTACCCAGGCTATTGTAAATGCAGGTGCAGAGCTCCTGAGTGTGTCATTCTTTCATCTGAAAAATTACCCTGCTCTTTTCTATGGAGAAAAAGGATCATTTAACTACAGTGCAGGATGTTCTTTTAATACGGGGTATTGGGGAGGTATATTTCCTTTTGTGCAGAGGCAAAGGATATCTGCATCACCTTTCTGAGAATTAGAACAAAGGGGGTGAACGGGGAGGTTTTCAAATGCATCTGTGATCTGAGCATCTGCAAAATACAAGGGAGTTCAATACATGAAAAGAAGAAGTTAATAATGCTGGGCTATAGAGAATTCTGATGCAAATGAACCAGAAGTTGGCAGAGACCAGCCTCTTTTCATTTCTGTTTTTGACAGTCATAAGAGTGTGATGTAAGGCTCATATTCAGAACTAATCCTACCTTGTGCTGAAGCTTCTGGATTCCAGACTGATTTCCTCTGCATTTGTGTTGTTCTGATTAGATCAACTGTTTTATGTTTCTGTTTTCAGAATTAGATTTAATTTTTTCCCTTTGCAGAGACTTTTTTCCATTAATTTCCAAAGCATTAGTTCTGTCTCTTCAAATCCACATTGTGTTGGCACTGGCCTTACTTTGACTCTCCTCTCAGTGAAAAGCTCCATCTGATCCTCATCAGTAAATTGGATTCAGGCACTTGCTTTTGAAGATCTTCCATCAAGATTTCAGCTTTCTCAACGAGAGAAAAGTAAAATTTAAAAAAAAAGAGAAGTGTCCTGATAATATCAAGTCACAGGTCAGAATTCTCTTGTGCTATCGAATAACTCCCAGGGCAGCACAAACCTGAAGGTCAAAGGAATAAAGAGCCTCAATTACAAGAGGATGAGCAGCTTTTTGAATCCCTGGGCTGTTTTGTGGGGGGTTTAACCAGTGTTTAATACAAGGGTGGAGTGTTTGATAAGGCAACGACTGCAATGGGGCAGAGCCACACAGTGAGGTGATGTCAGTGGCTTTGGGGACAACAAAGCTCCTGAATTCCAAACTGCAGAGTCTCAGGGCTGAAAGGAAATTTTTGGTAATGACCAAACTGCAGATTGGCTCCCTGGTGGCTCTGAGAGCAGAAATTGGTGTTAACTCCTGTGAGCTAACAAGGATCAGCCTCCCTGCAGGATGGATGTGTTTGCAGTGCTCCGAGGATTCTGGTACCTACTGAGCCAGCTGCTTTGGGATCAGGTTTTGCTGTGACAGCCTAGAAAAGAAAAGAATGAGCCCCCCACTATCTTTATTCCCTTTGGAACAAGAACATGGTGTTTCCCACTTGTACAGAGGCTGCAGTGATAATTCTTTCCCTCACCAGTAACAAAAACGGGGTTTGGATGTTTTACTTTTCCTGTCACCTGTTGAGCTTGTGCCTGTTGCTGTTCCAGCCCATTCCACAGGACAGCAGAGAGGAATCCAGTGCAGAGGAACCATCTCATTCTTGCTGTCGCTCCTCAGGCTGTTTTCAAAGGCTGGGCAGTTATGAGAGCTGGTGACCCAGCTTCCTCCCTCCTTACAGCACGGTGTTTATCTTGCTGGCTCCACTTGGGTGACTTCTGGCAAGGAAAGGCCCCAGAACAACCAGTCCCCCCACTATCAAGGGCCAGCTGGGAGCTGGAGTGGCAATTTCAGTATCTTGGAGCAGTTTATGAAGGCACTGGGGTGTGTTCTGATGATAGTCCAGGTGACAGAAATAAACCTCGAAATCCTGAGGGCTGGAGTTCCCTGAGGAATTCTCACATCTCTCCTCTATTCCTGCCATAAATGTTGGAAGCACTGGTGGCTTGTGGGCAGGAGGCAGCTGCAGTTCCCAGACTTCCCCAAAGCCAAGGTATTTTATAGAAAAACAAGAGGATTTCCTCACAGTTCCCCTCAGCCACTCAGAATTGCAGACAACGTTGACTTTGCCAGTGTGGAAGTTCAGCCTGGTAAAGGTTTCAGGGCTGTTTGGCTTTAGAGGGATCCTACAGAAAACAGAATTAATTCCTCTGGGCTGCACATCTCTCTGGTAATTTGGTTTAAAATCCAGTGCTGCAGGACTCTGCTTGCTGAAGCATCTGGGAAACTGAAGCGAGCAGAAGCTTTTAAATTTTCCAGTTCATCAAGCTGCTTTCCTAAAAAGAATCGAGCTCTGCTGTGAACCAAGGTCCTTCCTCAAAAGCATCACCACTTTTCCTGGGAACAATGAAATTGTGTGATGAGTAAACCAGTTTTTAAACTATTTTTATTTACAAATGGAAACCTATCCACTTCTGAGTGCTTCTGGGGCGCACGCAATGACACATTTCCTGTGTCACAGAGATTGATAAAGAGGAAAGTAATTGTTTTTATCTGTCTTAAAGGCAGAAAAGCACACTCCTTTAGTCACTCAGGGTGACACAGAGCACCTCCCAAACACACCAAGCTGAATCTCAAATCTCTCTCCCCTCCATGTCCTTCTTTGAGACAGGAGGTGAGTCCTGGCTGCATATTTTGATATTCCTCTTCATGTCAGGCTTGTCCAAAACCTCTCCACTTCTCTCACTTTCCTTTCCTGGTTGCGTATTTTGATATTCCTCTTCATATCAGGCTTCTCCAAAACCTCTCCACTTCTCTCACTTTCCTTTCCTGGCTGCATATTTTGATATTCCTCTTCATGTCAGGCTTGTCCAAAACCTCTCCACTTCTCTCACTTTCCTTTCCTGGTTGCCAGCAGCTCTCAGTCCTACCCTGACCCTGTCAGAGATGATCTGGGGATGGAGTTTGGGTATCAGGCCAACATTCCCAACCGCTCATCTCAGATTTATTAACTATTATGCAAGTCAATTAATGTAGTTCAACCTCAAAACTGGAACAGTAATATTTACATAATGATTGGAGGTGTTGGTAATTAGCCTGAATAATGAAAAGCATTTCCCTTCTTTGTGTCAGTGTGTGACCATTGAGAAATCATTTATTTGTCACGTTCACGTGCCACCATCTCCATCAGAATTTAGGCTCAGGGTACCTTTTTACTTCTCGTGATCCCTCAGGAATTCTGAGTCATCGGAGGCTGTTTGAAATTAAGGTTGAGAGGTAAGAACTATGTTCTTCAGCCCTGCTAGATGTTAACAATTTGCTAATTGCTTCCTGCTCAGTGGAAATGCCTCCTGCTGAAGGCAGGTTTGGGGTGTAGGTGGAGGCTGAACAGAGCACATCTGTGCAAGTTGTCAAACAACAGCATTTTTGGGAAATTACCTTTTTATGTTATTTCTAAGAACTGAGAGCCCCAGTAGGAAAAAAAACAAAATACCAAAAAAACACAATGTTTTTATGCTCGCTTCTCAAATTCCTGCCAACATTTCTCTTTGTTTTTTTTCCTGGGCTTAGAGTGCTGAGCTACCGTGTTCTGCTCGTGGTGCCAGGGAGGAGATGTTTAAAAGGCACCTAAAACTCTTCTGTTTCTCCTGTCCCTGCAGTCTGTGGAGGGAAGAGCTGTCACAGCCCTGGACACTCATCCCAAGAGCCAAGCAGAGCTCCCAAGGTCGCTGCTGAACTTGCCCAGCTCAGAGCTGCTGTAAGTGCAGCCCTTTTATAAATAGGACAGGCTCAGCTGCTTAGCAGTCTTATCTCCACCAATTACCAGGGATAAGAGCTCCTCGTGCTGCAGAGTTCAGGCCTCTTACAAAATGTTGAGCAACCGCAGGGAAGTCGCTGAGCTGTGGGAAGAGCAACCTGCCACTTGAGGTGTTTATTTTTGAGCAGCCAATGTAAATTGTCGCGGCTGGAGTGGGGATTTATCACTTTCACCCTGGTGGATTTGGAAAAGCCCATCCCAAGAGCCAGCCTTGGTCAGTGAGTGGTGGCTGGCAGAGTTTCTGTGTCCCAGCATCTCTCCTGGGATGGTTTTGCACTTCGGGTTTCAGGGCAATGCTTTGACTCCCTGAAGCTGAGTTCTTGCCTGGTGTCATGTTCTGGTGTCCCTTTACACTTTGAGAATCCTTTTCAGCACATTAAATACATCTGAGATGTCGTTAACCCCACAGAGCTGGGTATTGTTGCCTTAATTCCTTGCGCACTGGCCTCTGGGATGAAGGCCTAAAGAGAAATTTTGGCTCAAAATCCTGTACTTTCAAGAGTGGTGCAAGACAGCCAGTGGCATTTTCCCACATCTAGCAACTGCTTCCTCTTTTTCAAGTTTGTTTCAGCCTTTACTGACCATCAGTTATTTACAGCTCCCTGGTTCCCCAAAAACAAATTGCTATTTAAAGGAAGAAGAAAAAAAAATCCCGAGGTTCTCATATGGTGTAACTTGCTCTTACTGTGTGGGTTTCATCCTGGTGTGATTTATCCAGTGAGCTTTGTGCATGAGTGGGGCCTCTTCAAAGCAGAAGATGCAATTTTGAAATTACAAAACCGGATAGGTTTGGTAACTGAAGAATTGTTTTGTTTTGTTTTTTTTTTTTTTTTGCTGGCATCCACCCAGGGGCTTGATCCTACCTCTGTTGAAGTTGTGACAAAGCTCCTGATGATTTCAAGGTACCAAAACCTTTTGGGTTTTATTAGTTCAAGTACAGACTGGAAAACGATTTTTTACATTTCACCACTTTATATCTGTACTTGAGAGGGAGTGATCGTCACAAAGTGGTGTGGGCTGTCAGTTTTGTGTTAGAAAGGGCATTTAGCTGGTGATGAAAGGCCAGATTAAGGTAAGAGTTCGTGACGGGCATTGTGGGGAGATGTGAGCAGGGCGGGAGGGAAGCTGTGCCAGCAGCCACACCCTTGGCAAAGGGCGTGGTGAGAGCTGCAAAAGGCCGGTGGGGATCAGGGGTGGTGCAGTGTGTGCCCGAGCTGAGAGGGCACGGGGGAGGTGAGACGGCTGCGGGGATGTGGGAGGGTGGGAGATGGGGGAATTGCAGGGATGGGATGGTTGGAGAGTGAGAGATGGGATGGTGAGATGGCTGGGAGTGAGAGGTGTGGGATGGTGGGAGGGATGGGAAGGTGAGAAGTGAGGTGGCTGCAAGGATGGGATGGGATGGGATGGGGTGGGATGGGATGGGATGGGATCCATGGGATGGGATGGGATGGCTGGAGGTGGGAGATGAGGGATGGGATGCTGCGAAGTGGGATGGTTGCAGGGTGGGAGATGGGTTGTGAGAGGTAAGATAGTTGGAGAGGTGGGATGGTGGGAAATGGGATGTTTGGAGGGTTGAGATGGTTGAAGTGTGGGATTGCTGAAGGTGAGGGATGGCTGGAAGCTGGAGGTGTGACGGTTCTGGGCTGTGGTGTGGTGTGAGGGATGGCTGGAATTCGGAGGAGTGATGGTTCGGGGGTGGGGGGTGGCTGGATATGTAGGATTGCTGGAATTCGGAGGTGTGACGG
>VXBU01015246.1:3062544-3074549 GCA_013400315.1 Bombycilla garrulus
GAGGGGACGATGGAGGCGCGCAGGGCCCGCCGGCCCCGCGGCCCTCACAGCCCTCACAGCCCTCACAGCGCCCGGCACCGCCAGCACCGCCTGCAGCGCCGCGGGGCCCGGCCCTGAGCCACGCCGTGAGTCGGGGAGCCGTGCGGGGCAACGCGGCCGGCCCTCGGGGGAGAGCGGAGCGGGTGTCCCCGGTGCGCGTGTGTGTCCCCGGTGCGCGTGTGTGTCCCCAGTTGCGCGTGTTTGTGTGTGTGTCCGCGGTGCGTGTCCCTCTGTCCCCTCCGGTGCGTGTCTCTCTTTCCCCACAATGCCCGTCCCCGGCGCGTGTCCCTGTGTGCTCTGCCCGGTCCCTGTCCCCGCCAGGGCCACCGTCCCAGTGCCCGCATTCCCACATGGCGCTCCTTCCAGGGGATCCAGGTGGCAGCCCCGGGCCCGTGACACTTCCCGCAGGGATGGAGGTGGAGCCAGCCCCCAGGGATGGAGATGGGGCCGGTGACACTTCCCTCAGGAGTGGAGATGGGGTCGGGGACACTTCCCTCGGGGATGGAGATGGGGCCAGCCCTCAGGGATGGATATGAGGCCGGTGGCACTTCTCCCAGGGATAGAGATGGGGCCAGCCCCGGGCCAGTGACACTTCCCCCAGGGATGGATATGGGGCCAGCCCCGCTGTTCGCCCCCCTCACGGTCCCGGTCCCGCCCGTGTCGGGGTTCCGGAGAGCGAGGGTTAACAGAGGGACTCGAGGGTTAACAGAGGGACTCGAGGGTTAACAGAGGGACTCGTTTTGCCCGGGCCGTGCACACGTGATGGTCACACCGCCTGGTTTTTGGTGCAAATAGCATTAGGATGTGTAATCAAAACCTAAAATTGTGACTGCTGTCAGACTGCTGGGTTTTGGTTTTCTGCAGGCACGCTGGAAGTTCTAAACTAAAGCAAGCTTTGTCCTTCTGGTGAAGTTGTTCCTTTGCTGTGTTTGTGAGAGGGGGTTTAGCGCCTTCGGGATGGAGTCATAGGCATGTAAGCTCTGCTGGAGTGCTTTATTCAGCAAAATACAACAAAAGAAAGCTCCACAGAGCAGAGTGAGCAGGCACACAGTGCTCTGTAGCAGTGGGATAAGAGGTACAGCTTTGGATAGAACACTCTTGTGCCCCAAGAGAAAGTCGATAATAAAGTACAAAATGAGTTTTAAATTGCTGATATAATTTCTAAGAAGTCAGTACAAATGCTGCAGCCTTGGAGGGGAGTTAAAGCACTGTGAGGGTTTTGTCAGGATGGACCCTGCAGTAATCCTTTAGGATGATTTAGGGCAGGGAATTTAACAGGGAAAGTTTGTTACGAAAGAACAGCTTACAGGCATGGTCGTTATAAGATAAAATTAAATCCCTTGGTGGTTTGCAGCCTTGCAGCTCCTTTGGGGGATGTCACGGGGTTGTGTAAAGGTGGTTTGATGAAACCCTTGGGAAGTTCTGGGTCAGGGAAGCATTCAGTGGTGATAGAAATGGGAAACAACAATAAAACTGGGGTTGGACACATATGAGAGGTGATTCACCTGGCTGCTGTGTCACCATCACAAATATTTATTGTTAGATGTTGCCACTTTCTCAGCTGGCCTTCCTTCTGCAGTGCTGGACATTTACATCCTTGTTTCTCTCGTGTTGTTTTTATTTTGGACATGATTGAAAACAGAGCAGCCTTTTCATCAGTTTGTTGCCATGTGCTTAAAAGTTTTTTGGATCCAGTCCTGGAAGCTGTTCAGTGGCAGTTTTGTCTTATGTCAAGTCTGCTTATTCAATAAAGGTCTTGTGAGGGAATGTTAATTAAACAGTACATGGTGTAAGCTGTAGTTAAAACATCCTGAATTGGAAAGTATTACATGGAGGGAATATCAAGTTCTTAGGCTGTATTTAGTAGGTCTGTGCACTTCTTACTTCCAGTTTTGTGCTAATCTGATTTTCTTTACTGTCAGCATCTGTCAGATGAACATTCTTCAGTCAGAGTCACATGGAAACACATCTTGCTTATTACATAAATTATTGTTCCCTTCCTCCCTTGCTCAACTAAGGGGTACGAAAATTATATTTTGAGCTATATTTTTAGCTCAAATTATCTAAAAATAGAGGTATATTTTGCTAATCTTAGCAAGCCTGTTGCAATGGCCATTTCTCAAGCTGGGTCACAGGTGAGACAGCAATGAGTAACCCCCAGTTAAACATTGATACCTTCCAAGGGCAGGATGTTATAAATCATTAATGGCTGGCAGTAATTGCACCTCTTTGTGGTGATGCTGTCCTGGGGTAAGCCTAAGCTACAGCAGGAGCAAAAGCACTTTCTAATTTGATTAGGTGGTGGTGCTGTCTAATTTAGTAACGAGTCTAAAATTACAGCTGCGTTTTGTGGATGGTTTTGTTGTCTGCAGGTTGGGGTTCTGGTGAAATGATGGGGTTTGCCATTCTCTGGGGACTTTCCCCCCTCGCTGTGTGATGATTTCCCTGATGATTTCCCAGAGCCACAGTCCATTTTCATGCTTGCACCAATGTTCAGTTCCTATCTCTGCAGGATGAGGTGGGAATTCATCCAAAGTGATGAAATATTGGAAAAAAAATCTGCAAGTTTTTACTGAACCAACTTTTTCCCCCCTGTGTTGGAATCAACTTGAGGAATGTGCTGTTCCTCTGGGCTGCACTCACTTGGATACTGTTTGTTTATGGTTTAGTGTTTGTTCCTATTTTTATTCTAATAAGACTTCTCTACTCCCTTCAAGAAATGAGGAGAACTTGCCCACAGGATCTCTAGAACTTCTTCAGTTGTTTCAAGTTTGGGTTTTGTTTTGGAGTTGTTTTTTACTTTAGCAAAGCTGTGCTCTAACCAGCTGTTTATCATTCATTTGTTCCTGGAACTGAAATGCAGCACATTTGTCCGTATTTTGTCCTGTTTGTTTTGGACTGTCTCCCCACTTTGTCAAAAATGAATTGAGGGCTTAGGTATTGTCCTCCAGCTTGTTTTTATCTCTTCTCAGCTTGCTATTAACCTCTTTTTCTTCAAAAGCTGAGGTTTATTAAGTTTATTTCTGTTGCGTTATCTGACAGGGTTTTTGTTTGTTTGTTTTTCTCTTAGAGTATTGTATTTTATCTCTTTATTATCACCTCATAGGAAACTTTATAGCTTCTCCTGAACCTTGACTACTTGGCACATATTTAAAGCTTTTATTTCTTTTCAGTATCTAAAAGGAAATAATTTTATCTCTTACGTAACTGAAGACTTGGATCTGTGCTGGTCTTGAGACAACTTTGTACTGAGCCTCTTCTCAGTCTGGGAACACAGTGGTGACTTTTTTAATTCCAGGAACTTCTGATTACCTTGACGAACTTTCCAGATTCTTTGGAGAGGCCTTTATCAGTGTGTGTGAACTCAGTGTTTAGTGTGACACACTCCTCCAGATTTTCTTGCAGGGACTTTAAAGCACTTTAATTGCTGAAAAACAATTCTGAAAACCACTGTGGGAAAGCTCCACCTTGGTCAGCAGCGCTGAGCACAGAGCAGGAGCTGCAGAAAGCAGGGAGAGAGCTCAGAGCTCCATCTCATCTGGACAATTCCAGGAGTTTCTTGATGTTAGGCACAACCCCAAGAATTTTTTGATGTTCAGCATGTTATCCACTGAGAGCAGAGGGATTGTGTTAGCAAAGCTTTCCTTTGAGCCAGCTGAAAGCGTAACTGGGATTTGCCGCAAAGCTCCGTTACCTTTGCGGACGCTGAGATTTTGCCTCTCTCCCTTCACCACAGGGATTGAATTTCTCTCTGGCTGAGGTTGCCTCAGCTGCAGCATGGAGATGAGTCGGGAGAAGCTGTGTGCCAGCAAGGCTGATGGCAGCTCAGACTCTGCCTACCACTGCTCGGCGTGTCACGGCGGTGAGGAGTGGGGCAGCACGAGCCGGGGCCGAGCCAAGTCCCGCAGTTTGTCGGCTTCACCAGCCCTTGGAAGCACCAAAGAGTTCAGGTGAGGCCCCCCTGCTTCTTCCCCTTGTTGCTAAAATGCGTGAAGTTAACTAGATTTTAATGTTTTTTTAATATGGCCACGAGGGATTCTTGAAGTGCGCTTCGCAAGGTTCAGAATGAGGGCACAGGGTTGAAGGTGGAGTGTTGAGAGCAGACTCGGAATCAAAATCTCATGGCTTGTCAAAACAGGTGTCTGCAGAGCTCACAGTCTCCAAGAGATAGTCAGTCAACAGTGGAGACAGTTCTTCAAGCTTTTACAAAACTCAAGCCACAGCTTTAGTGTTAAAAACCTGTGTGAAGCAGCAAAAGGTGAATTTGTGTTTGCAGATGGTTTCGGAGCAGTGAGAAGCACCCGTGCTTTTTTTGGAACCAAATTTCTGCTCTCATTGCAAGGCTCCTGTCATGTGGACAGGGTGTGGGTAGAACTTTTGATTTAGTGCTCTTTGGACCTGCTGTAAATATTGAACAGTGGGCGGGGCAGCACCAGGCCTTCATCTTGTGGGGAAGCACGGCAGGACTTCACCTTCCTGGTGCTGTGGCCGTCCCTAAAACATGGGCAGGTGCACAAGAGAGCTGCTCAGTAGATGGAATTCCTGTCTAGAGCTCCTGCTTTGCTGGTAGGAATGTTCTTGGGAAGGCAAGAGCACCCACGGGTGAGGCTGAAGAGCACAGGGGCAGCTTTGGGGTGGAGGGAGGCAAACTAACAGCCTTGAGAGGTTGGGAAAACAACTGCTCTGTGTTTGTAGTTCAGCATATTTGATGAACAACTGCTCTGTGTTTGTAGTTCAGCACATTTGATGCTTCTGGGAAGTGTTTTCTGAGGGCTGTGCTCTGTTGTAGCTCTGGTGATGTGTGTATGGTCGATATGGAAGAGTTGATATTTAAATTGTGCTGTAAAACTGGTGGTTTTCATTTCTCTACTCAAACCTTTCAGTCAATCTGCATAGAAGACCACGTGGTGTAGATTTTTGTGTATTATTTTCTAGCTCAACAGCTGCTTTTTCAGCCAGAAGTGCTGTGTCTGATGTGGGTTTGAATCAGGATAATTGCTTCCTTCATTAGGATGCTCTGCAGTCATTCACTGGCTGTCCTCACTTCAGAGCTGAATTGTCTCAAGGCATTTTGCAGGCTCTCAGGAAGTGCTGCTCTCAGGTGCCCAGCTGCTGGCAGCTGAGCAGCACATTTCCCTAAAAGATGCAAAATTTTCTCTAAAAGATGTAAAATTTCCAGGGCATTGCTGTTCCTTCTTAGCAAAGGCAGCCTGACTGCAAATAACTGGAAATTCTGTTCACTCAAGCACTTTATTGAGCATTAATAAAACCAAGTGAAATCTCAGGGAAAGATCACACCAGTTATTAATTAGGGCTTGCAGAGGAAACTTTTGGAACGTCATGAAGGTCAGATGTGGATGTTTAATGCCTCACATGAGCACAGAATTTGGCTAATTATCAAATAATGACCTATGCTGGGTGAAGGCAGAAATTACAGTTATCTGGGAGAAGCTGGAGTGGAGCAAGAAGTGGGAGATGATGCTGCCAGGCTGTTATTTAACCATCTTAATGCCAGGGGTAATTGTTCACAAATAGAGACTTATCACCCTTTGCCCATATTGACACACATATTAATCTCTTGTCATGTAAGTCCTTGCTCATTTTTCTGTTTAATATAAATAAAGTAAACTTTAGAAAACACTTAGTAATGCTCTTATCTGACTTGGTCAGTCATGGCTGGACTTAGAGATGGAGAAGAAATTATTCTGGTTTAGTTATTGGAATTCAAACCTTAGACTGGCATATTTTGTTAGGCAAGGAACAGATAGGATGTTGCTGTTGTTTCTTCATTATGTGTTTAACCTGTGATCTGGTTTTGATTTTGATTAGATTTGTGAGGGTTTTTTTAGCTTGGCAGTGAGTCATCAGGCTGGTCTGAGCTACTTTGTAACACACAATAGAAGGCCCTGCAGTGATGATTGTTACAGGCAAGATGTGATTGAATTAAGCCCAGGAAAGAAATGTTTCTCCCTTGTTTAGAATGGCATCATTCTAATCACAGTCACATAATGCTTCAACAGTTCCATGGCTTGAGCAAGTTCTGCTCCCACTTCCAGCTTTGCTGGAGGAGTTTGGGAGGGAGGTGAGGCAGAAGAGTTCTGACTTTCTCCAGATAATCTCATCCTAGAGCCAGAAATAACCCTGTGTCCTGGTGGGATTCAGTTTGGAGGATAAATGACACCTCAGAGCCCCTTAATTTGAAGACAAAGATTTTATGAGAGAAATAAATGGGGGGGGGAAATAGGAATTTCTTTTCAGCCTGTTCAGTATTGCAGCCTGATATTGCAGATACAAATCTCCATATGCCTTAGAGTTGAAGAATTTTTGTTTGATTCATTTATTAAGGTGATTAAATGACCAAGACACACATCACTGTGACTTGACCATACCAAAAACATCTGGAGATGTTGGAGAGCTCCTTGTAAATGCTTGGGAAACCCAGTGTCTGTACATTACTGCCCTCAGTGAGGGGGAGACACTAAAACACTCCCTGAGCTGTTTTTAGCTGTATTTATACCAAATTCAACCATTCTAAAAAATGTGCTTTTAGCTAAGATACAGTGCTTTGAGAAACACAGACCAGAAGTGTTGTTCTCATGCCTGCAGCAGTGGAACTGCTGTCATTTAGGAACTGCTGCAGGCCCTGGAAATGTGAGAGCTGATCTGTAAAACTGCCCTGCCTCGGAAGCACTCCTGGAGCTTTAGGAAATGCCCTTTGCCCTGGATTGCTTTGGTGCAGCTGAGTCAAAGGAGGCTTTGGTTTTTGAGGCAGCCAGAGCCAGTTTGTCACCACATCTCTCTGGTTCTTTTCTGTGCCTTCAGGAGAACACGCTCCTTGCATGGACCATGCCCAGTGACCACGTTTGGACCAAAGGCCTGCATGCTGCAGAATCCCAAAACGATTATGTGAGTACCCATCCCCTCAGTGGCACTGAGCTCCTTCTGTGGCAAAGAAAACCACTTTGCTTCTCCACTGATGGCACTGTGTTCACCCCAACCAGGTGTTTGTGTTTTATCTGCTATTTATAGTTTTTCATGTTGGCTCATTGCCATCCTGGGCCGAGTTGGCATGGTCTGAAATCCATGCTTTGCTGTGTAAAATGGGCAACTCTCATATTTCCAACTCAATAAAAATTCTGGGCACCACAAGGGGAGGAAGAGGAACTGTTCTGTGTGCTGTGAAATCTGAGAGAAGCCTTCTCCCTCCCTTGGTGATGATGTTTGAATTTGTACTTTGTATTTTTGTGTTTGGTCTCTGGCACTTTCAGCTACAGCAAGTTTGCTTTTAGGCTGTTGATAAATGTGGAAATAAGGGCTGCTTTCTGCTCAGTGGGCAAACAAACATCTTAATTTTGTAATTTGGGTGGCATGTGGTGTTGCTTTCTGCACCAGGTGTTGTATATTTAATAAACAGGGCCTTGCCTTGGCCAGGTGAGGAATTTCAGGGTTTAACCAAGGTAGTGGTCCCTGGTTTTGGGGGACCATGGCACAGAAAAGCTGTGGCTGCGCCACGTGGAAATGTCCAAGAGCAGCTTGAATGTGGCTTGGAGCCACCTGAGATACTGGAAACTAGGACTGGATGAGCTTTGAGGCCCTTCCAACCCAAACCATCCCATGAACTTTTGCCCCTTTAAGGAAATTTTATTTCATTGCTCTTCCATCCCGCAATCAATATTCATTTGCCTAAATCTCAATCTCTGCAGCCTGTAACCTTCTCGATGATCCCCAACCCTTTCCTGGGAAAGTTTATCACAAATCCCTCCCTTTGGCAGCTCAGAGCTTCCTCATTCTCCCCTGGTGCTGTAAAGAGCCCCGAGGTGCTGCACATTAACCCACAATTGCTCCTCCCAGGGGCTGGCCCTGCCCAGGGATATAAGGACAGGGACAGGACTGAGCCAGGGAAAAGCTTGGGCAGGCAGAGCTGGGAGCAGAGCTGCCCTCAGGCTGCTGAAGGAGTGTTTGAAAAGCAAATTGTAAATTACTTTTACTGCACACGAGGTTTTGTGGGTTTTAAAAACAAGCAAAACCTTGGTGGTGTTTTGTTTTGGTTTTTTTTCTCCTCTGCTGTGAGTAGTTTTGTTAAGCTCTACTCACTGGAGGGATTATTTTTTAGAAATAGTTTCAATTTAAATTTAAAAATGTAGATAAATTATTTTAAAATCAAAATAATTTTTTAATCATATTTTTTATGTGCAGGCTTAAGTTAGGGAAGGTTGGGTGTCTCAGTACAGCAGCTCTAGAACTTGCAAAGCTGTTTTTTGATGAGCAGATGAATTGAATGAATACTCATCGAAAAAAACGATCAGGGTTTGTGCTCTTGAGAGAAAAATCAAATATCTGTTTATTTTTCTTGGAATGGGATTTTCTTCATGAAATCTTGCCTGGAAGATCTGGATTACAAATTTTACACTGGAGTTTTTTTTTTTGTAAAGCCTCACAGCTTTTTATGGAAACTGACTGAAATCTTCAAGAGAAGAAAAAACCTATTTTTTAGGGAAAAATGTATTCTTCTGAGGCTGCAGTTATTAATAAGTGATAAAAGCCTCAGCCTTTTATTTTCTTTGGAGCTGTTGCATTTGCCTGAGCCCTGGAAAGAAACATGAAGATCTTAAAGCAAGTTATGAATAACTTTTCATTCAGTAGAACTGCGTGGAATGGGTGAGTACAGCTGAAACAGGCAGGCTGGTTTTTGTTTGAATAAAGTTGGTGCCAGTTCTGGGTTTATTCAGTGCTGCAATTCCTAATTCTTATCAACATTATTGATATCAGAGCCCTGCCTTAACCTTTAGTTTCTGCTCTGTTTGTGTCTGAAATGCGAGCACTGAAATCAAATGAGTTTTAAATTTACATTAAACTGCTTGACTTAGGGTATTGGATGGGGAAAAATTCTGCTGGGACTTTTTGAGATGCTCAAATTGAGTGTTCCTCCTTTGAGTCAGCACTAGAACAAGAGGAAAGCAGCTCTGTGGTGTCAGTCAGCTGAGGAACGTGGTCTGTAAACTTCTGTGGTGCTTCTGTTCAGGTCCCTGTGGGCACATGTCATTGACAGGGCAGCAGGGACCAGGATTATTGATTCTGGATTGTCACCTGCACATGGTAAAACACAATGTGAATTATTGCCTTTTACCTGAGAGCCACCACTGCAATGTGAATTATTGCCTCAGAGCCACCACTGCAATGTGAATTATTGCCTTTTCCTCAGAACCACCACTGCAATGTGAATTATTGCCTTTTCCTCAGAACCATCACTGCAATGTGAATTATTGCCTTTCCCTGCCTGGTGTGCAGGGCTGTGTGCTGTCCATACTGCAGGATGTGTTTTTACACCTTCAGGAAGGTGTCAGACCTCAATGTGGTGATGTTTGGGGTTTTTTTTGTCCCCCAGGCACATTCAGGATCCAGCAAGCCAGCGGTTGACATGGAACAAACCTCCCAAGAGTGTCCTTGTGATTAAGAAGATCCGTGATGCCAGTCTGCTGCAGCCCTTCAAAGAGCTCTGTGTGTACCTCACTGAGGTGAGAAAATATTCAATTACACCTCAGCTATCTCAAATTGCTGATTCTGTGCAGAATTTATGCAAAAAAATCTTTATAACCACTGCCACTGCAACAAATTCGTTCTGCCACTGTGCTGAAATTCATTGCAGAAGTTAAGATCAGTATGAAGCTTAAAACTAAAATTATTCAAGTAAGAACTTCCATTCTATTTGCAGTTCTGAATTACAGGAATGAGATATAAAAACCTTAAAGCTGTAAGCCTTGAGCAAAACCACCAAAGTTGCTGTATCATGTACTCTATATGCCAAGCTTTAATTTATTAAATGACCTCTGCATGCTGCAAAATTCTCATTAGGATCAGACCACACATTAAAAACACCCAGCAGATGCAGAACACTACTGTAAATATTATTTCTATATTTCTTTATTATTATTTGTATGTCTTAAATGAATGAGAATGATGGAGATAGTCAAGTGTGTTGTTAGGAGGACCCTCACAAGTTTATTTTCTCTCTCTTCAGGAGAACAATATGATAGTGTATGTAGAAAAAAAAGTATTGGAAGACCCTGCTATAGCTAATGATGAGAATTTTGGACCAGTGAAGAAGAAATTTTGCACCTTCAGAGAAGGTATGAAATGGTTTCTTGAAAGGACAGTTGGAATGTATATTTTTTATATTTGTGAGGGAATGTTTGCGTGCTGCAAATTGTAATTTTTCTTCCTATTTTTTGTTAGTAAATTAAGGTTGTGGATACAATTTAATTCAAAACTTTTTATTTCAAAGAATGTTTTCAATTTGATTTGCTCCTAGACTATGATGATATCTCCAATCAGATAGACTTTATCATATGCCTGGGAGGAGATGGGACCTTACTTTATGCTTCTTCACTTTTCCAGGTTGGTTCTGATGGGAAACAAAACCCATCAACCTTTTCTTTTAGTAGTATTTAAAAGTGCTTTATTCCCCCCTTCGTTGCTGAGTTCAGCATTTGTCTTTTGTTCTTCACTCCCTCATTTTTACCTTTTGAAAAGAATGTCAAATGTGTTGATTTTTTTTATTAAGCACAATTGAAGTTTCATCAATAGTCACAATATTTACAGGCAAATTGTTGATGTGTGGATTGCTTTGACTGAGTAGCTTTAAACTTCTTTTCTTTATTGATAGGGTAGTGTACCTCCAGTTATGGCTTTTCATCTGGGATCCCTTGGATTTCTTACTCCATTTAATTTTGAGAATTTTCAGTCCCAAGTCACTCAGGTTATAGAAGGTAAATTTAAGGGGATGAGGTGTGGGGTTTGTTTGTGACTTATTTCTTAATCAACTCTTTTAGGTTGGCCCTTAAGATTGGGAATTTGAGAAATGCATCTAGAATTATCAGAAATGCATCTAGAATTATCAGAAATGCATCTAGAATTATCAGAAATGTATCTAGAATTACCAGACTTTTGCATTGCATTGACCCATATAGTGCTGCTCTGTGTACTGCTCTGTAAAGGAAAAGGGCTAAGAAATAATTTAATGGAGTAAATAAGTGTAAGATAATGTAGAATTTATGTTAAATGGCAACTAAACATAGAAATAAAGTGCAGTGTTTAAATATTGAGAAGTCAGGCAAATAAAATAATTGAGGAAATAAATTCTTTGTGTTTTCAATACGAGTTTGAGTTGCATCCAAAGTAGATTCCTGAAAAAAAACCTCTCACTAGAATGTTATCTTTTAATACATATTTCCAATACTTTCATTTTCTTTAAGCTTATTTTTTGTCTTACTGAAGATCACATGAACCCAACAATGTTTTCCCATTGAGAAAAGTGAGAGGGGACTGGGGAGGAAATTTAACTTTCATTTTTGCTCAGTGCTGCTAAAAATCAGTTTTGAGCTTCAGCCAAGTGCAGCCAATTCTGTTGTGAATGAAAATGGGGATGCTGAAAGCTCAGGAATAGCTGGGTGACATTTCCCAGAGGGTGTTGGTCACTGCTGGCTTGTTTCCTGTGCCAGAGCTGATTTTGTGTCTCCTGTGCAGGAAATGCAGCTCTCGTGCTCCGCAGCAGGCTCAAGGTGAAGGTGGTGAAGGAGCACAGGGAGAAAAGCCCAGTGCAGAATGGGATAGAGGAGAATGGAGTCGTGCCTGCCAACCTGGAGAAGGAAGTGGGCAAGCAAATTATGCAATATCAGGTCAGAGGGCAAAACGAGCCAAAAAAACTAATAAATAACCAATATATTGCTTGTAATAAACCAATGTATAACCAGTATATGGTTTGTAATAGAGCAATATAAACCAATATATAACCAATATATAAATATGTTTGTAATAAAGCAATATAAACCAATATGTAACCAATATATAAATATGTTTGTAATAAAGCAATATAAATCAATATGTAACCAATATATAAATATGTTTGTAATAAAGCAATATAAATCAATATATAACCAATATATATATGTTTCTAATAAACCAATATA
>VXBU01015246.1:3074745-3088545 GCA_013400315.1 Bombycilla garrulus
ATTACTTGTAACAAACCCATATATAACCAATATATGGTTTGTAATAGCCAATACAATAATCAATATATAACCAATACAATAACCAATACATAACCAATGTATTGCTTGTAATGAACTTATATATACCAATATGAACATATATATATATATATAGATATATATTTTTGTAATTTGTACTTGTTAGATTTAAAACTCTCCCCCAGCAGTGTGAGGCTGGTCCTTGCTGCTCCAGCTCACGGAGGAACTGCTGCACACATTCCCTTTGTGCAGGCACAAGTGCTTATCTCATTCTTTGCTCTAGGAATCATTTCACAGAATTGTTTAGGCTGGGGAATATCTCCAAGCTTGAGTCCAGCCTTCCTTCTATTTTGAAAACAAAGTAGTAGTTCTAAAGTCAGACACAACAAATACTTTTATAAATGAGAAGAAAAACCAGCTCCTGGGAGTAATTCTTAACCTCTCAAAACTTCAGTTGGCACTCAGTAGGACAGAAGTGTAAAGAGACTTTGACTTGCAGACACCAAATCAGCAGGAATTTTTAGGAGATGTGGAAAACACCTTCTGTTTTTGACATTTATTTCATTGCCAAGGCAGCAGCAGCAGCTGGAGTAACGTTTGGTGTCGTGGCAGGTCCTCAATGAGGTTGTGGTGGATCGTGGCCCTTCCTCCTACCTGTCCAACGTGGATGTGTTCCTGGATGGGCACCTGATAACCACGGTGCAAGGAGATGGTGAGTGCTGCTGGATTTCCTCTCCTGGAAACAGAGCTCCCCTTCCCTGCTGACAGAAACACGAGTGTGCACAGAGTGGGTGTGCTCATTCCCACAGCAAAGCTTCAGGTGCTGAGAGATTTTGTTTGTGGGCATGTGAGGGCAAGTAGCTCTTTCTTGGAATATTGTATTTCAGGCTGAGGGTAAGAAATGGCTTTGAAAAGATTGGCCTGGCTATCTGGGATTTGCTGAAGGCAAACATTTCAACTCATGAACAGCAGGAGTTAATCTTTAAAGCTCTTACCCTTAAAGGAAAAAAAAATGAAAGTTGCTATTACAAAATTGTGTAACCTGAGTTTGTGCAACTTGTGAAAGCACGTGGCAGAGTCAGGGGGCAGCTCCTCACTTTGTGAGCAGGGACATCCAAGGGCAGAGGTTCACCTTGCTAGCGTGGGTTTGTGGTGCTCCCACAGCAATCCCTGCCTCACAGCTGGTGGCTTTGTCCTGTTTGTGTCCCCAGGGGTGACACTGGGGTGTGTTGGTGTGTCCCACAGCAATCCCTGGTTCAGTACTGATGGCCCTGTCCTGTTTGTGTCCCCAGGGGTGACAGTGTTGGTGTTCCTGGGTCACAGCTGGTGGCCCTGTTTGTGTCCCTGTCCCCAGGGGTGACACTGGGATGTGCTGGTGTCCCCCAGAGCAATCCCTGGTTGTTAATGCTGCTGTCCCTGTCCTTTTCTGTCCCCAGGTGTGACAGTGGGTGACAGTGTTGGTGTCCCTGGTCAGTGCTGCAGTCCCTGTTTGTGTCCCTGTCCCCAGGGGTGACAGTGGGTGACAATGTTGGTGTCCCTGGTCATAAACCCTGCTGTCCCTGTCCCTTTCTGTCCCCAGGAGTGACAGTGTTGGTATCTCTGGTCATTAACCCTGCTGTCCCTGTCCCTTTCTGTCCCCAGGGGTGACAATGTTGGTATCTCTGGTCATTAACCCTGCTGTCCCTGTCCTCAGGAGTGACAATGTTGGTATCCCTGTTGTTAACCCTGCTGTCCCTGTCCCTTTCTGTCCCCAGGGGTGACAGTGGGTGACAATGTTGGTATCCCTGGTCGTTAACCCTGCTGTCCCTGTCCCTTTCTGTCCCCAGGGGTGACAATGTTGGTATCCCTGTTGTTAACCCTGCTGTCCTTGTCCCTTTCTGTCCCCAGGGGTGACAGTGGGTGACAATGTTGGTATCTCTGGTCGTTAACCCTGCTGTCCCTGTCCCCAGGGGTGACAATGTTGGTGTCCTGTTGTTAACCCTCCTGTCCCTGTCCCTTTCTGTCCCCAGGAGTGATCGTGTCCACGCCCACGGGCAGCACCGCGTACGCCGCCGCGGCCGGAGCGTCCATGATCCATCCCAACGTTCCGGCCATCATGATCACCCCCATCTGCCCCCACTCGCTGTCCTTCAGACCCATTGTGGTTCCTGCTGGAGTGGAGCTCAAGGTTGGGCCTCATTTGGTTTCTTTTTGTGGATTCTCAGTTTGTGGAGTGGCCACAGGAGGGTGGGAGGAGCCGTGTGGCTCCTGCGTCCCCTCACTTGGAGCAGGAGCAGACCGAGTCTGCCTCAAGAACGTGCCTTTCTTTAAAAGAATGTGCCTTTCTTTAGAAGAATTTACCCACCACTGGAATATTTAACACTTTTTCTACTGGATTGTAGCTCTGTAGCATTCTACAAAATGGGAATTCCTACGTTTGCATGCTGAAAAATGTTTTACAATCTTGGCTGAAGTGCCTGTAAATGATCAGTGCTGAAGGGAATCAAAAATTCTCCTTTCATGCAGGAATATTGAAGATCTGAAGTATATACTGGTACCATTATCTGCAATTCAGTATTTAGCTTTTGTTCATGTTGTATTGCAGAAAAAAGCACATTTCAATATAAACTAGACTTGATTAATGGGTGTTTTCGACAAATACCCTTGTGCAAGGAAGGAGCCCTTTCTCCTTTTGTTTCCAGCCTGCTGAAGTGGGAAGGAGCTGATTGGGAAGGGCTCCTAGGGATGTTAGAGGATTAGCACTGAGAAATGAGTGTTTTCTTCCTGTTTTACTACATAAATTCAGTGTTTATTCATTGCACTGCTCTCAGCCCACACTTTGGTATCAGTGGGTGTTACTGGCCAGTGGTAGTTAATTCTTTTAATAGGAATGTCATTTAAATAGGAGACAAACTTCTTAAATTTGACAGCTTTGGGTTCATTATGTATTAAAATCTATTTTTCTGGATCGACCTTTTAATTTTCCTTGAAAGAAAAGCTCAGTCAGCTCCTGTAACTGAATTAAAGCATGGACTGGCTGGGACTGGAAGGTCAGTGTGGGTTATGACCTTGTGCTTATAAAAATGGGATTTTCTGCACGTAGAAAAAATACATTTATAAACAAAAAGTAAAGCTTTGGAGCTTGAGTGGTGTTACTGCACTGCTGCCATGGACAGCTGAGGAATTCCAGTGCAGGTGTGGAGTTCCAGAGGCAGCTCTGCACTCAGAGGGAGGATGGAGGAGGTGTTTGTTCCTTGCTCTTGAGTTCTGGACCTGAGGTTCAGCTGGTTGCTGTTTTTCAGATTATGCTCTCCCCAGATGCCAGGAACACGGCGTGGGTTTCGTTTGATGGAAGGAAGAGGCAGGAAATATGCCATGGAGACAGGTCAGAGCTTTTATTCTGATTGTATTATCTCTAAGTATAGAAAACCCTGATTCATGCAGCTCCCTCGTTCTCTAACATCTGCCAAAAGGGTTTTTGGCACTGAAGGAAGAAGCTTTTATAAACCCTAACACCTCCTAGAGCACAAACTGCACTAAAAGGATTTAATTTCTAACTTGAGTTCTTTAGATCTTCCCATAAAAGCAAGTGAAATGTTCAGACTCTGTAAACATTGCATGCTTGGCAAGGAAGATGGGCATATCTTTAGAAAACTCTCTGTAAATTTTAACTTCAAGATAAATCTTAGGAATTCTGAAAGATTAAAAAAAACCAATAGGAGCTGCAGGTGCTGGAAAACTCCACGTGGATTAAACTGGGTTAACTGGGATTCAATTCCTGTGGTCTTGGGTGAGCAGAAGGGTGTAAAATCCTCAGTTTTGTGCTCAGTTTGTGCTGGAGAAGGTGGCTGAAGGCAGCTCTGGGAAGGAGATTTGTAAATTTGTTATTCAGGATGCCCTTTTTCCTCTTGGCCCACACAAGTTGTCATGGAGGAAAACGTGCAGCTGGTCTAAGCCTCCATCCTGAACAGCTTTTATTTCCTGTGATCATCTCTAGAGGAGTTCAGGAGCCCAGTAAAGATTGAAACACAAGGTTTGGCCCTTAGTTACACTCTGGAGTCCTCGGGCTTTTGCTTCAAACTTGAAACCAGGAGGCCAAGGTGGTGCCTTGGGTTTCCCTTGTCCCTGTGTGGGTGATGCCAGAGGCTGCAGGTGCCAGGGAGGGGCTCACAGCTGTGGCACAGGAAGTGTCCCCAGAGCTCTGCTCATTATTCCAGCCCAGTTCTGACCAAAAGTGGCTTTGAAATGTGTTTATTGCATTGTCACGATGTCAGAAGGAGCTGTTTGAGTGGAACTTGTAAAACTGCTCCTCGTGCTCCTGTCTGAGATTGTGGAGAGTGAGCTGGAAATGCTGTGAGCTGGAAATGCTGTGAGCTGGAAATGCTGTGCTGGGCTGGCTGAGGCTGACAGCTGATTTCTGTCAGGGTTACATGTGTCCTGCTCCTCCTTCACACCAGTGAGGCTGAGGGAGAAGGCGGTTTATTGGTGAGGCTGAGGGAGAAGGTGGTTTTGTTGGTGAAGCTGAGGGAGAAGGCAGTTTATTGGTGAAGCTGAGGGAGAAGGTGGTTTATTGGTGAGGCTGAGGGAGAAGGTGTTTTTGGTGAGGCTGAGGGAGAAGGCGGTTTGTTGGTGAAGCTGAGGGAGAAGGTGGTTTATTGGTGAAGCTGAGGGAGAAGGTGGTTTATTGATGAAGCTGAGGGAGAAGGTGATTTTGTTGGTGAGGCTGAGGGAGAAGGTGGTTTGTTGGCGAGGCTGAGGGAGAAGGTGATTTTGTTGGTGAAGCTGAGGGAGAAGGTGATTTTGTTGGTGAAGCTGAGGGAGAAGGTGATTTTGTTGGTGAAGCTGAGGGAGAAGGTGATTTTGTTGGTGAAGCTGATTTATTAACGAGCCCATCAGTGCTCAGCAGAGCCGTGGCTGTGGGTACCAGCACTGAGAGCTGCTCCTGGGCAGTGGATCGGTGCCGTGGGGTGGGGACAGGCTGGCTGTGTCCCACTGCTGCTGGCCCTGCCTCACTGCCCCTGCCCTTGCAGTATCAGCATCACTACCTCGTGTTACCCCCTGCCCTCCATCTGCTTCCGGGACCCCGTGAGCGACTGGTTCGAGAGCCTGGCCGAGTGCCTGCACTGGAACGTGCGCAAGAAGCAGAACAACTTCACCGTGGAGGAGGAATTCTGAGAGCCCCTGGCAGTGCCAGAGCACCCAGCCACGATCCCTCCTCCCCTCTGGGAGCTCTGCGTGCGGCCTCTGCTCCCATGGATGTGGTTTGTGTCCCTGCTGGGGAGGGCTGTGCCGCTTCCTGTCCCCCGGGAGCGGGAGTGGAAGGCTCTGGTGGTTCTGATCCGGTGTGGATTTCCTTCCTCGTGAGCAGCCCGAGTGGATTATTCCTGATCGCCGTCAAAAACCACATCTGCAGATTTGATTGTAACCTCTGACTTACCAGTTCCATGGTAGGCTGAATGTAGCTACACCAGGGACAAGTGGCAGCAGAAAAGTGGCATTAAAATCTTTCGTTTATGAGTCTGTAACTCCATTTAACACTTGGAACAGAAAGGCTCTGAGAGTTTTTCTTTAAAAAAAAAAAAGCTCATCTTTGTTATCTTACATACACCTTGCCCAGAAACTACTTTCTTACTTGCAAGTAAAAAGAAACACCTAAAAAGGATGTTTTTTATTAATAAATGGGATTGGTAATACAAAGTATATATTTTTTATATATACATTTCTCTCTCTGTGCAAGCAGTGGTTGACCCTTGGCTATCAGCACTGTGGAAATGCCCACAAACAGCAGGGATGAGCATTTGTTATCACAGGTTTATTGGTTATTACAGGTTTCTCTGGGTTTGTAGCTGAGCTAATTCAGAGCTCTGCACTTCCTCACGTTGAGAATCATCCATGTGTTGGTTTTTCTTATTATTTTTGTTGGATTCCCTGGGATAAATGGTAGCATTACAGACCATCATGTTTAAAAATAAGTCTCTAAGCATTCAAGAAGAATCTGGACTTCAATTGCTACTGAATTCTAGTTCCACTGTTGTCCTGAAGAAAATATCCTACTCTAGATCCTGAATGCCCTCAACTTCCATGGATACCTTCCAACTCTTGGTGCTGAGTAATCCAGGATGGGATTCTGCACTGGTGGGCTGCAGAAATGAGAGGACACATTCCCAGTGGAGTAGCAACGGTGCCTTCAGCACACTCAAGATATTCTAAGTCTCACATTTACTTTTTTTAAGATGCTTTCAAATGTTTCTAACTTCTCTCTGTACATATTTTATTCTATGTGCTTTTATGAAAGAACAAAAAAGAAAAAATAAACCCCAACCCAACAAAAGAACTGGTTGTGGGGGGGGGAAAAGGGTTTGTACTGTACTTAAACTGCAAAATACAAACCCAAGGATAGTGTTTACATTTATGTTCTCTGTGGTGCAGTCTCTTGAGCATCTTATCCAAACTTCAGCATTTGCAAGTCTTGCTGCATCGCCCACCGAAGGAGGGGACAGGAGGGGTTCAGTGGCAGGACTCTGCCAAGGAATGAATTTCCAGAGCTGGGATTTCCTTGGGAACAGAGTGAGAATCTCTGCTGAACTTTGTCCATGATTGTCTTACGTTGTTTCTGTGGTCCAAAGTGGAAATGGGAAATGGGGTCATTTCCAAACTCTGCCTGAGCTGTTTGTTGTCCCGTGGTGGTTTCAGTCATTTCTCATCCCTTTTGGATGCTGCCCTGGGCTGAGTTCATGAATTGCAGGTGAGAGCACTTTTTCCAGAAAAGAGAAGCAGAACTCTTGGGGAACGATTCAAATCAAATGAGAGAGTGTTCATACAATTTAACTCTTGGTTTGTACATCTTGTAAAATAGAATATTGGCTTGATTTGGTCCAAACCAGATGAATTTTGGAATATCTTGGAGAATATCCAGAGAGCTTTTGGGATTTCTCTTTCACTTGAATCTGCAGTAATTGTTTTATCACTGTTTTGAAGCTGCTTACGGGTTTCCTAAGTGGAGTATTCAGTTATTTGATAACTGGTTACTTTTTGAACTAGAGTGTTGTCAGGCTTTTTGCTTTGAAACTATTTTATTTAAACATGCAATAATTGAGAGAAGGAACAGGGTATGGTGTCTAGAGAAACATGTGGATGAGTGGAGAATGAGCAGTTCTAGGCACACTGGAGAGTGGAAAATCATTTTGCAGAGGTGAAATGATTTATTAGCCTTATCTAGTATTTTTTTAAAGATAACAATATATTCAGCACTTTTTATTTATGCTTTTTATAATAGTAAAGCTATTCTTGACTAAACGGCCGAACTTTTAATTTTCAGAGTGCACAGGTAATGAAATCTGTAATCAAAGTGTTCTGAACTACTATAGATCTACATTAGGGGTTGGCTTGAAATTTCTTCTTTCAATTTTATGACCTGCTGCAATTGCACTGCTGCCTCTGAGGCTGCTGCAGCTTTGCTTGTAGGGAATTCTGCTGGGAAGAGGCATTTTCTACTGAGCCCAGGCACTCAGTGACTTCAGTCCTGCTTCTCCTCCAGAAGCTGCCTTGGTTCTCCCAGCCCAGCTCACAAAGTTTAGCTGAGAGCATCAAATCCCTTTTGTTTTTCCCCCAAGGCTTTTAATCTGCAAACTGCAGCAGAGTGAGGCTGCAGCAGCCCTGGGGTTCTGTTTTGGGCTGTTCCACAAGTGGGGGAGCTGAACCAGAACAAAGAAATGCACCTCACTTTATGGGCAATAAAACCTCATTTTGCTGATGTAGCTTATTCAGAATAACTTGGTTGAACTGTGCTAGAAAATGGGGGTTTGCTGATTAAGAGTTTTATTAAAAGGGTTTGTGAGTCACTGGCACCTACAAATCCTTTCATCTACAAAGGGCCAAAATGGAAGCTGGGAAATTAATTTGGTTTTTTTTTTAGAAGAAAAAAAAGTTATCCTCTGGTAGAAATTGAAGAAGTTGTTACCAACTGTAGTAGGGAATAAAGCAGTGTACTGAATTTTTAAAAGATGAAAAATCCTGTTACATATTGTTAACGCATTGAAAACTTGGTTTTAAATATTGTTGAGAAACAAAATATTTTTCAATCCTTTCAATAAAACCTTTTTGTAAAGTTTTGGATTGGTCAAATTGCCCTTTGACTGGGGAGGGGATGTAAAATTGTGAATTCCCAATCAGTTGCTTGGAATTGTGTGGGGTTTGACACTTCTCATGGGACAGTGGCATCTGTTTTCTGGAAACACACCTGAGGCTTTTTTGAATGTCTGATACCAGGTTTTCCTCAGAAGTCTTAAAATAATTGCTGGATTTGCTGTGCAAGTGGAAACAAATCTTGTGTACAACCAGCTGGGCCACATCAAATACTGTTTTTAAAGATCTTTTCACAGAAACATGAGGAAAGAAATAGGTAAGTCCAGTGTTGGTCAAATAATCTGATAATTTGATATCCAGGAAGTTTAGGATGAAAAATGGGGTTGAAGTGCCTGTGGCATGTTCTGACGAAGTTCTGGCCACTTCTCCCATGGAACTTGAGATTAATGATGACATTTAAGAGTCCTCTGATTTCATAATGAACCTGTAGCTCATTCCAGCAGTTGTGAGGAGATTTTTGTTTGACAAGGAGCTGCCTTTGCAGGTGAAGGAGCTCTTTTCAAGTGCAGTTTTTGTTTGACAAGGCACCTTGTTGAGGGTTTTCCATCCTTCCACGCCTGGCTGGTGCCAAACCCTTTGTTGTGCACGGCCAGAGCACTTTGTGACAGTGACACCTTGGCCATGAATTCACCTTGTTGTGCCCCAGCACAGGCAGAGCAGAGCCTCCCCCTGCTGCCTGGCTGGGCTGAGAGAAGGAAAATGTTTCAGTGGGATGTTTAAATGTTTCACTGAGATGTTTTAATGTTTCATTGGGATGTTTAAATGTTTCCTTCTTTCAGCAACACTCCCTGCTGCCACTGGCACTCGAGATGAAGTCACAGAGGCAGCTGCTGCTGCTATGGCCACACACTGTTAACCTCTTCATGGGCAGCCCAAATAGATTGGATTCAGGTTTTGGAGATCAAGATGGGAAAAATACAAATTTGCAATCAAATTTAGATGGCTAGGATGAGGGGAAAAGAATTACAGCAGTTTTGATAGAATCCTTGTAAATCTCCCTGATAAGCTGTGACAAATTTTTAATTTTAATTGCTTTTTGCAGTGTCCAGCTGTGTGTGAAGTGTAATGGCAATGTCTATCACACCAGTCCCAACCTCCTCCCTATGTGGTTTTGTAAGGGATTTCCCATTGAATTGGTGCTGTTCCATGTAAAATAATTATCCATACATAAACTGTGCTTATACTTTATTAAAAAATAGCCAGTAGTTAAAGGTTCCAGTCAATAAAATACCAAACTTTTAAATTACAATATTAAAGGCTTAATTGTAACAGTCCCCCAGTGTGAAATGGCACCTTGGTTACACTGAGGGAGGGGTGAGCTTACAGGGAGTGTTTTCATGTGTAGCTAGGGTTAAAAAGAAAAAAAATTGAAATATTCTGAAGCCAGAGGAGCCTTAGACAGGGGACACCACTGTCACCAAACCACCAGGGCAGGATCTCAGGAGTAGATCTCAGCTGCTGTATCATACAAGCACAATCCCCTTCTAGGCTCGGGTAAAGAGGGGGATGTGCAAATTTCCTTCATGATGTTTGTGTGTGTGCAGGGAAGAAGCAGTGAAAGGAGCAGCATTCCCCAGTGCCATGCAGCTGTGAACCCCTGTGCTTCCAGAGCAGCAGCAGGAGTGAAGGATGCTTGGTCCTGTCAGCAGGATCAGCTGGGAATTTGCCAAGCACGTTTTGCTTTCTAAGCTCTGTCCCACCTGTGCCACTGTGGTGCCACCTTCCTGAACCTCCTCCGTGTGACAGTGACCCTTTGCTGCCACCCTGAATGCAGGCCCAGCTTCCTGGGGTGGCTTCACTCGGTGAGAGCTGCAGGGGGAGCACGGAGGGCTCAGGAGTCGATCCTTCCATAGGAAGAAAACACTGCAGGAAGAGAGGGAGCTCAGTCAGCAGCACTGCAGGGCCTCAGTGACCCTCGGGGACAGCAGCTGGGCCTTGTGCCACATCAGGGGCTCCCAGCTCCCTTTGTTGTCTCTGTATCATACAGTGGAATAGGAATCTTGCAATTTGCTCACACAGCTGTGGTTTTTTGGACAGCAGCAGCTTCGGGGAAAAGCCCTAAAGAAAAAGTGGGCGGGACATCTGTTCCACCCAACTCCTGAGCTCTGGCAGGCTGCTCATTCTGAGGCTGCAGAACTGCTTGATTGGGGATCTGCCTTTCTTTTTCTTGTGATGATCCCTCAGGATTTTCCTGGCTCTTTCACTGTGGCAGAACAGGTTTCACCCTTCCCAGTGAATTTTGGGTACTTACTTCTCTCCCTCAGCCCCTGCCCGAAGCTGCGGTAGACGTGAACCAGAGCCCAGAACAGAACAGATTTTATTGCCACAGAAATGCAGGAGCCCGTGATGAAAGCAGCCTCCAGGGTGTAAGAATTGCCTTTGCCCCACTCCCTTATCACCTGCAGGAAAAGGGAGAGACAGAAACCATCACCACCACAAAGCCTCCGAGCTGCACCAGGCACCCAAGCACTGAATTTCTGAGAGGAGTCACCAGGGGGTAAGTGGGGGAAATGAAAAAAGGAAAAACCCAAATGATCACTTTGGAACCGTCTCAGTTTTGTGGAGTTAGGATGTACAGGAGTGTGGAAGCCTGCAGAAATGTGAAGCTCCATTTGCTAAATGCATCCCTGGGGCTGTGAGGGGTGAGAAGCACAGGTCACTCTCAGCATTCCAGCCTGGCTTCCCCTTGCCCTCCTGTCACACATCTTGTGGGAGGTGCCCACTGATAAAAGTTTTATCAGCGTTACAGAGCCAGAAATCTGCCCCAAACGAGTTTGTCGGGCTTGCACTGCCCTGTTTTGGCTACAACAGCATGGACAGCTGTGGGTGCTGCCTAAGAAATTCTTTAAAGTACAACTGAGCCCTGGCCAAACGCTCTGGCACCACTTGAGGCTCATTGTGAAGGAGGGGAGGAGTTTTGTATCTTGAGGAGTTTTTTGAGGAGTTTTGTATCTTAAACAAAATTTTTTTCATCCTTCCCTCATCATTCTTTGCAGGGACTTCCAGAGCCTCTCCCTGTGATGGGTTCAAGAGAAACTTGACTTGGTCCCTGTGCTGAGAAGCTGATCCTGGAGGGGCAGGATGAGCAGGAGCTGCAGGGAGGGGATGAGCAGCACCTCTGGGCCCTGAGGAGGAAGAGCAGAGAGCCCCAGCCTCACTCCCCTTACCGTGTAGAGCAGGTAGATGAGATAAACCACCTCAGGCACGTTCTGAATCAGAAACAGCCACACCAGAGGTTTCAGCTCTTTTAAAATCTGCAAAACACGAGATACAGCTTTTAAGTCATTGCTATATTCTCTATGAAAGCTGGGTATTTTTCACAGCATTTCCAGGATTGGTTAAGCTGAGTTCTCAGTTTTAGCTTTGCTCTCCACCTGTTTGGTTTTTTTTCAGCAGGAAATTTCAGCCTCTGTTTTCTCCTGAGCTGGGCCAGCAGTGAGGATGACCTTTGTCTCTGGGCAAACTCAGATTTTCTCCAGCAGCTGAATGTTTTCACAGGTACCAGACTGAAAACTCTCTGTGACTTTTTCTCCACCTTTCTTTTCACTCCAGAGAAGTGCAATCACTGAGGAGTGAAATGAGGGGAGAAGCAAGAGGATTGAAGTGTCAGGAGAATTTAATTTCCCAATTCACCCTGGGACTTGGGAAAGAAGAAAGGGACTGCAGCAGCCCCTGGCTGGGAGGGCAGGTCTGAGCAAAGGAAGGAAAAGCAGCTGAGTCACTGGGGCTGAGAGCAGTGGCTGTGCCAGGGTCAGGATTGGATTCCATGCATCTGATCAGCACCAGATTCCCCCCAAACCCCAAACTGGTGTGTTTTAAAAGCTCTATTTTAGCAAGGAAAGCCATCAAAACACACAGGGAGCTGTGTTTCAGGTGTCAGTTATTTGTGTGAATGACTAAAGCAAACACACCAGGAGCCTCAAGCAACATCCACCCCTAAAAACCCCTAAACTCCTTCCTGGTAATTAAAAACTCACTTATCTGATGTACTTTGGCCCTGATTCTGCAATCATTCTTGGAACAGAGGTTCAGGGTTTCAGAGGAGGTTCAGTCTAACAGGAGAAATGACATTTCAAGTTCACACAGATCTTTAGGTTAACTTGGAAACTGTCCCTGAGCTTTGAAGGAGATGCCCCAGTAAAGGACCCCTCACCTTTTTGGTGTGATTTCCCAAGGATTTAAGGCCTCACTGTGTCTGTAAAACTGTAATAACTTGGAGGGCTGCTCCCAGTTTCACCCAGCCTTGGCAGAGAGGCAGAAATATTGAAGACAGTGTGATCCTCCAGATTTCACTGAAGTGATCAAGCACTGTGACTAAAACAGTGTCCCTCAGTCAGGATGAGGGGTGTCACATGTGACAAAGTCACTGTCACAAGGACAATGTGACTTTGTTTCACTCCCTGTGCCCAGTTCAGACACAGATTTAGACAAAACCTGGCTTCAATACTGCTGCTGCTGTGCTTTTCTCCACGCTGGCTCCCTTCCCCGAGGCTGTGGGAATCCCTGAGGGTGAGTGCCAGGGGCTGAGTGGCCCTGGTGGCCCCTGCAGCTGGACACTCACTGCAATGATGCCCACGGTGACCTTCAGGCAGCCCCAGACCACGCCCGTGGCTGAGATGATGTTGTGCAGCAGGCTGACCTCGTGCAGGCTGATCAGGAGGATGCACAGGCACAGCTGGGGGAGGAAAACATCAGTGAAATCATTTCTAGAAACCCTGCAGCCCCACCAAAAAAATATCTGCCACAAACTCCCTGCAACAGCAAGCTGGGCACGGGTCTAAAAGCTGAAATTATTCCAGAGAATTCCCTGTGTAACAGCAACAACAAAAACAGGGAGGGCAGGTAAAGCAAAGTAATGCAGCAGGAAATAAGGATGAAGGGTGCTTAGAGAAGTAACAGGCCTTGGGCTCACTTCCCCCAGCTGTAACTTTGTTTTCTATCTCCCTGTCCTGCTGCTCAAGTTCCCCTCTCCCAGCCCAGAATCATTTCCTCAGTGCAGGAGGCAGCTGGAAAGCAGGAGAGGAGAGGGGCAAGAATAACCCTGCTTATTCCAGGAGACCATGGCTGGGCTGGAGCTCCTGGATGCAATTGGGTTTTTTCTAGGGATAAACTGCCCAAAAATAAGCTTCAGTTCTCAATTCTGTGCAGTGATAAAATATTTAATATGTGCAATGATAAAATATATTTAGATTCATTTTTATGGATTTTAGCAACGACCTGGGACTATAACCATGATTAAGATAACATAATAAAGGTAAGAGAGAGCTCTTGAAAAGGAATAATCCAACTCAGCCAGGCCAAGATATCATCAGTAAGAGGGGGAAAAGGGAACTGGGGGCTCTGTACCTGTGCCTGCAGGTCAAAGGTGAGCATGGAGAAGCAGAGGTTGAGCATGAAGTACTGGGCCTGGAGGCTCTCCAGGGCTCCTCCCACCCGGAATGCCATCATGGACTGGCTCTGCATGAGGATCAGGGCACACACCACATCAAAGGAGCCCACCAGCAGGATCAGCACAAAACGGGCCTGGGGGACAGGAGAGAGGAGAGGAGAGGAGAGGATGGATCCCCATAGCCTGAGGGGAGAGGAGAGAGAGGAGAGGATGGATCCCCACAGCCTGAGGGGAGAGAAGAGGAGAGGATGGATCCCCACAGCCTGAGG
>VXBU01015249.1:0-12869 GCA_013400315.1 Bombycilla garrulus
GACTTCTGAAAGCCTTTTGATGCCTTCTTAAATTAGCTATGCACATACAAAGATCTAAAACCAGTTAAAAACTGTGTTGCCTTCAGTCAGAAAGTTAATACTCATCTGAGCTATGCTCCCTACAGAATCCAAACAAAAGTTGCGCTCAATTCTTCTTCTTAATTGCCTATTATGTAAGTCCTTGATTTTTTTACACATCTGAAAGCCCACAAACATGTTTATGGGTTGCTATCTAAAATGCAGTACTGTAACAGTCAAATAGCTCACCATACCATATGCAAAAAGGCCTATCTCTAATAATAAAACCAAGCATGTCATGATAAAGCCCCCTTGTCATACGACCAGACCAACAGAGAACGTGCTAAGCTGTCTGTTCTTTGGAATACAATAGTTTCCATGAACTTCATTTCACCTGTGTTAAACACTATTTACATCAAATAGGTGACAAATGAGCCAATAAGGCATGCTTAACTGAGTTCCTTAAAAAATATCAAGAATAAGGAAGCAAAGCTAACAAATATCTACAAAACTTTAAAATTAAATGTTCAACCTCCCTTTCCTTCAGAAAGAGGGCATGGAAAGAATTGTGTTTAAACAAGGAAAAGTTTTGTGATATTTTCCTTTGAAATATAAATACCATTTAAATCCTTCAGACAAAAGGTAATTTACTTAATGTTGCACATTGTAAATGGTACTGTTTGGAGAACTGCTCCTACTCTCAGTAAGAATGAAACCTCACTACTGCTCTAGCATTCAGTGAAGCAGTAATAAAACCTTCAATATGATATATGATGCATGTCTACCTATCACATTTGTATTAGCATATCTATACATAGCATACTATTAGCATTTTAACGCTACACCAAGTCACTATGTGTCTCAATGAAAGTTTTTATTTTCAGTCTATGACTAAATAATTGGTATTGAAGTCAATGGAATCAGCTTAGATTTGATCAGACCCTGGCCCAAAATTTCTTAGTCTTGGTTATTCTAGTAAAAAAATCTATTCTCAGAAATAAATAGACTGGGAAAAAAAAAACAAAAAAACCAAACACCTTTCACAGGGCTAAATTTAATCAGAAGCATAAATAACATGCCTTAGCTCCTCAACCAAAGATGCATCATTAATGACATGACAGATTAAAGACAAGGATATCACAAAATGTTTTTAAATAATTCAGTCTCCTAATACTGACCCAGCATATTTTCTTTCTGTCAATTCTTGTGCAGAGATAAGTATGTAGTAATTGACAGCCCAAGCCAAAATTAATTTTTAAAATTCTCTTCCTTTCTGCAGTGCACAGCCTCACAAAAGGATATCAGACCTCTGGAAAATAGGAATAATAAGAGCATGCTCAGAGTATGAAAAAATTCTCTTCACAAAATTATGTAGGAGTAATTAATTACCTCAGCAACTGTATGGTGCTGGGAGTAGACAAAACAAGGGACTGTCTTTCTAAAGGGATTTTAGCTTGCATTTGTTTCAATAAATGTGATTCACACTGTATCTGTCCATCTGTAGGATGATGCCCAAAGATGATCTGTGCTTGATGTGCAAATGCTAGGTCTATCATTTGCATGCACAAGTGATATGCAGGGACCCATTTGCACTTACGTATGTAGAAGATGACATTTGAAAAACTGGCTCCTAGAATCATTCCTTCTGTGAATGTTATGCAGCCATCTGTACAAAAATAACAACCAAATACTTTGCCATCAGCAGTGTATTGGCCTTTCAGATAAAACAGGTTGAGAGGGGTTTTTTTTGTGCAAACTTAATTTCAACAGAAAACTGTTTTTCAACTAATTTTTAAACACAACGTTGGTTCTCAACTGAATCCTTTCTACTGTCAACATTGCCAAATTTGATTGATCCAATATATGCTAATGTTCATGTCCTGTTTTCTCCATAGTACTATGATCAAGGATTCTTCAAATATATCCTAGCATCTCAGTGGGGGAAGTGAGGGTCTGTAGCTTATGACCTACTACCTCCATAGCATTTGAGGGAAAAAAGCCCCACCATGTTTCTTTTTCTTTCTCTACTCCAGAAAACATAAAAAATTCAACAAGGAAAAAATTTCTCTCTAGTCCATCCAGTGAATCTGAAAATCCAAACTTGCCCCATAATGGTACATCATTCTTCCAGGTGGGAACTGTCCCAGGACAAAGGTCCTATTCAGAGAAAGCTTTTGGGACAAATTGTCAAAAAGATTTCTTCATGTTTAAATCATGTTAAGCCAGCTGGTCAAACCATATGCAAACTGGTCAGCACTATTTTCAATGAAGCCCGTTGCCACTTGATCAATGGAGTAGATGGACAAAGTGTAAGATAACGAAGCATGAAGGGCAAGACCTCAGGTAATGAGAAGCACATATGGAATCCATAGGTCATACACTATACAAAATGCTTAGTATGTTAAATCTATCAGGAGCTACACAGTTGAGATGCTACAGTATGCCCAGCTATAGACATTAAAATACACATGCTACATGTGAAGATCACATATGACTCACATAACCTAAAACCAGGTGATAGCCAATGGGAGAACCCATAAAAGAGTCATGAAAACAAGCATGTGGCAATATTCCAAAATCTGCTGAAATAGCATACATGCCAGGACATGTGTTCTGCCTTCACACATTGTGCCAGAGAAGTTAATTAAAAGAGTGGAAGTGACTTGTATTCATCATATTACTCTGTGTAAATACTCATTCCATGTTGTCTTTCCTAACTATTTTGTATGAGACCAAGATAATGTGAGCATATGCATATACAGATTGGAGACATGGATAGGATATTTTCAGTGAGGTCTTTCAATCTATCACTGGGAAAAAGAAAAGGCTTTTAAATTTTCCCTTTCTATTTAAAACAATTTTGCTCTCAGCTGTAAACAGTGCTATCTATTGAACCAACCAGAATTTTACCCATGAATCAGAAAAAAAGGCTCAACACAACACCAACCTATTCAGCCTAAGGAAATGTTCCTGCAGAGTGATAGCTTTCAGAGAGAAATGCTGCATTAGACCTTACTTGCAAAACCACTACAGAGAGCCAATGTTCTCTTGGGAGAACAATGTCTATGCTCCCATTAAGAGCAGATATTTAAAATTTGCCAGTTTTCCTCCCTTCTTTCCTTGTCACCTTGCCTGGTTCTTTACAAAGAACAATGAAGCAATGTTGCGGCCAAATATTTTATCTTCGGTCGTGCTTTTATGGTTTGTCCTTGTTCTCCCCCTGAGTTTTGCCCTAATGGTTCTCCCCATGTGTCCCTCACAGTGTCTCCTCCCCTTATTCCAGCCCTTTCCCTATCACCTAAACCCTGCTCCTCTTTCCAGACCCTTCCCTGTCAATCCCCACATGGGCCAATCACTGGGGTGTCCACCCCTCTGGAAATCCCCTAACCCTCGACGTCCCATTGGCTCATATGACCCCTTGCCTCCTCCCCTTATCTCCATTGGTCCCTGTTATATTATGTAAGCCTCTCGCTCCTCCCTTGCTCCACCCCTCTGGATATCCTATTGGTTGCTGTATTATCCCCTCCCCTCGATTTTTGATGGTTTATAACCCCTTGCGCAGCCGTGTTCTGGGCTCTTTTGTCCTGACCCCTTCATGGGTAGTAAACTGCCTTCGGATCCCCAAGACATTTGAGCTTCCTTCCACTTCTTTACCTTCTCCCTGACTGCTGGCCTCCTCTATAGAGCTTAGAGCAGTGGCTGTAAGGTTCTGCTGCTGGCACCCCATCGACTGCAGCTGTTCCCCACACACTCGACATGGCCTTGCTGTAGTGTTCTTGGGAGAATCCAGAGCTAGCCAGGCTCCAGAGGACCGCGTAAAATCGTCCCATTTTGCTAATGCTTTATTCATCCATCCTACTTTCATAGCATTTGATATACTCTTTCTGATCTGGTGAATTATTGTATTTGATGCAAGACAATAATAAATCAGGATCAAGAAGCCAGTGGACCTGGGATTTTCTTCTCTATATACTTAAAAAATGTATATCGGTATATTTGGTCCTGAACTAGCAGTACTAGAAACTATTTAGCAGTACTTTTGTTTTACTACCAGAAATCTTTCTAAGTCAGAATTTAGTGATAAAGGACACCCAAAAGGTGACAGTTTCTATGAAATATATGTGTAAAAATCATTCCCCGCTCTTCAGGCTGTCATCCATTTCCATAGAAACAGAGGCGGACATGGGCCATTAGCATCAATGGGAAAAATTAAACTACTAGTGGTCAGATTTTTTCACTGAAAAAAGAAATAACGTTGGATTAGCAAAAAAAAGAGAGCTTTCAAATTACCTCTAAAAAGACTTTTAATGTATTCTTCTGCTCTTGTCACACTGGGTCTTTGTGGAATGCAGTCACAAATCATTCAGAGCCAGCAGGGAAGCAGAGGAGGAGAACTCCAGATCACGTGCAACAGCTGGAAGTAAAAAGCAAAACAAAACACAGATGAAACTTCGGAGTTCTAAAGCACCTAAAATTAAAATACTAATTTAGAATTGCATTTTTTAAAAACAGTGACTTTTTAATACCTAAAAAAAAAAAAACAAACAAACAAACAAACAAACAAAAACAACATATTGTCAAGTCTTTTAACAACTGCAAAGAGATTCCTCAGGAATTTACTTTTCTTGGAGAGAAGCAGCTGTCTAGGTCAAAGGGATATTTAGTTACTAATTACATATTCTGTGATATCTTGTTTTACCAGTGCAGACTATCCCCAAAGACATGAAATAAGGAAGTCCAAAGTATCATTTATGTAATTGCAAAATGCTGAACTGTAAGAATGCTAGACTTAAGGTCTCTTGGGATTAGTGTTTAACAGCATCGCACATATACAGAACCTCAAATTTCTTAAACTGTGGTGAAGCTCCTTTTCCATTAATGACATTGGTACAGCTTTCTAAGCATTAGAAGCATCCTTTGTGGGAAATCAAGGCAATCAAAACCAGTTTCTCAGTGGCTGCTTTCAAGGCTAAGTGTGCATGTGTTGTACTTTATCTGCACATAACATGAATCACAATATTCAACTGTAATTTTTTGCTCTTTTTTTTTTTATATGCAGTTGAAAATCTATCTACCTCTTCTTTCTGGAGTTTATACCCACTGTACGAGGCTTTAAAGGCATCATCTAGGAGCCTGTGCTGAAAAATCATCCTTCTATTTGAAGATAGAGCAGCAGCATTTCTTCACAGTAGCATGGATGCCTAGGGCTCAGTAGTTTCTCCTCTCTTTGGGTGAGTTTCACTCCCCTTGCAGATGGTTAAAGAATGAAATTTCATGTGTAGTAATTTTTTTTCAGGATTTCTGCTTGATTTCTACAGTGCATTGATATAAAAGTCAAATTCCATCAGCTTCTGCCAGAGAATTCTCTGAATTTTGTTCTTTTCTTTCCAGAACACCCAGCAGTACCCTTGCCTTAAAAATGCTTCATCTTTGGAGGGTTTTTTTAATTTATTTTCTTCCAAAATAAATGTTACCTTTGTAAGCCTTTTGTTGATTTCCTTATTTAGCTCCATTATTTCAGCATTTAGACTTCAGCAATGGGTTGAGTCCTTTCTTTCATTCTCCAAAGCTCTCAGGAGTGAAAAAGAACATCATGTTCCTGTGGACTGCCCAGGACACATGCTGCACAGCTGTGCCAAATTTGCAGCTGACCAATTGGCCTATACTGCAAGAAGAGTAATTTTCAAAATTTACAATTGTTTATTTTAATGCGTGCCAGATAGTCCAATTCACTGTGAGAATTCTTTGATTTTACTGATGCTTAGAGACTTATCCAGTTCCCAATGAAGTCAATGGATGTCCTTCCAGTCCTTATAGCAGGACTTGGATGAATGTCTAAGCAGACAGAACTGTTTCCTGTCATCTGTTTTGCTCACTGAGACATACAAAAGATGACCAACCCTCATTCTTATAATGGTTTTTATCCTGGAATTTGAAGGAATTGCATGATCTTTAAAGGTAGCTAGCAAATTAAAGAGGGCAACTGATTTAAACTAACAAATTCCCAAATGATGTCTGTTTTGGAAAAAATAAAAAAGGCATTATTTTATTTGTTTATTTTCCAAAAATAATGTCCCTTTTGGAGTCCTAAGCCCTGCTCAACTGAATATCGTGGCTTGGAAGTACACAAACAAGAAAATGTTAGGCATCCAATCTAAAAAACAGTGATGTGATTTCACTAGCAAAATTTTTTAAAGAGTGGAAGCAGGCATAACTCAATCATAAAACATTTTGAATTAGCATTTTATGTCTGAAACTATTTCAGACTGGATAGTTCCATTTACAGTGCATATAAACAGATTTATGAGAACTAGAATTTACAGAGATTAATCATAATCAGGAAAACTCCAAACCCAGATTATATTTGAGTCTGAAGCCAATAATAGCATCTCCTCTGTAGTGTAAAATAAGCAGGGCAGTAGCAATGTTCATATACTTATTTGTATGTTAGTTTACAAGCATAAAAATCCTGTATACTCTACATGCTCAAATGCCACTTTCTGGAGTATGCAAAAAGAAGGAATGATTGGACTATTCAGGGCTTTCTTGCACCAATCTAGAAAGTTATTGGAATAAAACTTAAAACAAAAAGAGAGAAAGTTGCCTTTTGTAAGCACAAAGGTAGGTGATTTGTCAGAAATGCATCTAAGTTAATGTGACATATCAAGAATAGTATTTAGGGGAAGGGAAGAAAAGGGGAGTCTACAGGAATGTAAATGCTACCCTTTACAGAAGAGTGGGAGAACCATTTACAATGTTATTAGTCAAGGTGCTTGAGAGTAGTTATATGCAACAATTTTGGTATGAAGAGCATGCAGTAGAAACATATTGGGGCATTTCCCTTCCTACTTTCACTACAATCTAATATAATTGAAAGTGCATTGTTTGAAAAAGCACAAAACAATTTTCTACATTTCTATAAAAGAAATTAAATTCTACAAAATCAATAAAGGGAAACACTAAATTTAAAGCCAAACAAATATTGAAGCAGTTATGTTAGACTGCAAGAAGAAAGGAAGAACAGACTTTCCTCCATAAAACAAGAAAGAGAAGAATAAAAATCTATGCCTCTTCAAAAGTTAAAATTTGATAGTTTTCTTACTAAAATTGTTTTAATTTCCATTCATATTGTTTTCCAAAGAGAAAAAAAAGGCAGTCATAGAGAGCTGAAAAGATCATGTGTGACAGATTGACCCTGGCTGGACGTCAGGTGCCACTCTGTCACACCTCTCCACTACTGGAAAGGGGAGAGAAAATATAACAAAAGGCTCATGAGATAAGAACAGTGATCACAAACAGATTACTGTCATAGGCAAAACAGGCTCGACTCAAGGAAATTAACTGAATTTATTACCAGTCAAAATCACAGCAGAATAATGAGAAGTAAAATAAATCTTAAAAATACCTTTCCCCTTCCTGCTTCCTGGGATCTAGCTCCTCCCTGGGATCTACCTCCTTCCCTCCAGTGGTGCAGGGAGATGAAGAATGGGGTTTATGATCAGTTTATCAAAGATTTTGACGCTGCTCAGGGAGCGAGGAGTCTTTCCCCTGCTCCTGCATGGAGTCCCTCCACAGGAGACAGTTCTCCACAAACTTCTCCAGCATGAGTCATTCCCATGGGCCACAGGTCTTCATGAGGGTGCAATCCTTCAAGAACTGCCTCCTCCAGTGTTTGTGGCCCACAGGGTGAGATGGGCAGTAGATCTAGTATCAATGACTTCTAATTATTTCTTGGAAGTACACAGGTGGAAGAATGTGTCTGGATTACACATTTGACAACAGAGCTGAGACTGCAGGAGCTGACGAGGGCTTCCTTCTTTACTCTGTCTACCAGCTGCACTGACTAAAAAGGAGGCTGCATAAAAATATACTTAGGGCAGTACCAGGCAGTGCTGGTGGTGAGGGCACAACACTATTTTGCCCCTGCAATCACCAGGTCTGATTTCCAATCACATTGATGAACTCTAAAAGGAATCATGGACCTAAGAGTAGGACATGGGGAAATGGCCCCACAATACAAAAAGACAACCATCTCTTCTGAAATCCTAATTAAAGGAGAAATGATGCTTATATTGGTCATTAAGTCACCTTTTTGAGAAAGTTTATTAAAAAATGAGTCAAGCTACTCTTTTAGCTTGTTTGTAACAGTGGACTTTTTTGTCCTATAAGAGAAGCAATTAGTGTTCAATTAATAAATGAATGGTTTAGGTCTGAAATAATACTCTATTTCATATGGGTAACAGTTTGCTTAGAGAGTTCTTGATAAGGATATTAGATACGGAAGAGGAAAGTGCTACTAGATTCTTGTTTAATTATTTTTAATTTCAACTCTGCCTCAATAATATTCACAGACTGCCCACTGAAGAATTCCAACTCTCTTTCTCAGAGATAAGACCTGTTCTCATAAAAGATTCAAATTCTGTCCCATATCAAGAACAATTTAGTCATTCCTTTTCACATTCTTGCACACTGGAATCAGAAAAACATAAATTATTAACTATTGTTACACTCCATTTACATGAGCAACTATTTTAGTTAATTGCTTATTTGAGGATGGCTTATAGACAAATGAGAAAATGCACTGTAAATTTTAGCACTCAAGTATATAAGTGGATTCTACCAGGAACAATGTTAGTGCTTAGCAGGGAGATTTGGGGAATAGTTCTTCATGGGAATAACTCTTAATACAAAAAAGATTTGCCAAAGACTTAATTTTCCTACATAGTAGTATAAAAATGGATCAAAGTGTTTAGGATACTATTTCTGTGGCATGTAGTGCTTATAACTAAGTCTGTATTTTCTTACCTCCTACAGTGGGGATTTGCAGATATAGGAATATGTTTACATGCATCTGTGCTCATTTAATAGGTCTGTGTGGTAATTTAATAATAAAATCCAAATAAATATTTCATATTGATCAGATTATTGATTATGCCAAGAATATTTAACACTTTAATTCATAGCGTTCCAGAAAGGGAATTCTTTGAACAGACTTGTCTGCATTGTTTTACTATCAATAAACTCAAATACATAAATAAACTAATGGTTTAAATAAATATGTGCTGGTTCACCTCAGATGAGGATCTACAAGTAGGTTTCAACAGGACTCAACACAAGGACATTGGGCTATTGCTTTAATTTCTTTGTGGGACAAGATATGACACCAGTTTTCTAAGGAGTAAAATAACTATTCACACAGGTAAAATATGCCCTGAAATCATAAGGAATGTTCAGTGGAATGTATTTAATCCAGATTTATCATGCAAGGTAGTGGACATATGTAAATAAAGAATCAGCCAGCAATTTTCTGGCATGACAGAGGGCTGCACCTGCCTCTTAGGTGTTTAGATCTATTAATTAAATTTTTAATTGAAACAATAATTAAATACAATTAAATTTTTACAGAATTAAAAATTGTACTGAAACATTAAGTTTGGAGAATTTTCTTTTTTCTTTCTTATACATGAAACAAGGTCCAAACGGATTGAATAAGTGATCCATCGCAGAACCCACCAGGACAAGGTTCACCTATTCTGCAGATGAGAAGACTCTAGCACATAAGCTGTAGCCAGGTGAGTTGGACATGATGGACTGCAAGCACAGAACTTTATGCTTTCTGTTCAGATTATAGAAAAAATAAAGGCTGGAGAGATATTAGGACTGTTGAATTGGTAAATGTAGACCTGTAGACCTGCTAACTGAGGTCTGAGTTCCGTGAACACATATGGGAAGAAGGAATTTGCAGACTTTTTCTGCTGCTATAGAAAAAAAAGTTCATATGCATAGTGTAAACTCACTGACCAAAGACCAGGCTCTGCAGAATTCTAGCAGGTTTCTCAGCATTGCATTACTCTACTCCATTGGATCTGTGTATTTCTTGATGCATTATGGAATAGAACTAATTCCAGCCACTAGCTGGAATCTGACTGCAGGGAAAGCACTGAAACTCAGGCTTTTCATTATGGAAGTCCCCAGCTTGATTCTATACCTGACTGTCCAGTCCCAGCAACAACCGCGAGGGATACCATGCATCCCTGCCCTGCCATTCAGCAACACTGAATCAAGGTCAAGGTGTGCAAGCCAACAGAGGTTTTAATGGAGAATGAAGCCACAAAGAGAAGCAGCACTGCAACAGTACTGAGCACAGAGGGAGGCACTGGTTAACCTAAGCCCTTTACCTACCTCCCATCATACAGCTCTCCAGAGTGGGCCTCTTTTTCCAATGCCTGTTCAAAGATAAGCATAGCAGGGGCTTGGATCCCACTCATACATCTAACTACAGGATATAAATCAACAAAAATTAAGAGCTATGGATCACATATATTTCTGTGAAGACACCCCTGTAGCAAAGCTACTAGAGAGGTATCTTTCATCTCATTTGGAATTTGTGAAAGAAAAGTTTTTTCTTTTTCTATAAGCACACTGGCTTCATCACCAGCATCATCTTACCAAGATGTCCTTTGACAGAGCAACAAACTGAATATCCTGCTGTCTTCATGGAAGAAAGGTGAACTCTTTGAGAGATACTGAGGCTTCAGAATTAGTACTCATATTGAAAGAGAAGTCTATCTCAGTCTACCTCCAAAAATTGCCTCCCCTTCTTGCCAAGGCTCACTGAGATTCCATGGAGTGGCCACAAAGATGAAATTAGCACTGTGTGGAAAACAAGGTCACCGGGCTGAATGGAATTACTTCATTCCCATTTTAGTTTTTATGTTAATGTATGAGACTGATACATAGATGAGGTGTCTATTCAGCCCGTCCCTGTTTCTACTGAAAGCAGTCAAAGCAAATTAAGGTTGCATTGTATGAAAGCATAGAATTGAAATGTTTTTTTAAAAAATACAGTGCACATGATACTGTCCAGTTTGAAATAAAGGAGGACTCCCAGCTCACAGAAAAGACTATCTGTAGACTATAAGCTCCTTGACTTTTCTTTTGAATAACAGTTTTTCCAGCTCGCTACTCCATCACTGAAATGCTATTCTAGCAGTCTTTGCAACATTTTGTCAACCATTACAACAACACCTGCACACACAGAGAGAAAAAAAATACATAGGGGGAGCTTTCAGTGATTTAAAACTGAGACATTTGATGGTGAATTCAACAGGCCTCAAATTTCCCAGCTCTCCTGAGTTTAAACACCGTAGAGCAGTACATGAAACACTTTGCACAGTGTTCACTCACACCTCCCTCTGTCTCTCTCTACTCAGACAAGAAATGCTCTCCAAGGACAACTGCTTACAACTTTTTTCAGAGATCACATTTGTCCCTGTACCTCAATTTTCCTGAGGACCTATACAAGCCACACATATATCTATATATATGCGTTTGGCTCTCCAGCTTCTTCCATGTTCTTTCCATTTTGAGAGAGAGTTCTAGCTACACTAAGGCACATAATTTGAGCAAGGCACACCACAGGCTCACTCAGATAAGAGTTTCTCTGTGTGGCACTTTAGTTGTGAATCTATTAAGGCATCTGTGCTGAGTAAACACTGTGAGAAGACAGCCTTGCAGAGATAGTGGTCCTCCTTGGACCACCATTTTTTACTTCCTGGCCTTCCAGAAAAAATTAGACTGTAGTCCTCAGGTGTTGCAGCTCAGTCTGAGACAGGAGATTTTCTTCTCACAGTCCAGACCCTTGTTAGCAATTCAATTTAGTCTAATACAAGAATAGCTACAGTTTCAGAACAAGTCACACTGTTTTAATAGCACTTCCCTCATCAGCTTCCAAGAAAAAGTTTTGCTGTAGCAGCAATTCTTCTGTCTTGTGTTTAACCATGGTGTTTCCAACTGAGCACCTCACCATATCACTCTGTTCCCACAGCTTATGCATTTTGCATCATTTTTCCTAAACTCAAGCCATCAGCATTTTCTTTTAAGCCATCATCTTCTTTTTAAGACTTTCTCTCTAGAATGACACAAATGTCAGGTTTTTTCTGTGTCACATTTTATGTTGGACACTGTCTCGATCCACTTCTGTACTGAGTTCAGCTAGTTCTTACATTTAAAGGCTATCACAAGATCCCTCTGAGATCTGTTTTACGATATGACACAGCTGATGAACTGCAAGTTCCCAAAATTGCTTTACTTTTGAAAGCTATGTTTAAAAAAACAGGCCAGAGAGCAGTCCTGTGTCTTAAGAGGCTGGTGACCCTACCACAAGCCCCAGTTGCATCACATGGAGGGAGTACTTTACAGCAGAAAGTCAGCATGAATAAATTGCCCTTTGGAACATAGTTTCTGCTTTGAGCAGCTGGCACACTCAAACAAGGATGGTGAGAGCAACAACATAACTCACTTTCATCATGATTTGCAGGGGATTATGGTATATTTGCACCAGACACTGATTTTTGTTTGCCATCTAAAACTGTTCTTGTTCAAAACCAACAAACCAAACAAATCCACCCCATACACTGGTAACAAATTCTGCTGGAGACTACATGGCTCTATTCAAGGTTCATTTTCCTGTCTTGTGAAGGTTTTTGAGAGGTTCTTCTTTTCTAAGATGCATTCTGTTTCCAAAGTCATAGAGAAGTGAAATACTTGTTCTCATATGAAATATGCAACAAGAATGTACAAATTGGTGGTTAGTGGGTAGGCATTACCATCCTTATCTTTGAATTTTCATTTTTTTTTTTTAGACCCAAAAACATTGCTTTAAAACTGTGGTTTGCTCTCCCTCCCCCAAGGCTCCCCCCCACTTTTCTTTCTGGCTTAACAGATAAAGTCAGAACAGGAGGAGGTTTCACCACTTTTGCTGCATGTAAAAACATTAAATATTCTGTTACTCTGAGGCTTGCTGATAGTATGAAAATGACAACTGAACACCAAGGATAGCATTTTTTTTT
>VXBU01015249.1:12893-35113 GCA_013400315.1 Bombycilla garrulus
TCCCAATGCAATTGTCTTGATATGAGGCTTTAAAAAAATTCATTATTTTTCCTATATTTTTTCAAAGAAAGTAAAATTTAAACATACATTCAATTTATATTGAAATATATTCAGTCACATGCATTTTTCATGCATTTCCTATTTTTACCTCATTAAAAATGTTTCTTAGTAGTACATACCTAATAAATAGCCTCCTAGAAATGTTACAAATATTATATTCACTCTACTACATTCCAAGTCAAAATGAAAGAAATGAAAATTTCATAGAATCACTGACTCACAGAATTATTTAGATGGGAAAGGACCACTGGGGGCTATTCAGTCCATTCTTTGTAATTTGCTCCAAGCACTGCTAGCTTCAAATTTAGATCATGTAAACAGAAAAAGGTTCCAAACACTAATTATTCTTACAATTGCTTATTTTACAACAACATTCATTTAATAGCTTTATGACATTTTTATGGTAAGACATACCTTTTTTTAGTACAGCAGCTATGCTGTTGCCATAAAATGACACAGAGGCCCTATTCAGATGGCAGACACAAATAATGATTAGTTATATGTGTATATGTGTTGGTTGGTATGCATGTGCACTGAGGAAACCCATGATGAATCATCCTGTCCTATAGTTGAAAGGTGGGACTGAAAATCTTCTGTTTGCTGCTCCTTTGGAAGAGGAGTAGGTAGGAATAACAAAGGCAAATTGCTGCCATGCATTTTCCCACAAAAAAAATGAAAGGCAAATGTTCACAGCCTTCTCAGCTAACTGAGACTTAAGGAAGCCTGACTTTCTAAAGTGAAATCACAGCTCCTGTATTATCATTTTGAGCTTGCTCAAATGACAGTTGTCATGTTGTGTGACAATATATGCAACAAAAAGCTTGAAATTTTGGGGCTGCACCCTTAGTTAGCACTGGAATGCATTGATACAGCTAATTAATCATATTGCAAATTTCTCTCAAAATTTAAAAATATGATCACTCTAACCCATCAGTGTAAACACCTAGAAATAATTTATTTATTGCCCCAACAAAATAGACAAACTACCCAATCAAACAGACAAACAACCCCCCCAAAAAACAAACAAAAAACCCAACCAACAAAACAAAAAACCCACCTACTATCCTAGAGGATACTATACACTTTTCTTTTAGCCTTGAAGTCCTACTAGCTTCACAGGATGAGACCTAATTTTGTATTTGCTTCCTATTGCTGTAATTGGTGGATATATCACTTTAGATGCATTTTATGTAGGAGCAACAGCACTTGTTCCTGCGTGGCAGAATCTGGATTATTCATGCACATATTGCAGTGGGTTTTGCAGGCTCTACAAATAAATTGACAAGCTTTCTGACTCTTGGTCTTGCATCTTATCCACTTTGAAAGAGAAGGGAGTGTACCACCTATCAAATACCCATAATGAGATGTATGTGACTTCTCTGAATAATTGATTTAAGGGTCCAGGATATCTCAGAAAATTGTAACAATATGTGACACCTTCCACCTTGATGTTGTTGGAAGAAACTACACAACATTTACTCTGTGAAAACAGATACAAAATGACTAAATGGTTTCAGGTTAAGTTAAACATCATCCTTTTCTCAGTTTATTTCTGCAGAACTAAAATTTCCTTGTGATCAGTGTCAATACCAAAACCTACAAACAGCATCTTCAGGAAAACAGTCTTAATAGAATATGCAGCTACAAATGGCCCCGGATATTTAGATACATTATTACACATGGAGCTCTTATTATTCCTATCAGTCATACTCAGACTGAGCTGAAATGTCTGTATGGATGTTGGTGCAAAAATGATACAGTGCCTGAGAAAACTCCTAAATTTTCTGTTCACTTGGAATCACTTGTCTACACAGAAGACATGAGTTTTACATGGGTGTCAAGACTGACTTTTCCATCATTTAGCATACAAAGCACTGAAAGAGCAGAGGAGGAATTACTCATAGATTTCATAAAAAGCAGAATCCTTGTTTATTGTAATTTTATATGGTTGAAAGATAAACATAGCTGTTTCATTTGCAGATGTTATATTTATCAAATTATTGTATCAATTCTGCTGTGCTTCAGACATGGAAAAACACAGTATGTTTATATTTCTTAATTCTTACAGATTTTTAAAAGTTTCTTGACAAAATGTATATTTTCATACATTAAGTCAAAATTATGAGACTAAAGAAAAAAAAAAAAATTAAAAGCCAGCTTTCAGATAACTGAAAGTCATTTGGGGTTTTTTTAATCAAAGTATTTGGAAGACTTTTCATGAACACAAAGTATTTCCTAGATGTAATTAGCACATAAAAATCTTATTTTCCACTATTTTTGTATTCTAAAAATGTGATCTAAAGCACACTGGAGAAACTCCTTGCTAAAAGATCATATTGCAGAAGCAAGGCCCTATTTTTTACAGTTGCAGTCACCTGGCTTTCAGATACCAGGTGGGAACAGGGGGAACAGATTTTGGGCCGCTTCAATTCTCATAGGAAAATTTATTTAAGAGAAAGTATAACTTCTCAGGGTTTGTGCCCCCTTCTGATAATTTGTATATGTCCACTTACAGAATCACAGAATGCCTCCAGTGGCCACCTATTCCATCTCTTTGGTGGAGTCAGGATGACCAGTGTCTCTGCCAGGCAGGTGTTTGCCTTCCTAAAAACATTTAATGATGGAGACTCCATCACCGCCTCAAGTGCCTTGCCTCTTGAGGAATGGAAAACAGTTTTAGATGTCAACTGTGACATGAATATAAGCTGGAGATATCTGTGAAGGCAGATTTGTCTGATTAGCTATCAATATTTATTGCTGATGTCAGATTTTTGGCCAGAGAGAAACCATTGTATCCTTCCCACAGAACTGAAATACATTCAAACCAAATCATGTCATGATTGGCATGCGGCTAATCGGCTTCCTTCCAGTTTTAAAATGAAAGTTGTCAGGCTTACTTCTCTGATTTGTAATGAGATAGCAAGTTTTGCTTCTTTCTTTCCTGAATTTCTGTATCTTATTTTTAACTCATTCTTTTCCCTTACATGTTAGAAAGCTTTTAAGTAGTGAAGGAACTTGCTTTTCACGCTATTTTTTTGAAGCACACTTAAAGCTACATTTCTGAATAGCAATGCTTTGTTGTTCTCAGTATGACAGGAAAACGTCACCATTCACAGTCTTTGATGCTTGTCCTTGTGATCCATTGTATTTATTTTGCATTTAATTCATGTCTACAATAACTATGGATATTTTTTCCTGTTGTTTTCCTGACTTCCATTCCTTTGGGAATTTTACATGAGTAATTTAGCAATGTGTGCTAGTAGAACAGTATAACTACATGGTATGAAATAATTTTCATCTTTGGGAGTAAAATGGATGTATTACATTGATTCGCCTCCAATCTCTTCCCTCAAATCAACTGGCTGAAAGCCCCAATGCTACAGGATGGTATGCTATTATGTTATGAATCACAGGACCTCTTCTGAACTTAGTAAATGGCATATGCCATTAGCATTCATCACACCTAAGGTATATTGCAATAAATCTCCTTTGCACAGTGTCTTCCACCTTTGCCTATCTATGCCAGGAGACAAGAATCAGCACTGATAAAACCACAGAATTATTTTGATTGGAAGAGATCTGTAAGTTCATTGAGTGCAACCATGAAATGAACACTGTCCATTAATCCAGGCATCTTACTTCACAAATTGATTTGCCTTGACATCCTATAAGAAACAGAAGGAAATCTTCCTGCTTAAAATGTAAAGAAAAAATATGGAGTTTGTCAGTTGAAGTCGAATAGATCCTATACTCTGGAAAATGTGCTTTCCCCACAAATCCTCTGATGAGTATATTTTTTCCTCTCAATTTCCATACTTTAAAATTTTCTTTCTAAGATCTAACTGAATGTTTTTCCTAGAGGAAAGGGAGCCTCCAGTGTAGATCCTCTCCGGTGCTACATGACAGAAGGTGTACACAGAAATAAGATGCAAAGGCTCATATCATCCAATTGCTAGTACTGAAAAGAAGACCTGCTCACTTTTTTATTTCACTCTCCTAAGCAGCTTCTAGCAGAAATGCTCAAAAGATCTCCTGACAAATAGAGACTACAGTTGTCTTAGCAAAAATGTGTGTATGCCTTGTACTTTGATGATCCTGCCCTCTTACCCATATTTTACCTTCTGCTTTTCACTGACTGTTGCCTTGAAAACCCCTCCTGTTTACATGCTGCCTCAGTTACTTAACCTTTCAATTTGTCAAGAATATCCTTCTCAACAAATACATAACTAATCAAACGTGTATTAAAGCCCACATAAACTTAATATGCAAAAGCTTTATGCAGTCCTTAAGATTGTCTGAAAAGTACCTGATAGAATAAGAACCACTTCTTTTTTCTACTTGTGCATGGTCCTTTTTGTCTCCTGGAATACTACTTTGCAACATTCATAGGGAAAATCTTGTTGTATAATTTCACCTACCAAGATTAAACATAGGAAATTATTCCTGGAGATCGGGAATACTTGGGATACTGCTGGGATCTATGGGGAAAGAGGTGTAAAAGAGCTGGAGTCACCTTGACAACGAAGTCACAACAGACATGACAGCAAAGCCAGCAAAGGCAGCATCAAAGTTATGTGCTGCTATTGCCTACTTTTTCTCCTTTGAGTCCCTTTCCTTCTTTGATTGGCAGAGAAAGCAGCAAGTGAGATGCTCAAGGTGAAATCCAAAGTCAAGTTCAGGGAAGAAAAGTTGTAAAGAAAGCAGCAACCCAAATGCCTTGGAGGAGCAAAGAGGAAGCAAGAAGGAGGTCCTGGAACTTCCCCTGGAGACTTTTCCCTCCACTGACAGATACCCTGCCAGCAGGGAGGGATCACAAACGTCCACTTCAGCTCTGCATTTCATCTATGGGATGAGTCTAGTCTCACCAGTTGGGAAACACTACTTGAGAGATTTTTAGTTCCCCTAAATACCCATCATTAGACTAGTGCCCAGGACTGGCATTCCAACCAGCCAGTCTGCCTAATCCCCTCCAAAATCCTTCAGCAATAGCAAATGCCAGAGACAACAGTCTGAACAGAAGAAATGGAATACTATTTCTTAATTTTGATTCTGCCTGCATTTTCAATCCCACCAAAAAAACCAAAAAAACAAACAATCAAACACCCCCCAAAAAAACCACAAACAAACAAACAAACAAACAAACAAAAAACAAAAAAAACCCAAAACCACACACACAAAAAGCAAAGCCTGTATAAACTGACATTTCTGTCAAAAATTTTACTGTTCACTATTTAAACTATAGCAGTGCTTTTGCTTGTGTACAAACAGCTGTCCCTACTCACTCCAAAAGAAGTATTAATTTAAAAAGTCATTCTGTGTATTTAGGTTGCCAGGTAGACTACTGAAGGCATTTTTACCATCTTCCAGGGTCTGGGTCCTGGACCTTCAAGGATACAGTCTTGCTGTGTGCTCCTTGCAGCAGGGAATAAGCAGTTTTATTCTGCACTGCACGGAGCCTTTCAAACTCGGGCACTGGTAATCAATGGTATCAACTGGCGGTCTCTGTGGTAGCAGACAGCTACCACCTCCACCTAGGCAGAGGTTGAGAGGAGTGTGGCCCGCGGCTCCCGGTGGACAGCACTGGGCTGGCAGGGCCATGCGGAAGAGCGTAGCCACTGCCCTCCGCTGCCAGGTGGCCCCGGGCGAGCAGTTCCGTGGTAGGAGTCCCAGGCAGTCCATCTAGGGAAGACACCTGGCTGTACTGCACGGCCCTGCTCTAAACACAGCCGGGCACCCACGGCCCACGGTAGCTGGTTTTGTCCTGGACTTCACCAACTTCACACTTCACCAACGTGACACACCACATTAATATGGGGGGGGGGGAAGGAAAATAGTGGAGGAAAATCCCCAACCAGGAACTAGGCAGAAGCACGTGCTCCTCTCGCTGCCGCCTCCTGGCCTAGACCGGCGTCTCCGGACTGAGGCGGCGCCCGAGGCTCGCAGGCGTCGCTGGGCGCCGTCCCCGAGGACGGCGACCCAAAGGCCCCTGGCCACGGGGGCAGCTGCGGAGGGGGCAGCTGCGGAGAGCCCAGCAGCGTACGTACCCCGGACCCGGCCGTTCCGAGCCCGCGGCGGAGCGAGCAGCGGGGGGGCCGCCATCAGTCAGCGGGCGTAGCGGGGCGGTGCTAGAGCGGGTTGGCGGAGGCGCCGGGGGCGGGGGCAGAGCCGGCGGCGGGCACGACACCGCCAAGGCATTGAGGCGGCGAGCGCGGTCGGGGCAGCGGGTTCGGGAGCGCGGCGGTGACGGGCGCGCGCGGAGAGTGGGGCGTCGAGGCGGCAGCTGCTGCCTGGCGGTGAGAGGGAGGTGGTGACGACTCCGGCGCGCCTGCTGCAGCTGCTGCTGCCGTTGCTGCTGCAGCTGAGGTAAAGGGAGTCCCGCTGCAGCTGGTGTTGCCCCTCGGGCGGCTGCCGGGGCAGGGGAGCGGGGCGGGATGGGGTGGGGTGGTGCGGAGCCGCGCGGTCGCCCGGAGCCGGGCACCGGCCGCCCCTGCAGGGTGACAGTCCGAGCGGCAGCGCCGCCCCGCGCAACTTTTTCCCCTGTACGGCGCGGGCTGTGGCGCCGCCGGGCGCTCCGTCGCGGCAGGCCTGGGTGGGCCGTCCGCTGCGGATGAGGCCGAGCCGCCAGGACGGTGTAGCCTCTTCCCCCGCGGCCGGGGGCGGCTCGGCCCGGCGCTTCCTGGACGTGCAGGGCGAGCGGCGTGCCGCGGCCACCACGGAGCTGCCCGGGAGTCCCGACCCCGGGTGGCGTGGGGAGCCGGGCTGGTGCCCGCGCCAGGGTACAGCCCGCAGGACGGCCGTAGGGAGCGCTGGGGCGGGAGCGGTCGACGCGGCGTCCTCCGTGCCCGGGGCTCCGCCATCGTCCCAGCGCCGCCGGCGAGCGCAGCCTCGGTGCAGCCCGGCCCCGGCGGTGTAGGGGCTGCAACCCCCCGAGCAGGGGCCCCCGGAGAGCGGCTGCTCTGCGGCCGGGACTGCATGTCGGTGCAGGGCTCTAGAGTGGTTAAACTGCCGGCCTCTTCAACAGAGAACACAAGTTCAGACTGTACTGCTTTCCTGCGTTTTTCAATTATCATTATTAATTTTTCTACCGAAGCGGTCTTGATGCTTACCTGCCTTCGTCTATAGTTTGCAGCCTTCATAAGGTCTTTGAGATGTTTCAGAATGAGATGCGGTGTACAGTGCCCAGAGTACTTATTCAGTGTGTATCTATTTGGACTTGTTCAAAGACTTGATAGAATCTCCACAGATTCAAAATAATTATTTCAGTCTGGAAGCGGTATAAAGGTACTTAATGATGCATCACGGACCTCACATCCTTCCTAAAATAGTGTTCTAATGCGGTACTTGGTCGTCTCCACTTGGAAAGCGTACTTCAGAGAAAGCTGCAGTTTGAGCCACAGGTGTGTAGATACCTAGTGGGGAGAAGAGTCGGTCTCCAAGCAAATTTCCCCGCTTGCTCCTTAATTCTAATTTTTTCAGCGTCTCCCTGAGTATGTTAGTCAGCTCTTCTATCTAAGGTTATCCTTCAGTAGAAGGGAAGCTTGCGTTAGGCACTATTTCTCTAGGGATTTTTGGAATTAGTATTAGAGAGATTGCAGTGCAAGGAGTTTATTATATTAATGGTTATTAAATTTGTTAATATAAAGGTGAAGAAAATATTTGCATCTTGTATTAGGGATGCTGTACCAGTGACCAGCCTACCCCTCTGATATCACTGTGCATGTATATGCAGTGTAGAAGTTTTTATTCTCTGGCACCAAAGGCATGATGGTTTGTGTGGGAGGAAACACTTGGGTAACAGTGAAGTGGGAGCCAGATGACATTTTTAGTAGGGGAAGATTTCGTGTCCCCTTCCTTTTCCACCTAAATTTGTAGGAATGTCTTGAGTTTTTCTGTAGGATTTTAAATTATCACTACTGAAATGCCCAACGTAAGCCATTCTGCTAAGAGACCAGAATTCTGCCTGAACTCAGGAATCTTTTATTAGTATCAAAAACAAATGAACATTAATTCTCTTACAATACTTCTTCCTCCTTTTCCATTTGACCAGCCAAATAGAAACCCAGTAATGCATCATCTCAAATATAGAAGTGTTTCTTCCCTGAAGTGTTTGGTTTCTTTGTTTTAATCTATTTAAGATGGTGTCCAAGCTATATATTTTAGGACCAGTCAGTTAAGTCAGCTGGAGTTAAAATGCCTGACTGTAGAGGCTATGTAACTCCAACTGGAGTAAAGGGAATTTTTTTTATACTGTATCTTAGCAAAGCACTCTAAGAGGGCATTTTGGATACACTGTGGTTTTCTGAGCAGGTGTGGAAAACTGGTGTTTGTCCCTATTAGGTCTTTCTGCAAGGGAACTTTCTGCAACTCTTGAACTCTGAGTCTTAGTTTGTCCCTGAACCTGACACATAATAACAATAGAAAAATGCGCAAAGAAGTTCAGAATGGCTGACTCACAGGAGTGTCTCCAGGTACGTGAACCATAGATTCGGAAGTCAGATGCTGGGTACTCTGTACTGGGGATGGTGCTGATAAGTGTGTATGGACAGAACTGCAGCACTGAGCCCCAGGGAAACTGGATCTAAGGAGACTTTGCTACCATAACTTCATTGAGTTTTTTTAAAGGTTTGAGCTTTTAAAATATGCTTTAAAATTTTCATAAGAAGTTCTTATGTTACTACAACGTTTCCAGTTTTGTATTTTCAAAAGATACATATGAGACAGAAGTACCATTTTAAATATATGGCCATAAAGTTTCTATCATACATTTGATAATAAAAGATCAGAGGAGTAGGTCAAGTCAGTTGAATTTATGCAGTGTTTAGAAGATTTCCTTGGCTGCCAAAATGCCCATAGGCAGTAGAAGTTATGTAAGTAATTGTAGCAGAGCACTTGTTGAACCTTCCTTGAAAAGAAAATAAATATTTCAGAGGATTTAAAGTAGTCAAGTGGTAATTTTCTAGCAGACTTTGTTGTGTGCGTTGTTGATTTTGATTGGAAACATTTGTAATAATCATAGCACTTGGATCAAAACTGTGTGAGTGTATTATTTTTTTCTCTTGCTACATGAAACAGGAGAAATCCGTGCTTTTGTAAAGGCTTCTCTGCTATTCAGTTGATACATTGACACTTGTACTTTTTCTCCAGTTTTTGTCAGTAAATTTTTCTCTGGTAGAAGAGGCAAAATTAACTAGCAGTTAAAGTATTAATGTTAACTGCAAAGTCTGTGATATTGGTAGCATCAGTAGGTAGCATAGTTTGGTTTTTCAGAAGTGGCTGAAGAAATTTCTAACTAAAACTTTGGTGGGAGCTGGATGCCTAATACATGTGGATTGATTTGCAAGTTGTTAAAATAAGTAGTTATGTTCAAGCTTTTTGAAATAGGAAGTCTAATTCAGGCTCAGATAATTCTTTCCTACAACAAAAACTGGTTGAAAGGGATGATAAGGAAGTTCTTCAAGAACTTAACAAGATTTTCTTCTGTGCTCTGTCATGAGAGGTGTTGTGCAACATGCTGCAGGGACCTGATGGACTGAAGAGAGCCACATACAAATTAGGGATCAGGTTCATTCGCTGGCACAGAAAGCCCATATGCATTCTTACAAACACTTCTTAGCTTGTCAGTCATATTTCAAAGGACTTGATGACTGAGACATTAGAAAAAATGATGTGGAAAAGAGCTGTCAGATGTTCCGTGTTCCAGCCCTGTGTACTGATGTCTCTTTACAGTGTAAAAAGGGAATGTTTCACAAAAACCCAGAAGTTTTCTATACATTGAATACATAATACACAGTCAATATTTTACCTGGTATTACACAACTCTCTCAAGATCTTTTATTCAAAGTAGTTTAGGACTTTCAGAGCAGCTTTGAGTAGTTAGTGCATTCTGGTTTCCAGTATTCAAATTATGATTTGGCTTTTCTTTTTAAGTAGATGAAAATGAGTAACAGTTGAAATAATGTTTAGAAAGCTTTCACTGTTATACATATGTTCAAGCAGCTGTTCTCTAAAGAGATTTGCATTTTAGTCATATTTTTTTCTTTTATTTTATGGTTGGGCAACCTTGAGCCAGAAGTTCAGGCCTGTGTTCTCTTGCCTTTAATGTAATTTAAGCATACATCATTTTAGCATTTACTCTTGCTAGAGCTGCTTAGGTGGTCTGGGTGTGCCTCTTTCAGTTTATGATTGTTTTTTCTTGTATTATACCATAAACACATTAAAAAACATCTGGAAGGTGGGGTAAAGCCCCTCTTTAAAAAAGAAAAAGGGCAAATATGGTAGTCATCAAGTAAAAGCTCTTTTGAGTCTTTGGTTTTTCTATAGATTATGAAAAGACACGTTCCTCCAAGAGGTTTTTGAAATACAGGCTTTAGGATAGGGATTGTTGCCTGTGCTCACCCTTGTCATAAATAGGAGGAGACTGAATACTCCGGTGGTCAATGCTAATTACAGTAAGCTCCTTCTCTGTCTTGACAGACCTTTTGTGGAGAAGGAGTGTGGCTGTCTGGCTTCAGTGAGAGAATACATAAACTCTTGCTGCTAGGTTAGATACTGCACTAGAGGGATAGCTCCAGTGCTTAGCCCTCTCATCCTGAGACTTTTCATTAGCCATAAGTCACCAAGAAGGAAGTGTGCCTCATACTGCAAGGGTATGTTGGTTCAAGTAATTTGACACACATCCTTTATAAAAATACAAACATTAGCTGGAGCATTTTTTGTGCTCTTGCTCGGTTTTGTCGTTACAGGGGATTCTTATGTGGAACACTGTGTTTGCCAGGGTTGCAGAAAACTTAAGTTATGTGTAGAATACCAAGTCCACAATCATCAAGAGAATGAGAAATTATTTAATCAAATTTCTCCTGTCTTTCCAGGAAAAGCATGTGTGCAGAGTTTGGTCGCAACGTATTTAAGGGGCAGTCTGTGACAAATACATCTGTGACTGGCTGAAGAGCTGGCTGAACTCGTGTATGGAGATACAGAAGTGTCAGCAAGCCCAGGCAAAGAACTAATTGAAGAAATATTGCTAGACCCAGAAGCATTGGAACACTTGACTTCTGCAATGGACAGTGACTAAGAATAAATACATTAGTAAAAACAGAGGCAAAAAGGCAGACTGGTGTTTTTTCATTCTCTGTTGGATTTTATTACTTAGAGACATTTTCGTCATCCCATTTAATTCATCTTGAATTTCTCAGTACATAAAGCTATAACTGGACAATTGCATTTTAATACTGTGTAATACCACTTTTGAATGTTAAATCATTTGCTAAGATGAGTGCTGAGGGATATCAATACAGAGCTTTGTATGACTACAAAAAAGAGCGAGAAGAAGACATTGACTTGCACTTAGGAGATATATTAACTGTGAATAAAGGTACCTTACTAGCACTTGGATTCAGTGAAGGGGAAGAAGCAAAGCCTGAGGAAATTGGTTGGTTGAATGGCTTTAACGAAACCACAGGGGAGAGGGGGGATTTCCCAGGAACTTATGTAGAGTACATTGGAAGAAAAAAAATATCTCCCCCGACTCCAAAGCCTCGTCCTCCTCGGCCTCTTCCAGTAGCACCAAATCCTGCAAAAGCTGAATCAGAGAGTGAGCAACAAGGTCGGTATTCAGAAGGTGCATGGTTTCAGGTATTTTTGTTTCAGTCTTTTCTGAGTGTACATTTGTGTATATAGCACCTGCTGGTCAGCTTTCTTAGTGTACAGCTCATTTCAGTCAATTAAGAATTGTTTCTACATTGGAATATTTAGCTCACACACTTTGTAGCTTCATGTGGTTTGTCTCAGGCACCACAGTCACCAGTGTCTCAGGGACCAGTGACTTACTGTGAGGTACGTCTCACATGTTGGAAAGTATGTTCGTAATTTTCCACTGTAAAAACTTAAGTGGAAAATGAGCCAGTTAACATTTATTTTAGGTTTCTAAGAAACTGATGGAAGTGTTTCCTTTTGTGGTTCATCAGACTCACTATTGAGAAAGTTCTTGATGAGTACAATACTAATCATTTAAAATAAAAATATGTTCTTACACATCTCTTGCTAGCAGCAAAAGATATATTCTGGTCATGGGAGGTTACCTGTGGCATTAAATGTGAAAACGAATATTTTAAAATTAACAATGAAATTATTATAAAGAGAAATTCAGAATTATAATGTTTTGGATGTATGGCATGCAGTAGAAAAAGATAGCCTAATACAAAAAAAAAAAAGGTTAAACAGAGGAAATGTCTTCCTAAGTTGCTTTTTAACCTGTATTTGCAAAAGTATGTTAGGCAGAACTCAGAATTTTATCAGAACTCTTCTGTTAAGAGAAGAAACAAGTCTTCTCTTTTATAATGGAAAAGCTTTGATATAAAAAAAACCAAAAGAAACAAAAAAACCCTTCATCCAAGTGATTTTGTCTCCTTTACCTACTGACATTCAGATAATTGGGTTTTACAGATCAATAAGCCAAGTACATTTTAGAACAGACTTTACATCCTACTGGAGAAGTCTAGTGTGGCTTATATCCTTCAACTTCTAGTACTTCATAAATTCTCTGGGTTTCTAACTGTATGTGATCATGATTTTCACAGTTACACCTTAGTAATGAATAGTATCATCATACTACCTACACAGAAATGTTTGCAGCATCATTTGCAAATTTGTAGTATCAGTTTATCAACTTTCATCCCTCTATGCATATTGTAAGTTTATATTCAGCTGTGCTGATAACCAGCAAAGATAAGGACAGAAATATTTGAAAATGTGTGTGGTGACCAAGTTAACCTGGCAGAAGCATTTTTAGGTTGGTGGTGACTTAATAAAGCGTGAATCTGCGCTGGTTTATATAGCAATGTTCTGAAGCACTGTAGCAAGCGTTGCTTGCAAGTCTGCAGTGCCTAGGTGTAAATCATTGTTAGGACAAAGTTGAGGGCAAATGAAGCTGTAGTGGCATTTTAAGTTACACTGTCTCTATCTCTGAAGTTCTTGACCACTCTGGCTGCTAGTCATTAGAGCCTCATGTTTTCTCTTTTATTAGCATAGTTCTGAAAATGGAGTATTTCCTTTGAAAAGAAAAACTGTTACCTCTATGACCATTGCTTGTATTGGATATTAATGTGTGCTGCTCAGGTGACACTGATTTTTTTTTTTTTAACTTAACTGTGGAGATAGTTGTCACCATCCTATGTAACTGCAGAATAAAAATGGCTTTTTGAGTAGACACCTCAATGCTGACAGGTAATTTTGAGCAGCAGAGAATGGAAAGAAAATCCCATTCTTTACATGTGCATGCTGTGGTGAAGCAACCAGCATCTGGGCTTTGATGTTTATTGGTTTAAAAATTAGTGCTTTGCAACTTCTTTGGTTTCTGTACTCATGGTTGCTCGATGCTTCTGTTCACAGCTCCATGCTGTGACCTGGCCACAGCACTGTGCTGGGAAGTCCTTGTTAATCTTGCTGTTTCCAATCCTGCCCCAGGACTGTCTTTGTAACAGACATTTATTTGAGTTTTGGCTGCTGGGTGTTACTTTGGGAAACTCTGCTGCAGATCTGGGGGACTCTGCTTATATGTAACCTCCTTTGTGAGGTTTATTTCCTTTAGACAAAGTACTATTTACCTGCACTGTGTTTGTTTTTAATACCATGGGACTGTGGGAATTGGAAATAAGAAAGTAAAAACATGTTCTGATTTAACTGGGAATCTTCATCTCAAAGTCTGCACATGTAATCCTACTATGCCATAAAGTGTTTAAGAATCAGCTTGCAGTCCAACTTTTTTTTTCTTTTTTCTTTTTTTTTTTCTTTCATCAGAAGAAAACAGTTTTGAATTTAGGATTTTAAGCATCATGTAAGAGGCTAGACACCTCCATAATGCCCTAAGACCAGGATTAGACCCTCTTGAATAGAAATTTGAACTTCAGGCTTAATTACTGTTGAAATAAAGTATGCTTTCCTAAAAGAAATTAGAAAAAGTAATTATAAGTAGTCTCTTTACAGGTTTAGGGTTTTTTAAATAGATCTAAGGCAGAGTGCTTTGAATCTTAGAAACAAATTCAGAAATGTTGTACTGAAAGAGTATTATAAAAATCAAAATGAAGGTGAAATTTTTAAGTTAGCAGAATGCTACAAGAATTAGGGTTAACCCAGAGGTGAGGGCAGAAATATAGTTCAGATAAGAACAATGTAGCAATATATGTTTGACTCCCAGGTGACTTCACTATTATTATGTATGTTATTTTGGGGCAGGGAATAGCGCAGTTAACATTGTCCAGCAGCCAATGTAATGGGCAGTAGGCCAAGAGCTTCGTCCCAGGATGATACTTCTCTCTACACCCTCAGACTGTATTTCAAATAAATTAATGTGTAGTGTGAAACTTGCCTGACAAGATGGAGTCAAGTTTACATTTTCACTACTTGATGAATTGAAAGTACTGTGGATTAAAATGACGAATTAATGTGGAACTGTAACTTAAGACTTCTTAAGCATACCTCATTTATCTGTAATCGGTATGCTTTTTTAATTCTGTTAAGAGTCAACTTTGTATGTACCCCTGTTGCATATATGTTGAATAAGAGCATCAGAAACTTGAGATTTCAAAGAATATATATGCATAATCAAAGAAGTCCCTTTAGTTTTGTCATATATATCTATGTTGTTTTTTTGAAGAATACACTTTTTAATATTTTCAATACTCTTTAATACTTAATTATTCACACAATGTTTTTTTCCCTTGGTTTTATTAAGCCTGATCACTTGCTCATCAATATCCAGATTGTTTTGTATTAGATCTAATTTGCAGTATTTAAGCACAATGCTGCCAGTACTCACAATGGTGTATTACTCATACACAAATAAACACAGACATCTGAACACACTTTGCAGTCAATGAGGCTGGTGAAATGGGCAGAGCTGCCCATCAAGCCTAGTCAGTCTTGCTTAGAAACAGGGATCTTCCTAAATGTTGAAAACCAGTCTGAAAACAAAACCCTCCTTTGCTGGTGGTCTTAAATTCCATTAAAACACTTCAATCTTTCCCCATATTTTTATTTTATTCATGACTTATTGAAGTTTCTAGAATCACTGGTTAAGACAAGAATTGGCATTCCTTGGCTGAAATTTTAGGAATGTTACATTTTGCCTGTCTTCCCCTTATCTTTGTCAATAAAGTGTTAGATTTAGTCTGATTTTTGTGGAGATTTTTTTAATTGCATCTGAAAGGAAATGAAAATTAAAGAGAAACAAAAGCCCCAAGAAGCCTCTAGCACCTACCAGTCTCAGGCCTTATGCCTGTCAGAGCCATGGCAAGGCAGATGTAGTTCCTCTTGTTGTTGTGAGGTTCTAAGTGGCCCAACCTGTCACATTTTTTTTCCTACCAGGCAAGAGTGCCTGGCTGCTGCTGGGAGGATTAAAGTACTTGGAACAGTGGAGACACAGCATAGGGTCATCTTTATTCTTCCCATTAGACATCTGAAGTTTATGTGAAGCAGTAAAGGTTTTACCTGACTGGCTTTTTTTTCTTTTGGAATGATTTTTAATTTTTTTTTTTTTTTAATTGAAGCTACATTAGGGTGGTTCCTCTCGCTTATCCCAGCTTTCTCAACCCTTTGCAAATGGAAAGTGCTTAAGCTGTACAAAGTCCAGGTATGTTTTGCAAACTTTGATTCAGCTCATCTGATACGGACGCATACATTTAGAATTGATTCATACAGTACCATTTCCCTACCTGGTTTGTGAAGGCTGATCTTAAGCAGACTTCAGAGCATAAAGCTTTGATTGATGGACTGAAATACTTTAAAATTTAACTTGGAATGCTAAATTCTCACTTTGAAATGAAGATCCAATTGCAGAAGGGCAGACCAGAACTGTATATGAATATTTTGTCTGTTTTGATGTTTTGGCCCTTCCTGCAACTTCTGTATAACTTAAAAGGGTTGTTTATGTTGACACTGTGTACTATTTCAGCTGATTTTGAGCCTAAACATAATCTGAAGCTCTTCCTTCTTGTGGTGAAGCTATAAACCAGATTTTTTTTAAAGAAAAGCTTTTTTTCACTCTTCTCCTAGAGCAGATACAGATCAGCATGTTACACAAAGATAATAACATGGAAGGTTTGGAAACTCTTTCCTTTCACCAGCCAGGTTATGCAATATCTGACAGAGGTCCAAACTGACAGAGGGCATAAAACCGTTTGTGTATGATTTAACTGAATGTGTTGTAGGATTTGTTTCTTTAATTTTTGCTATAAAACCAGTGTAGCTATCCATTTGTGAAAATTATTTACATTTGTGTATTTTTTGCCGTAAAGCCAGTGTAGCTATCCATTTATGAAAATTATTTACATTTGTGTATTGAGGGACATAAGCGTGAGTGAAATGCAGCAAGCCTCCATTGGGAAGAAAGCAGTCATCTTGCCTGATTTAGGCAAATGGAAAAAGGAAATTATGGGATGAAGTGATGAGTCACTATCTCATGACAAATACAAATGGTAAACATATTTACCATTCAATCCAGAACCCTTGAATTCCTTATTTTTAGGACCAGTTAGAATATAAGCCTTTGCCCTGCTACAATTGTCATAACTGTGTTGCAGTTGTGAATTTTCTTGTCAGTTGAGTTGGACTTGCACTAAGAAATGGGGCAAGTTCCTGGCATAAAGCCTTGCCAGATACTTGTGATCACATTTCTAGGCAAATTTCTAGCTGCCAGATAAGTGCATGCATCTAAAAAAAGAGTCCATGCCACCCACTTTATCACTGATGATTGCAAAGATTGCAAGTTCCACTGAAGTGAGATAGAGCATTTTTTTCACAGTAATAGTATCAGGGTTGTCAATAACTAAAAAAGCCTTTGTAAGCACGACAGGAAGCACAGGGATAGGCTTTGCAAGTACAAGTACAAAGTGCATGGTGGATGGAGGGCCCTGAGCAAGTTCATGGTTGATGCGTGGCCCCACCTGCTGGTACAGAAGGGAGGAAGGAGGTTTAAATCCAGCGCCTTCCATGTTGCATTTTAATCCTCGCAGGATAAAAATTAAAATGAGAGAGAGAAAGCTTCCTAAAATAATAATTTAATTGAACAGTAGATATTCCTGTGCGAAATATATCACTTGGGGCACACAGAATCGCATTTTAATCCTCAGTGGTAGCCTTAAACTGAAAAGGCTTTTGTGATTGAAATGAATCTCTTTTCCCCAACTGTATCAATCTAATTAATCTAATAAAAATAATGCCTTCTTTTACATATTTTGCATTAAGAAGCTGAAATAATAAGATGCTCCTATCTTGACTCTGTAAGAAATATTTGTCTCTTTTGTGTCATACTGATTTTAATGTGCCTTTTTATAATTACAACAGTGTCACTATTTCGAATGACTGTTTATCTTTCCTTAGTCTTCTGTTATACTGATTTAGTCTGCTAATAACTTGTGCTGGCATGAAAGCTGGGGCAGATGTAAAGCACGACAAAGATGATTTAGCCTGCACATCTCATTGGAATCATCTTGGTCTGGTCCTGTAGCTGTGGTCCAGGAACATCTGAAAAAAAACTGGTTAGCAACTAGCTCTTACTTAGGCTTGCATATGATAACATCAGTTTGTAAGTTTCAGCAGTACATGGTACTAAGTATTTGCCAAGAATGGATCATTCAGCACCCGGAGCAAATAACCTTGCCCGCTTAAATAATTGTGTGATGCCATATATGCCTCGAGATTTTCTTGTGTGAAAGAGTATAGGTCTATAACTGAAGCTGGCTGTGCACTGTTTTACATCTGCGTGTTATTCCAAAGCTGCTTTCCATGATGAACATCCATTAAATCAATCTGAATGCTAGAGTACAAAGAACTTCTTTATTTTCAGAGCTATGGATGACTAAGGGAATTACATGATATTAAAGACATGCTTATTTTAACTGGAGAATGATATTAAGTCCTGAGAATACTTTGGTGAGAATCTAAGTACTTGAGAGAACTTAGAGAGAATTTCTGACTTTAAAAAAAGAAAAAATTTAGTAACTCTGGTTAATAGTTGCTAGCTTTTGTTCATGCTTTCAGCCAAAAACATGTCTAAAATGCAGTTCTATTTTGTGATGGTTTCATTAAGAGAAGGCACTTGTGTAGATTTTTTTGTTGGGGTTTTGGTTTTGTTTGTTGTCTCTTTTGTTCTGCTGTGTTGCAGAAATCCCTGCATCCTTGGACATTGCCTGAAATCTTTTCATAAAGTGTTAGCGGGTGTACCCTTTTTGTACTAACATGACTGCTTTTTGTTCAGCCTTTTATAAGTGCTGTGTTCCACAGTCCACAAGAATAGCACCCAAAGCTTGTTCTTTATTTTCATATGTTGACCCACTTTATAAAATAGTTTGTATGTAAGACAGCATTAAATAATTACATGTTAGCTGATGGCTTTTCAGGTAACAAGATCCTCAAGGCAGATTTTCAAAAGCACAGTACTGCCCTGATCCAGGGAAAGATGTGATTGCATATGCTTTCTACACTTTAAAATTATCTTTCAAGACTATCTTATTCTTCAAAACTACTATGTAAACTATGACATGAATAATGAAAAGCATCTTGAACAGTTCAGTTAGCTGTCAGACAATTTTCTCTACAATCCTCATCATTTGCTATGTTAGAACATTTCCCAGAGTTTATTATATGAGATAATTTCTTCACTGGAGATTGTGGATGTTGAGGGCAGGAAGTGGGATTTGCCTTGGTAGGTCTAAATATGCCAGTTTCCGTCTGCGCTGGCAAATCACTTAGTGGCATCTGGGACAGGAAGATGTTCCTGCAGAAGGAAGACCTCTTGCAGGAATGGCAGTTACTTTGAGTCCATTCAGGTTCCAGAACATCTTCAGCATCTATTGTCTCTGTTCAGTAAAATTTATGACATTGATTTTTCTCTGTAGTTTTTTTGCCTTTTCTTTTTCTTCTTTTTAGTGTCTACATTTTAGAAAAACAAAGTTAACTCTGCTTTCCTTGAACATTTTGATCCTTCCTTATAAAACACATGCACACTTAAAGTTGTAAAAGTAGTGGCAAAAAAGCCAAACTATTCCACTCAAGCACATTAGAGTGCTTGACCATTCAAGTAGTCTCTACCTTGCTCTTTCTCCTCTGTGGGGTTGCATTTGTTGGATGCAGCATGTTTGAACACTCTGGTTCCATAGCCTCCTACTCACTCATCTGGGAAGAAAGGAAGAGTAGCGCAACCTGAGATCTGTTGGCTGAGAGGGAAATACACCTCTGAGCTGTTTTTTGCTGGTTTTGTACCATGACAACCTAGCAGAAGGCGTAGCTGCACCAGATTTGTATGTCTTGTTTACAGATATAACAGTGGAATTTATCTGTTGAGGTTAGGAGAGAAAACTTAAGTGCTATCACCTGTTTCTTCCAAGATCTCTTCATCCAGCTTGGAAAACATCGGTAGATGGCAGACAAGCATGGAGGACTATTCTTGGCAAAGAAACTTCTATATGGTACACTGGAAATCAGTGTTTCAAAGCATGTTATGGTTTCTCCACACTCTCTCAAAGAGAAGCCTCTTCGTTTGTGAGGTTGCTTTTCTGTTTCCAAGTCCTCTTCCTCAGATCTTTTTTGCTGGAGGTAGATAAGGCACTTAAATTAGAGAATTAATGAATTAAACCACTAATTATGCATCATGATAGATCAGGCTACACAGCTGTATCTGGTTTCATTATCTCTCTATCCCGGAACATTCCAGAAATAAACTGTCTTTTTTTCCTATTTGCACGTGGTGTTCAACACTGTGAGCAGACATTCCAGTCCTCTAGGGCTATTTGTTGATGCAAATGTGATTGCAATTTTTCATGTGCTGCACTTGGATGGAGACAGGAGAATGTCTGTTGTGTTTTTGACCTTATCCTTGAATTGTCTCCTTGCCAAGACACAGCTGCTTGGCACAGGTGAAGAGCAACAGAGACCATGGCAAAACCTTCCATCACTTCCTGCATTGCTCCTAGTTGATTGGCACATGCATGAGAGACGTCTTCTCTGATGTGGTCTACAAAGAGCTGTGAGGTGCCAGAACACCATGAGGTGCAGCGAGGTGGGATCTGTTCCTTGGCCTTTCAGTCTATGCTGGTACATGAGTCTTCTATGAAGGCATATTTTAGGTACTTTGGAGTAAAATTTGTACAGATGTGTAAGTACAATTTAGAATATATTCTGGCCAATCAAAACCTACTCAATTGTTCTGAAGCCAGAATAGTATAGCTAGTCAGTAGCCTACATAAGCAATTTTCTTAATAAGAAAAATATTTAGGGAGGCCTTTTGCTCCAGTGCAAGCCAGTCCTGGGCATAAAATTTTTTCTAGTCATCCTTGTAATCTGGCCTGGACAACTGATAGAATTTTAAGGAACACGTTCTAAACAGCAAGTAGCAAAAATTTCTTGTGAAATAACAGAACAGGACCTCTGTTCATTGAGCGAGGGCTTCTTAAGGGCACAGAGTGATGAATGTTTGAATTATCTTTGCTGTATTTATAATTCATTACTGTTGGTTGAAAGATTAGAGTGCATTCCTTGCAACTTGCATGTTTTTCTGTCTTCCTCTTGGATCAAACTTAGTGCTTACAACTCTAAAAACTTTCTGGTAGCCTGTGAAAACTGCAGCCACCTACATGAAAAGAGAGATATTCACAGTCCCATTATTGTCAGGACAGTTTTTGGGGATAATATTAAAGCACTGGTTGAACAATGTTTACTACAGAGCAGCTAGCATAAAATCTTGCTTCTTAGCAAGTTGAGAGTCTCATCTATTTTTTATATTAAAACCTTCACTGAAAAAGCTAGTGGCTGTTGGTGCCTTCCGGAGTGATTTAGGATGCAGGACTTTGAGTTGCATGAATAGTTTAGCAAAAGAGGGGAAGACAGTTACCAACTGTTATGCTCTTTTTCCAGATGTTTCCTCTAAGACAAATATGTAGGGTTTTATTATGACACAGTAAGAACATGCCAATTAGATGAGAATAGTNGGTAAATTGTCTAGCAGTTTGGATGGAACATGCCCATGCTTGTTAATGTGAGCTGCTCTCTTCTAAATATTAAAATCCTTTCCTGAGAATCCTTTTGGATGCAAACTAAAAATGAAATTATTTTAAAGTACTGATGTTCTTGAAAATATTATACATGGTTGAGGGCTTTTTTTCCCTTTATTTCGAGAACTTGTTAATACAAGAAGCCATAGAATAGGTTACTGTTCTACTTTCCTTTAAATTGGTGGCGAAACCCATCTCATCTGCAGAAGGAACAGTATCAGACTTACTGTCAAGATTTAGCAGCATTGGGGAAAATCCCATAGTTCTTACTCTTAGTTCTGTTAGGCAAAATTACCAATGTCTTTAGGGCTTGGAGCACAAATATTAGCTCCTTTTGGAAGAGATTCCAGTATACCACAATCACAGAATATGAATGTGCCTGAAATACTATGCTGATGTAAAGAACAGAGTCTGACTGTCCTTTCATGAAGTTTGAATACAAGTAAGGGAAACTGTGTTGTGAGCATCTCTTCTAAAGTAATGGGCTAATGCAGAGCATGTAATTTCATCCTGTTATTCCTGTTTTGACCTCATAAGTTCTAGATGAATTTAGAGCCTGTTACTAATTAGTCCAAACTGCTTCCTTTAGTACATTCTAGTGTACTTAACTTTTTATCACCTTAATATTCATTACATGGTAAGAATTGTGAATTTTGTAGTAAAATGTTTTCATTTGGGAAACTACATATATTTAACTGTATTTGATGATGAAAGTATAGAAATTACTTTCACCAAGTTATTTTCTTTCAATATACTCAGAACTCTTCACTGTTATATGTTAAAAATTTTTCTCTAGGCTGATAGAAACTTTGGCAGGGCTAATGTTTTCTTAGGGCTGCCTGTTTGAGTAATTAATGTGTCACTAATAGAGATTTCATATAACTGAGGAAGTGATATGGTGACAGTTTTACTTGTATATTCTGTTACTGTAACAAATTATTATATTTAGAATAAATAAAGAGTTTTATCACTTTGATGTATGTGCATATAGACAATGAAATGCACACTACAGTAGGAGAACGTTAAGGTTTCAAAACTGATCTGAAATTTGTGTTTATACATGTAAGTACAACTTCTTTCAGTGTATGCCATCTGATACCTTTTTTTTTTTTTTTTTTT